>VWZU01016617.1:162667-334150 GCA_013397095.1 Sterrhoptilus dennistouni | reverse complement strand
AAAAAAAAAAAAAAATCAACAGCCTCTGGAAAAACCTAAAACTCTGATTTGGAGATGAAGCACAAGAATTAAAAGGGTAATTACAGCTGCCAAGAGGGGAAAGACTTCAGTACATGCCTTCAGGTGAGCAGATACTTCAGCACTGATGAAACATATGGCTTTATCTCAAACACACCTTTGACATTTCTAGTGTATGTGTCTGGGTGGGATTGGGTGTAAAACAGAGCACAATTCCTGTAAAAAATGGAAGCAGACTTCTGAGCCAATTGGGAAACACATGGCGACACCAGATAAAAGAGACAGACAGAAAATAAAAAGAGCAAAAAAATTCTGCCAAAGGGGAAAATCACAACTCACATCCTCTGCTTTGGAGATGGCTCTGTATGATTACAAGCACGCTGTGAATATGGCTGTTCTGATAGAAACAGTCTGCACCGTTCACACGGGAAATCTCTTCTTTGGGAGGTAAAATGTTCTCAGCTTCTGGGTTTTTTCATTTCCTCCAGAAAAGCAGATTTTGGTTCCAACCAGCCATGCCTCGTGCAAAGCCCAGCCTAGGAGTGAACACCCAAACACACACCCCAACGCCTAAGCATATATTCTTTTGAACCACAGTGACAGCCTCATTTGGAAACAAATTAGGGGTTAACTAAGAAGTCCATGACGGAGGCAGAATTGAGTTTCCCTTTTCCCCTCACTGTCTGTTAGAATTAGAAAGTGTCTATGAGCAGTGTGTGTCAAGAATATGAACATGAGATGTCATTTCTCCTGCCTCTAATTGAAGCCAAGATAAATGAAGTGGAAAGGCGGCGTCCAATCCAATCAAAACATGAAAAAGGTATTTTGACATGTAAATTACAAACTTCCTGTGTATTTTGTCTCCCCAATTACACCCTCCCCTGTCATGTTTTTTTAAATTATATCTTAATCTCCCAGTCTCCTAATAATTATGTCATCATTCTTGGGCCTTGAACACTGTGTAATGGTATTTTATAGGATGTGCCATTCATTATTAACCAAACTTACTCTCTGTCCCTGGTGATGCTACTTCTCATGGTGTTCAAATATGCATTGTGTCAGTTCTCCCTTTGTAAATGTTAGGCCAGTTCCACTCACTGCTTCCTGATTAAATGGTGTGGAGTAGGCAAGATACTTTCAGACAGTTTATTCTGCCCATCATTATTTCATAGGGATGCATGCTCCCTGGTATTTTTTTAAATGGAATGGGTGAATGGTTTCAAATGTAACTTCCCAGTCAATTTGGATTACTGAAGGAGCTCTGTGGCTTTCATGGTGTAATTGACTGTGTTTTCTCTCCACCTCTTGAAAGGGGAGGCAGCATTGGCTCAAATTAAAATGCACAGTAAGGGATGGGGAGTGAGATCAGTGCAGTGTCTAACTACACCTCCATGAGAGTATTTCCATCAGCTGCTACAGTCTTTACATCAGATCTAACAGAGCAACACCAAGAATCAAATTCATCACGTCTATATTTAGATGTGAATGCTACATCTAAGGGAGTCAGCAGGACCAAAATAAGCACTCCTAGACTGCAATTCATCTCTGTCCTTTAAAATGGCTAATTTTGGATGAGATTAATAACACCTTAGAGGTGCCTTTTTCTCTCAGAAGACTAGAGCAGGATTCCTCAGGACTTGTTCAAGCTGTGGAGGTCCACCAGAGGAGGAATCCCACCCCAGATGGAAAGGATCCTGTCCCTGGAGTTGGGGACTGTCACAGTAAGGGGGAGAGATGACTTCAAGGAGGAGGAGAATTTAGGTAAGTCTTGTGATACTTGATCTTATTATTAATGCAATCAGTTGCAGGTTATTGATGAAGAGCACTCACGTAGTAGTCGCTCAAGTTTCTGAGCTAAAACCCCACCCACACCATCAGATATTCAAGAATGATAGCAAATCAGACCCAATATCAGACTTGGCATAAACATGCCACACTTTCATGTTCTAGTCATTATCAGACAAAAAATGTTTAGCCCTTGTGATGCAAATGAAAATACTTCCTTATGTATAGCTGGTTCAGCAATATAACTTCACTCCTGATTCTGAGAGCACAGAAAGTGCTCTCCAGACATGACTTACACATAAACAGCTGGAAAAATTGCAGAGAAAATGACTAATTCTACTGTATTTAAAACTGGTGTTAAACAACTTCTGTCTACACATAGAGTTTTATGTTCTCAGTCAAGCCTTCAGTGAGACAAGGAAGCCTGTGAAACACTTTCATCCCAGACTTTCTGTTACTGAAGGCAGCTGACACACAAGCCAGTCCTGTTTTTCAGCACCCACCTGCATGACAGGAATTTTGCCCTGGATTTGAACTGCACCTCAGCTTTGCCTACACTCTGTGTAAGTGAATAATGATCCCAGTATCAAAGATGTCATATCAAAGTTTGGGTTTGGATACACCTGGGCAATCTCTTTTTATGACTGTAGCCAGTGAGTGCAGCAGAGGAGCTGCACAAACTCCTGCAGTTTGTGTGGGATAAGCTCAGGAGTGAAGGAAATGGTAATTCCTATTGAGTTTCAGCACCCCTGCTCTTTGCAAGGAGCTCCATACTTCTGGAAAAACTCTGCTCTGCACCTGCACAAGTGAAAACCAGGAGCCCTCTCTCTCTGTTTCTCTGTCCCCCTTGGCAAACATCCTGCCAGAGCCTCACCCCATCAGGCCTGGGAACTGCCTCTTCCCAGGGCCTCCTGACATGGACATCTCCTCTTTACTCCAACAGAGACAAAAAGAATCCAGCTCAACAAATATCACTGGTCATCTCAGACATTTCCTCCTGGTGTGTTTCCTTCTGTTGTTTTCCCCAGTCCTGTGGAGTAACACCGGGGCTGAGGGGAAACTGCTGTGAGCAGGGCAATATCCTCTCCTTCCATGGGCTGTGGGTGGTCCATGTGTCTCTCATCTCCTCTCCCTCCTCTAGAGTGTCCTGTTTTATCAGTTTTATCATTGCTGACCTCTGTGCTGTAAAAGCCTGCATTTCTGCTCACCTGCCCACA
The DNA here is from genome assembly GCA_013397095.1 of Sterrhoptilus dennistouni. Taxonomy (NCBI): domain Eukaryota; kingdom Metazoa; phylum Chordata; class Aves; order Passeriformes; family Zosteropidae; genus Sterrhoptilus; species Sterrhoptilus dennistouni. The sequence goes on along the minus strand of VWZU01016617.1, from coordinate 331,130 downwards.
AAGCACTCCAACAGCAACTTCTGTTAAATTAACCAGCAAACCCACGCTAAGGCTGAAATATCTCAGCACAGAGCCCCCCTGCTGAGGAGATCCCACTGCTCTCAACCTGGCCCATTCACACCAAAGCATCCATCCCTACTGGGAACTGCATATTTATAAATTGCCAGCACAGTGTTGCTGCCCTGCTCATGCCCTGGCACCTTGTGCACGAAACCCAGCTCCCCTGGAGATGACCAAGCTCTCACACACCATTACAAAACACTTTCTCCAGCCTCAGACACAAAGTTTGGTTGCTCTCCTGTCAGGAATATCCAGAGGCACATGCACCTTTCATCCAGTTTTTCTGGGAAAAGTTCATCTTTCATAGGATTGGACAGCTGGTTTTAGGATTGAGATATCAAAACTGAATTGCTTTAGGCATCCTGTCATCTGAAGGTTTCCTACATGAACAGGAAGAAGAATTTATTGCACCTTCTTCACCTGAGCTCCTGCAAGTGCCATCAGGCTGTGGTTTCCCAGCAAAGGTTTGCCAGGTTGTGCCTGTCAGTCTCAGATGTGCACACACACACTCACCCCCCAGATGTGCACACACACATGTTCACTCTTGGGAAAGGAACAGGGAGGCTCCTGCCAAGCTGGATTTAATCCTGGGAACAAGACACTCCATGTTCCTGCAGTTGGCCTTCCAGCACCAGACACAAACCACAGGCAGTCAGGAGTGGTAGCATCACTGTCACCTTAATTAAAGCCACTTGAAATTACTGAGAGTCTTTCTCTTCAGTCACACCACTCTTTCTGCTCAGGGTTCATGTCTCCATCCAGAGAGACATAAACCATCCCACACAGACATAAACCTCATCCATCTCCTGGGGTTCTCACTTCAAGTACTTCACACATCTCTACCCAAATGAGGCTGTGGTTGAGCCATCAATAATACAAATTACCATCCACTCTGCTCTAAGCTGGGACAGTTTGGCTGTGACCAGCAAGTTTGGTACGCTTTTGTTTTGTCTGGATGGTTTTTAACTAATTTTTTTGTGTGAGATATAAAGAAAATTGATTTAGCAAATTATTGATGTAATACTTGACAGAGCACTTGTTCACATATTGCAGCAAACCCTTGACCTGTGTGTTGTGCCTTTAGATGGAAATGCACGAAGAGAAAGTTTCCTGTCACAGCTTTCTGTGTTTCTGTGATGCATTTGCATCCTGGTGAGTTGTTCTGCTACTGTACCCCTTACCCAGCCTGACTGTCCCCATAAAGTCCTGCATGTACCACACAATGACACTTTTCATGCACTTCAGTATTCTGAAATGCCTTCCTGTATGTTTTCTCCATTCCCACAAGCTCTGGATAGATCTGCACTTTGATAGATCCTATAAAATGCAGCCCAAAGTGCTAAACTCTCTTAACCAAAATTTACCCTTCCCCAGCACTGAGCCACTGCTCCACCACAGCTCTGCAGGATTGTTCCCAAGGCCCAGCACTATGTGAAACATTCAACAGCTCCTCTTGGGCACAGAGAAAGATGCTGCTAATGGAAGATCTGCCCTGCCTCCTTTTCCAGCTCTCCAGAGCTCCTGCAATCATATCACAGGTCTGGCAGCAAACCTGCAAACCCTTGGCACAGGCCTGGGGAAGGCAGAGTGAGAGAGAGGAGAGCACAGGGAAAATGTGGGAAAATAAATGCAATGGGAGCTTGTACAGAGCTTTTCTCACAGGGTGCCTTTCAGTGACACTAAATACATAAATATGGGATATATATATATATAAATACATGCACATATTTACACACACCTCTGTAAGAGTAAAGTAACACAAAGTAACCAAGGACAAAGAACCATTTCTTGTTGCATCCCAACCTATATCACAGCAGAATTTGCCATGTTACAGGTATATTCACCACATCTCTAAGGTTCTTTCCAACCCAAATTGTTCAGTAAAATCCTGCTGTGATAGTGAAGGGACACCCCCATGGCTGCAAATCCAGATTCACCACAAAGAGACACCTTCCTCACTGGAGAACCATCAAGATCTCCCCATTCTCCTTTTCGGTCACAGCACCCCCAGCCCTTTACACCATGGAAAGAGGCTCCTGCTCTCAAATCACAGAGCCCACTGCATAAATTTTTAAAAGGTGCAGTTTTAATGGAACAACAAGTTCTCAGCCACAAATTCTCAGCCACAAACTCTCAGCCCTCCGCAGAAGGTCACACTCCCCCTCCCAGAGTATTCATACATTTGCACTGTAGTATTGCTTTTGGTACACAGGTTTGTTTATTAGAACATATTTAAGAATAGATAATATTTCTAATGTGTTTTTTGCAGTAAGGAATTTAAGGGGAAAAAAAAAAAAATGCTGGTGAAGAAAATCAGCATCGCTCTTCAATGAGCTACAGACCCAGCCAGAATGTGCTTGAGATCTACAATTCTCATAGATTCTATTCCCCCTCAGAAGTGTCATTTGTCAGCCATTAGCACATACATAGATTAGGCTTTGGATTAGAACCCAGTTGTAACCAAAAAGCCCTTTATCTTCATCAACATCACCCCTACCACAGCACTTTTGCTAATAAGACGACATGGGGAGCGAAAACAGTGGATGCCACATCTCTACAAATCCCTCCTTTTCTCTTTTCTTTTTTTTTTTTGCTATCAAATCCTCAATTTAAATTCCAAAGCACAGAATTCAACACATACAAATTCAATACTACCTCGAAAAGCAGAGTTTGCTCCTACTAGGCCAGATCCTCTGCTGGTACAAATCAATAAGGATCTCTTTAGCCTAAGTGCATTTACATTGTGAATCCGGCCCCTGGGATCCCTGAGCTCACATACAAGAAAAGTCTGCTTTTAATTAAAAAAAAACAAAACTAAAAGGCCTTGCAAATGTGATCTTACAGAGGGAGAAGGCCCCTCTTCAGGTTTATTCTGGATTATTTGTATTTTCATAGTAAAAAAAATTCATGGCCAAACCAAGAGCCTGGATGGTGACTGCATTGGTTGAAACATCTTCATGATAATTTCAGTTTTGGCAGCACCACCTTCTGGGAAGTTTGTCCCAGTTTCACCAAATTCCACGCCTTACAGATAAGAAAGGGAATAATGTCTAAAAACAGTTATTTTGATATGTACAAGTCAGAACTGAACTACAACTGTTTCGCTTGGCAATTTCCTCTACGTTAAATGATTCAAACCATCTTTCAAAGCAAGGCATTTATAGAAAAAAACAGTTGTTTTGAAGAAAAATAAAGTATTTATTTTGACACAAGAGTCTGCTCCTTCCCTTTTACTATTTGATTTCTTATCTTTTTTGCTTAAAAAGAAATTAATTTTTTTGCACTGCCAGAGAACAAAAATAATCAATTATTCACACTGCTCTATATGAACCATGCATAAATCATGAATAAAAACATACATTCATTTTCTCTGCTGTAAACTACTATTTGGTGAAAAGTAGAATGTAACAGGAGCCTGAACTTATCCTCTGCCTCTCTTTGTCTTGTTTTTCACTTCAGATTCGAGTACAACATCTTGGAACTTGGGACAACCTGGGAGCAGCTGCACTCCTTCCACGTTGTTATACTACCATCTACTGATAAAAGGATGCTACTTCTCTGGGATTTTGCCTCCTGTCCTCATCACCTTGGTGCAACAAGCAGTATTTCAACTCAATCAGAGCTCGAAAATGAGCATCTAACTGCTGCTCTAAGCCTCAGCACCTGAATGTTCTTTTCTGCAACACCAACATGCTCATGGAGGCATCAGCTGTACTCCAGACCCCTTGTAGGAAAGGAGGTTTGGAGGGATTTGTATTTGTTACTCCCTTTGTTTCTTTCATGGGGAAAAAAGCTAAGGGATGGGAAACTATCATCAAAAGCCCTTTGTCAGCTTGAAGAAAGGAGGATGAGTTGCTCTTATGGTCTTATACTAAAGTATAAGGGGAAAAATTAAATTGCTACTTTTAAGAAGCTTGAAGATGCAGTACATAAAAAATAATAATAAAAAAGAAAAGCCAACAATAACAAGTTTAGTTCTATAAAATATTAATTCCTCCCATTATTATTAGCAGGGAAGGCAGCAGCTTGGCTTTTTGCAGCATCCTCACACCCCTCTTGGGAGTTCCTGGTGCTTCCAGCAAGTGTCCCCAGTCAGAATCCAGCACTCCTCTGGGATTACTGCTCTGTTTGACTCAGGAGTAGAGAACAGAGAGAAAAGCTGAGGACTCTTTGTAGGATCTCCAGATGAAACAATTGGAAGTGCCAGTTAATTTCACATCCTCTGCCCTTCTCAGCTATACCCAAAATAGAAAGAGTGGCAGGCACCTTTTAGTGTAATCAGTGCACTACAGTGATTTGGGGCTAATTAGATGTTAATAATTAAGAAAAGACTGCTGTGATGGATGTTTTTACAGGTTGCATTGTTGATTCAAGAAATAAGACCGTTCACCTTTAAGTATTGTCAGTCACATTTCTTTAGCTGGGAAGAATTAAATGTCAATTTTATCTTGCTTCATCACTGCTCTTTAATCAATGTCGATGCATCACTTCCCACTATCGTTTCTCCATCAAACACTGACCTGGAAATCTGACACTGAGCTTTTCAACACCAGCTCAGCTAATTAAGAACTTTGTTATTCCACTTTCCATCTTTTAAAGAAAAGTAAGAAAAGTGCCAAAGAACCTTTTGCTTTCATGTGGAAAAGCATCAGCAGGGGGTTAATAATAATTATTAAAATGACTGACAGCTGGGGCTATGCTGTGATTTGGCCCAGCCCTGTGGTCCTGTAGACACAGAAAGGTAAAAGCTAAGAATAGTCAGTCCTTGAATTACTACAGTGAATAAATGGGGTTTTAGGAATGGAAATAGCTTCCTACCCTGAGACTACAGGAGCGAGGAAAGGTGCTGATATTTATTTTTGCATCTGACCCTTTCAGCAGGGCAGCCAAACCCTCCCCAGATGACTGGGAAGCAGCAGGAGCACTCAGAGCCATCCCAGAGCAGCCCATCACAGACACTGTGGGCCACCAGCAAGGAATTAAAAAGCAGGGCTGAGCTGTATCCAGATGGGTTTACTGGATTTTCCTGCACGCAAGCAGAGGAGATTGTTTAATACATGTACTGCCACACATCCTGGGAGCCCTAAGCACAGATTAAGATCTCACTATTCTGGGGCCTGCACAACATGTCAGCCCCAGTCCCACAGATCTCACAGCCTGAGTGTGAGAAACAGAACAAAAACTGGGAAAAAAGCAATTAGGGAATTTTGATGGGTACCGTGTCACTGTCACTCTGTCTCTCACAGGCTTTTAGGGTTTAAATATTACAAAAACACCTCCTTTTGAAGATACTTCCCACCTTTCCCTGAGCCCAGGGGGAACTCATAAGGCCAGATACTGCAAAAGTGTTTGCTAAAAACTTGGCTGGTAGAAAATCAATTAGTTGTGGCCTGTCAGAAGTGGGCACAGATTTGTCAATACTGAGTAAGAGTGATAAGCAGGATGGATATGGACTGTGAAGGCTCTTCAATAAAGAGATGGTCAGGACTAGCAATGAGGACTTGAGAGGCAGAAGCAGGTCAAAGCTCCTTGGACATGGAATCCAGCAACAAGGCAAATCTAGGCAAAAAAATCTGTTTGTTTCTGTTTCTAAAAGAGAAATATTAGGTGCATTTTCTGAACATAAGCAAGAAGAACAACCAAGGCATATATTTGGCTGATATCTGTGTTTTCTTAATCAACTGCAAACAGTATCAGGAAGTTCAAATTTGGCTGATCTGACTCCTTAGAGGTGGGGGAACAAAAACACAAGCACTTGGCACAAACCATTGCTTATATTATCTCACCCAGAAGACCTGCAGACCTAACGACTCAAGCAGACTCCAAAGGCTTTCACAGGATTACTTGTGTGAGAAAGACCTTCTTTTTTTGCACAAAAATAAAGATTCAGAACTCCAAATATATTTTAAGGGCCAGAATTCTGGTAGAAGATGGCGAAAAGACACGGGAGGTAATCTTTATCTCCCTTTTCCAGGTCAGCATTTTCTTTGTTTTTTTTGGGTTTTTTGTTGGTTTTTTTTTTATATCTGAGGTTTTTGATGNCATCCCTCTCAGTGTCCTCTCCTAGTTCCAAAGCAGGTGTGTGCAGCAGCTCCATCCTGACCCAGCCCTCATCCTAAGTTCAATTCAAATGGCACTCCAGGAAATTCTGGCTCTGGAGGCCCTCAGTTCCCAAAAGCAAATGGTGAGCCCCCTCTCAGCTCTATCTAAAACCCACGAAATTCCACTGCACCTGCAGGGATGTGCAGATCCCTCAAGTTTTGAGTCTCGTAGGACATCTCAGAGAGAAAACACCCAGTGAAGGCACTGAGAGTGCACGGCCAGATCTTGGCATTGCCCCACACGCTTTTTCTGCTGGTAAATCGCAACCTCTCAGGAGCTCAGCCTCTCATCTGGCAAAGGGAGGTTCCTCAATGTATAGATTTTGTGAAGATCTGTTCTCTAGTATCTGTGAGAAGCAGCATCAGAGGATCTACACAGGCACCTCAGTAACACTGTGGTACCTTCATTCCCACCTCACTTTTCCTGCAGCATAGCAACCTTGACTCTGCAAAGTGTTTGAGCACAAACTGACAGTGGAGCTGGTTGTTCCATGGTTTGCAGAACCAGGGCCTGATGCATCCATCAGAGATACATCCAGACACACAGCTGACAAAATAAATATCTTCTTAGTGCTCCTATTATCATCCAGTGTTTTGGGGCTGGCCCATAAAGGCGCTTATGTGCAACAATGCCTAAGCAAACTGGGCTGATTTAAGAGGGCTGAGGGAACACTTAGCTGAGAATTTCCTGGCTTCAGTTAGATGCAGTCAGAACGTTAAGATTATATTTCAGTGTCAGTATGTTGTTTTTATTTGCTTTATTAAATTTGCTTTAACTTGCATTGACATTTTCTTCCCCTTGTTGCTCAGTCTCTCAGCTGTGAAGATGCTGTTTGGCTGGACTGTTTTGCCATTTGTATCAAAAATAAAAATTAATGCAATAAGAATTCTTAAATTTTTTTATCACCAAGAAGTGAAATCACGACCCAGATGATGATGTTGCTTGACTTCCAGTCCCAGCCTGGCCAGACCAGACAAGAGATTTTTGATTCAGAGGACAGAATTTTCTCTCTTAGGCCATGCAGTTACTGCATTTGGGCACCAAAATCCAGTTTAAATTCCCCATTCTCTCTGTCACAGATGGAGCAGCAGCACTGCTAGAAGCAGCACTGCTGTTACTGATTGCAACCATGGAAAAGCTTCATAGTGACAAGTTTCTTAAAGGTAACTTCAACTTCAATCCATGCAGCATTGCACCTGTAAGTGTTGCTGGGGGTCTAAGTAGCAATGTGATGGGATTTCCTTGCTGCAAGCTCACTTGGAAAATCCATGCACATTTAAGTCACACACTGGTGTACAGTGGTACATCTCTGCTTTATGCATGATGCAGAATTTGGTTCGGCAAGAAAACATTATTTTCAGCTTTTTGAAGGCTAAGTGGTTAAAGTTTCAGATTTGATTTTAAGCAAATATCCAGTGAAGAGAGAGAATGTCCACATAAAACAGAGCTTTATATCAAGCAAGCAATTGTTCTAAAGTACCAAGATTTTGTGTAAGTTAAACAAGTCCACTGACCTTGAACATCCTTCTGAGACACTGGGTAAGGCTTTGCAGAGTCACAGGAACTGATCCTGTATTGCAGGAGGGGTTTAGCCAGGGCTATAACCAGGGTCACTGCACTCACATTGAGGCCTTTTTGCCTATATTTTGCTCTGGGTTCCAGTTCCCAGCTCCAGTAGTGTGCAGAGGTGGAATCTGGACAGCACAGGGCCTGAAATGCTGCACTGCCCCTGGGAGCAAAGAAAAGTGAATTTTGGCATAACCTGTCATGTGGGGCACAGCCAGGCTGGGTGGAAATCAGACCTTCACCCTTCCAAGCAGCAGAGGACAGGATTTAGGTTTTGTCTGCCTGTGTCTCCAAGATTCAGGGAAGGGCATGACTCTCTGGCACAGGAGGTGAGTGATAAAGCTCACAGTGGCTGGCTGGAATCACCTTGTCTGTGCAAGAGCAGATGAGACATTGATCTCATGGCCCTGGGTTTGCCAAGACCAGATGCAGGTCTCACCAGGATACTCCCCTCTCACCTAAATCCTCCTCAGTGACAGAGCCCAACCATCTGGCAATGCCACTGTTCACTAAGGTGACTTGACTTTGAAAAACCAAACTCCAGAGACCTGGGGAGATATAACTTCTCTCCAGAGAGAAGATCCCAAATGCTCTTTATATAAGAACCTTGCTGTACACAGGAATAGCAAACTACAAATACAAGTGGAAAAAGTTCACAGTAAGGCTGCCAATATTCTCCTCCTTGCTTTGTGTGCTGGGGTTGCTGAAATCACAAAGAGCTGGTGATCTCCTGCACTCTCAGTGCTCAAGTGTAGCCCAAAGAGACTACGGATGAGCAAGGAACATCTTTCAGGTCTTTGCAGATATTGAGCAAACTGGACCTGTAGTTTTATTCCCAATGTGCAGAGATTACACAATGTGCCTGGCCAGCTCCACAGCTGAGGTGTTCTTCAGTTCAACCCAATTCCCAATCCACCAGCAATAAATCCCATGGCAATCAGCATCAAGAGACTACAGTGAGAGTGATCCATGGTTCTGATGACAGACAGACTGATTAAAGTTAACTTTATGGATAATTTCTGTGAGAGGGAAGGGATATAACTAAAGCATGGCCAGGATTTTTAATGGCTGGTAAAGAATGAAGCCCATGATTGGGCACCAGGGCTGTGGTGCACCAAACTATATGAGAATTAAGTGCTTCATCAACACTGTGCCTTTAATCCACAGAGCAAACCTTTGATTTGCTTCAGGCACAGCATTTCACTGTCACATTTGCCTGGGATCTTGCCCAGATAAGTGAACCACAGCACCAGCCTCTGCTCTTTGCTCTGTGAACGCTGGCACCAGTCCCAAAGATGCAAAAGTCTTGACACCAGTGTCAGGAAGCCACATGAAAAGGTGAAACATCAAGTGATCCTTCTAAAAGAAATCACTGCAGGAGCCTTTCATTCACCTTCAGCTTCCTGAACCTTGAGGCCACATTTGCTTTATGCTGCTCAGCTTTCCTTCTCAGCTCCAGAAACCTGTGCCTTTTAAAACAAGAGCTGCAACTCTAGTTCCTTCTCTTCCAGCCAGCAGCTACAGCTTCCTGAGAAAGAGCAAATACTGCAGGGAAGGCTGGCAGAGGTTTGCCCCTGGCTGTCTGGGCAAGCTCTGACCTGGAGGCTGTGCCCTGGAGCCAGCTGTGAACAGCTGCCCACGGGAGCCACATGTGCAGACACAGCAGCTCCTCAGGGTCTGCACTGCCTCAAGGATGGAGTTTTCTTTTGCAACTCCCATAAGAGGGTTTATTTATAAAATGGGTTTTTTCTAGTAAAGCCTGCCAGGAGGAGCTGCTGGTCTTTTTATGTCATGGTCCAAAGGGCTGATCAGATTGTCACAGACCCAAGGCATCAGCCCCTTTGGAAAAGGATTCATGCCATGATCTACAGCAATGAATACCCTCCAACAACTGCAGGAGAGCAGTGGCATGTTTGTGAGGAGGGAGAAACTGTCAACATGCCTGTGAGGCTACTCCTGCATGTCCCCTGCACTGAGGATCATTTCCAACCCATTAAAGGCTCTTTAAGGCCTGGATTCAGACCCAGCATGACCCTGTGTAACGTGGCCATTCCCAACACTCACTGGCCTGGCTCTACCCTGGGCAGAGCTGGGAGGATGGTAGCCAAAGCCTGGGATTCATTTTACTGCTTGGAGGGAGAGTTGATGCCTGACACTGAAACTTCTCTTTCCAAATGCCAGAAAACCCCTCCTGGTCGCTGCAGGACTGAGCCCAGTAACATTCACACACAGCTCTCAGACTCACACAGCCAGGTGTAACCCAACCACGGTAGAATTTAGCTTCGTCTTCCCTTCTTAAAAGTATCAATAAGAAAAAAAAAGAATTTTTAAAAATCCCGTTCTCATGCAGCAAGAGCAAATTAGTCCATCTCCTCTCCCCATGCTTCTAAAGCATCCCAAAAGGGGATAACCTGACCCACACACAGCCTGTCCTGAGGGGCTGGTGGGGAATTTGGGCATGGACACAGCCTCCAGCTAATAAATTAAATGTAACATTGACCTACCCAAAGCCCCCCAGCACTGCATGATGGACAATTGGTTCAGACCAAGCCTCCTGCTTGGCCTACCACAGCAGTCTAGACATTGCAAGTACAACATGGCACTTTTTTCTACACTAATAAACCCATAAGGGCAGGGAAGGCTGCAGGAAAAATGAGAACTACCAGAGCAGAACAGCCCCCGAGTTTTTGTTTATCGCAAACTAATTAAAACAAAAAGCATACCATAACTCAACCCTTAATAATAGGTAACCAGATGTGTCATTACTTGACCACGCTGTATTGCAGCACATATATAAAGGTTATAAGATGATTTTTCAAAGCAATGTGCCACTGCTAAGGGTTTCCTACCACTTCTATAACACACTTAGCACCTGAAGGAATTTACCTACCAAGGCTAAAGCAAAACATGGCTAAAGCTAAAGCACACAGTCCCTCAACCCAAAAATGAAAATGTCAGCATAGAACATTGCACAGTACACCATAAGACACCATTCCTGTTAATAGGAGATATTTCCTCAAAGGACATTTTTTCTGTTGATTATAAAAAATGTCCTGAATAAGAAAAATGGTGCCAAAGTGACAGCAATGGGCCATTTGTTAAAAATTTTATTTTTATGCACAGAGTTTACTCAGCCCCAGCCAAGCACAGAAAAAAACCCAATATTTACAGAGGTAATAAAATATCACAGTGTGAGCAATTTACCTGATTACCAAAAGGATCAGGAACAAAAGTAAAAGGACAGCACTAGAAAAAGTCCCAAGCCTAAATCCAATAAAGCCTGTAGGCTTCTAAGACCCTGCAGAAACCACAGTTCATTACATATTTCTCAATGAGAGTACATTGCTTATATCTGAAACCACACAGCCAAATGGCCAAACAACCCAAGATCTGCATGTTATTAATTTCATCTCACTGTGAATCACTTTTCAATCCACCTGACTGGGGTTTTCTACTCTCATCTCCAATATCTTTCCTGTTGAATGTTCAAATGTCCAGCATTGATCGTACCCCGTCCCCATTAAAGCCATTGTGGCCACCAAGAGGATCCATGCTGATGCTCTGGGGAATGACAGGCAAGAGCCACCAGAGGCTGCAAGTGGGTAAAGAGCCTTCCAGCATGGCTGGAGCAGGAAAACAGCTGGGGGAAAGCCACTTTCTGCAGTGGCCTTGTCTCTGCTCTACAGTGACCCTGAAAGCAGCACTGCAGCTGGGCAGATACAAGCTGTGGGCAGTGGAATGGCTCCAGAGCTGAACCTCCAGAAATGGGAGGTCTGCTGGGTCTGTTCCATGTAGCACGGAAAGAGATCCCTGCGGATAAACTTATTTTTGGCTTGGTGGTTTACTTAGGCCAAGTAAATAAACCAAACATATACATAGGCTTGGCTTCGGAACAAATGAAAAACCACAACAGTGCCTCAAACACAAAAACTGTTCTGACTGCTGCACTCTGCCCAGAGTCTCCTGCAGACTGAAACACAGGCTTTGCTTTCTGAACCATAATTAATGTTTTTGCAATATTGCCTCAGAGTTCGCCCGGGCCATCTGATGAATCTGACTAATAGGGGAAGATGCTTTTAACCTGTGGGCTGCCAGACAGCTGGGTACCTCCTCAGCCACATATATTTGGCTGTCAGGTTGAAAGAAAGGCAGCAGATTCAGGGTTAAGCACTATTCCTGTCATGATTGCCCTGAACTTGCCCAGTTAAATTGCAACAGCATGGGTCTCCATAATTATCTAATTGTTAGTGTTGTGCCTTTACGTAATTTATGATGTAGCATTAAAGCCTGACCTCTGGTTTGAGATGAAGTGCAGTACTGCTGACATCCAAGCTCAAATTAGTAGGTAAGTAAGCACCCAATTAACGATTATGCCACTGAGCTTTCATTTCAATCTGACCACACTGCTACACTAATCAGTTTTCTAAGCCTTTCACCTTCCCCATAACTAATAAGCATTTCTCCTGCTTTTTATGTCTGCAAAAGCCTTGTTATCCTCATAAAAAGCACTCCAAGATTGCTGCTTCCAGTAATTCCTGCATTAAGCCAGTGGCCCAGTGGCATATTACCAGCTCTCCAGCCACCTGATCAGTAAAATCCAAGGCACAAAGCACAGGCACATTGGCTTTCTACAGCAGAGATAAAATCCTTGCAGTGTAGAGGAGTTGTCTTAGACCCAAACTACTGCAATTTAGGTGAGAATTTGGCCCTGAGAAGGATGACACAGCTTCACAGGAGTTTAAGGACACAGTACAAAGGGACTGAACATCAAACCATACTGTGCAGCTGGCTAAATTCTGTCATCTTAACAGAAACAGTGAACGAGACCTGGAGCATCAAATATCTGGAGTTTTAATCTTAGATGAGTGAATTACCTTGCCTTTGCCATCAGCTAGGAGCATGCACTGAGTGGTTCTGCCTACACAACCCAATCCATCTGTTGGGCACTGCCTCACCTCTTGCATCACTGCATCACTAAAAACACCCCATTCCTTGAAAATCCAAGTTGCAGAGCTGAAGATCTGTTCCTCTTGGAATGAGATCCCCAGCTTTATCCAGATATAATAAAGATACAATAAGAACTCAAGGCCTGGGCAATAATATCTGCATGATGGCTGAAGTCTGTGCTGGGACGTGAGCCCACAGGAGGAAACAAATCCCCACTTCCCTGCAACCCCATCCTCTTCATTCTCCCTTTACCTGCAGTTTTCCAGAGCTCCTCTAATCTCTAAAATGTCTATTTTCAAGGCACTTGTAACTTTTTTCTTAGTAGCCAGCTATTTAAAAATCTGATCTCAACAGTAAAGGGTACAGCTTTGAGAAATCCACTTTTGTGTCAGAGGAGGAAAGATTCAGTCAAGCACTGCCACTGGGCCAGACAAGCACTGTAAAGTTGCAATTTAATGTAAAACACAAATCCAAACCAAGTGCAAGGAACCAGCACTTGGATGGAATCACATGCATTTAGAAACACTGAGGCATAAACAGGTGCAGGCAGCAATGTCAGGAGAAAATTAAAAAAAAAAATAAAAAACAATAACACATAATTAGTGTCAGCTCAAGATTTGAATACCACATTGGGGAATGCAATATCAAAATAATGTTACTCACAGCGGGGAAAAAAATAGTAGGAAAAAGCTGCACATTATAGGAAATGAGTTGTGTGAAATGTGTAAAAAAGCTGACAGAGTCACATAGCTATAGAGGCTAATTTCCTGTTCCACTGTGGAGACAGCCCTGATCAGCTGGACTTAATATAGCCTTCTCCATGGCAGCTGGGTCAAATCGTGGCCTAAGCACTAGAAAATTGCCTGCCATGTGGATGAGTTTAGTGCACAATAAGCTGTGTGGTAAATAAACACGTTTAGCCTGGGCAGATAGGACACTCAAGAGTTTTATGACATATCCACATAGACACAGCCAGAGAGCTGCTGCAAATTGGCTGATTCAGGGCAACTTCTTCACATGGCCCTGTTTTAGGGCTCCACAGGCCATCTTCTGGATGACAGAAGGACCCACCCTTGTGTGCAAGAACAAAACACCCTCACTTCCTCAAAACTCCATATAGATACAACAATCCTTAAGGCAGTGATTTCAAATACCAAGTTTAGAAGGCATCACTGCAAACTCTCCTTGGCTGGCAATGCCCACAAGTCAGGACAGGGTTCCCAGCAGGTTTTAAAAGCTGTCCCCTCTCTCTGGGTGTGGCTCATGTACAATATGGTGCTGATTCCCCAACCCATCTTCTGTCAGCAGCTTCATCCACCAACTCACCCGCCCACCCCAGAGTTTTTTCCGTGGCACTAATGAGCACCCCAGTGGATTTGGGACTGGACTGCCCACTCATCTCCTACAAATTACCACAGATTGAAAGGAGAAAAACTATGAAGGAATCTATAAGGACGTAAGCCTGGGTTTTATAGCTACCCTTGCCCTGGCTGAGTCAACAAGAAAGCACTCTACCTGACTAATTGGGAGTCACTCTGCCTTCTGACATCCGTGCCTTCAGCTCTTATTCCAAGCTACACTGAGGAGACTTGGGAATGTTTTAAATTATTGATGAGGATAGGAAACCTATCTCTGAAACGCCTTTGGCAAACTCTTAATATTCTGCGATTTGGCATCAGGGAAGACAATGCCTCTGTCTCACTCATGCTGTTGATGCCTCTAATTTACTCGCACTATAAAATTACAGTTTCTGATCATTTCCATACAGGATGGAGAGGCAAATGGAAAGTGCATTGTTTATTGCTCTGAAAGCTTCCAGGTAATCCATCTTTGGCGCCGGAGTCTGCAAACCTTTCCATTTGCAAAATTTTCATTGATGACAGGAGTCCTCAGAGAAGCCGACCCAAAGCAGTCGGTTGCCATAAACACACTGGATAATTATCTTAATTATTTATAATAGCACCAGTAAGCAAGCCAGCACTGAACTCACAGGTCCTGCCCTGGACAGCTCACGTTTTAATCAGACGTGAGCACAGTGTGCAAGAGGCAAAGCAGGGATGACATACAGGCTGCCAGGTGAGTTTATTAATATTTTAGAAGAGAGTTCATCAGTAGAAGAGTATTAATGTTTTCTGACCATTTGGCATGAGAGTGTTAAACCTGACCAAGCATCACATAGCAGAGATATTTTTTCTGCCACATTTTTAAAGGCAATATATTCGAACGTGACAAAGCCCCACAAAAATCTTCTAATTATTTTCTTTTGACTCACATGGTTTCAGATTGATGGCTTTGGCTCAGGCTCTGCTGTGTCCTCAGAGTTAGAAAAGCTGAACAAAACGTCCTTTGGTGCCTTGAGACTGGGACCAAATTACCAAATCCAGAGAGAGACTCACCAAATCCAGAGACTCTGCTCACTTTTGCCTTTGGTGGCTCAACACACCAATCCTCACAAATGGCATCAAGGTTGATATTAGGAATTAATAAAAAGGAATTAATTGCACATCCTCTCAAAAAAACTTAGTCTATACCTGTCATTATCTGAAAGGAGGAAAGAAGCTTGTAACTACTAATGGGAGATGTTGCACCCCCTTCTTTGAGAAGGGAAAGAGAAAAAGATCAAGAAGGGAACAAGAACCCGACTGATGTCATATGGCAACCTGTAGATGTGCTTTGGGACTGATCTCTCTCAAGTCCCAGATGTTCTCCCTTGTTGCCAGACACTGGTTTGCTATTCAATCAAGTTTCTTCAGGTATTACATGTAAACACAGTGTCCCAAAATCTGCCCAAAGGTATAGCTGGCAATGTGTGTGTATCTACACACATGTACTATACACACACACAGAGTCAGGCCTTTCTTCATGAAAACACTCCTACCTGGAAAGGGCACCTGACCACATTGAGAGCAGTGACAGAGGTTGAATTTGTCTTTAACCTATGGATTTTGCAAGTGCTGACTGCCAAAATGTGTTTTTTCAGCTGGTCAGTGTGCTGGTTGCTCGTTAATCAACCATTTTTATTATCCATTAGTGTGCATTAAGCTAAAAAAAAAATTAATTTGGAGCAGAGATCCCATTCTTTTCCTCTTATCTAATTTTCTGTTCTCAGAGGAAGTTTATATTTTTCCATTTGAAAGAGATAGAATTACTGCAAAAGGGTCTGTCTGCACTGACAGATCTAGCTTTCCTTTCCTCCTCAACAGCTGGGTTATTATTAGAACTGGCAGAATAATTCATAATGAATAATTTGACACTTATTCTTCCATACATATATCACAAGTTGCCCACATTTATTTGTTACTCCAAATTATTAACCATAGACTGTGCCAACAACTCCCAAAGGGGCATTACTGATACAATATATTCCTTGTGTTTCCCCCTTGCCTCCATCAGGAAATCCTTTCATTAAAGTCAGAGTGGAAAGCATTAATTACCCCTTATTTAAAGGTAATAACTCATCATCTGTAATCATTCCTCAGAGACAGATGCTCATATGATGACCCAAACTACTGCAGTTTGCATTCGCTGTTGGATGCAGATGAAAATTCACTGAGAACCCATGGAAGAACAGTTTTAGCTTTCTGGGTCACGTCCTAGCAGAGAGAAATTTCAGTTGGATTATGGCCTTTTCAGGACTTCTTGTGTCCATAAGAGATCACTTCTGTCTTGTCTAAATAACTCAGGAGTCATCAGAGTCTTTAAGCCACTGAGTGAGATGATTGCACTGTGGAGGCTATATTTTCAAAGGTTAAGTGGGATTTTAGCAGGTGAATGAACCTCATTTTGGTGCCAGAGCAAGGAGAGCATGGGTGAATATGATCTTTGGTAGCATGTTATGTGCAATCCCTTTTGTTACTTTTAATTTGTAACAGCACAAGCCCAATACAGTTCCAGGGATACATTTCTGCTAAGCCCTGAGGTAAATCAGCACACAACGAGAGGAAAAGACAGCCCATGGCCACCCCCACTGAGCCTCCAACCTTGTGCCTCCTCAGCAGAAGGACAAAACAAGCATTTCTCTAAAGGACAGAGAGAACAATACCATCTCTCTCTAACTCCACCTTAGTGGTGCATATGAAAAAGAACCAGTCAAGGCAATCTGTGCCTAGAGTGGGTACATTGCTCATGACAGCTCTGGACAGCCTCAGGGACCTACTGGCATTAATATACATTGAAAACACTCACAAAATACCCCAGCAGCCTTGTAAACCAGACACAAATACCAGCAAATGTAAAGGAACTGCCAGGTGCAAAGCCAAGTCAGCCTATGGCACATGGGTACAAATACCAAAACCAAGGGCCCAGCCCAGAGCCTTGGAAATTACAAGAGCTCACTGTTGTCTGGCCCAGATTACACAAAGGCTTTTAGTTATTTCAAGCTCAACAGGTGAGTTGAAACAACCTGCTTAACACAAAACATAAGGCTAAAAACCAGAAGTAAGCTAAACATATTGGCATTCTGGCACCTTATGCTGAATAATTCATACATAAGGTACTGTAGAAAAGAAACATATGGTTTTGGTCCTCAGTGACTTTTTAAGCAGAACATTTAAGAATCAACCTCAAATGTATAAGTCCAGCAAAAGCCTTCTTGTGCAGAACGAAAAGAGATCATTACAACCACAGTCTGTCTCTCCCTTCAACATTTCCCACGGAGATTTAAATATCTTTATTTGATTTTGTCCCAAAGCATAAGAGAAACACTTACAAAAATCTCACCTAAGACAAGATTTAGGGTGTTATCCCTGTTGGCCTACAGTTCAGCTTATCTCATTTTGATACGGTAATAGCAGATGCAAATTTGATGTATTAACAGATACAAAGACCTTCCTTTCAAAAATGAGCATCAGTTGAGGTCCAAACTGTCTCCAGAGTTGTCGTAGTACAGCCATCAGTGCATCAATTCTCTCCTTGATTGCTCTGAATATGGGCTCCTGTTGATCACCATATGCATGTCTGATAGCTGCCATTAAAAATCATCATTGCACACACCAGTCCCTCAAACACAAGCAGTGGAAAATAAACTCAGGAACCCAGCATGGGAACTGCTGGCAAATGAAGACTTTTAGCATTTTACTCAGCCAAAGTACACAGCTACTTTACTCTTGGCTAATGCCTCCTCCTTTTTGAGACACCTAAACCTACGTGCAAAGTGACAGCACTGCTGCAGTTACATCTTTAATCACAGCAGTGGTTAAAAGCCAAAAGTAAGCTAAACATATTGGCATTCTGGCACCTTATGCTGAATAATTCGTACGTAAAGTGCCGCAGAAAAGAAACATATGTTCTTGGTCCATAGTGTCTTTACTGTAAAATATTTAGGAATTAGCATAGGATGTAGATAGTCAATAGCAGTCCACCAGTGTGGTGTGAGAGTCTATCTGTACCTTTATATACCCCTTCACTGTGTTGATACAGCACATATATATTTATATCAAAGATTCAAATCCATTTAGCAAACAAATGGTTCAGGCTACTCCAGCATTTTGAACTCTTCTTTACAGGGGACATGGAGGATAACCCTGACTTCCTTATAAGCAATGTGCAAAGCTGCCCTTCCTCTGAAAACATGCAACAAGGATGTCAAAATTTACAGCCCTTTGCAGTAACCAATCTAGCTGATATTGGTTTACATTTACACACAGGACTTTGAATCCCAGCTCATCACACCACAGAGCTCAGAATCGGGTCCAGCAGATCTGGAAAGGCACCCAGGCACATGCACACACAGAAGAAACCTTCTGGCATATGGATGAAGAATAGGCCTTCCAAAAAAACATCCAGTATACAGATGAGCCCTCAAATTAGTAGAGAAAGCATGACGACTTCAGCAGTGGTGGCTGATGAAGAGACACACACATACACACCTCTGCCACCGATTGTGCTGCTAGGGCATTCATCAAATTAAGTACCAAGAGGAACAACACCTCTGATATCTCTTCATTTGGGGCTCCAGTAAATGAAGCACTAGATTAGGCCTGACAGAGGCCTAATGCAGCTTGAGCTTTTCCTGGTGTAATTAATTGGAACTTCGCCAGCTTGACAAATTGGAATGATGAATCTATCTTGTATGAATAGAAAAAAAATGCATAATCAGTCAAAGATTTAGTTAAGACAGCTTCTCTCTGACTCCCTGCCATAGCTAAATCCATTAAGGCGAGGAAACATCACTTTAAGAAAAGGCACTGCTCTCCCTATGTTCAATTTATAACTTTTTGTTCTTGAATTTAATGGAGCAGTCAACCTGGACAGATTTGACTTTGGAGGGGAGAGGAAGGGGGAGGTGGGAAAGGTTGTTTTATTTTTAGCATTCTAATCTTCCCTGTGCCTGGGTAGTCTGGGAAAGAAAATAGTCTCTTTGGTCTGAACATGCATTCCTGGGGCTGGATTTTAAATCTTTGGGGTTACACAGGGAAATCTAACAAGAGCACCCACATACTTTGCCACCAAGATGATTTGGTGATAAAACTTGCTTGTCAAGTTTTTCCCCTACTAACTTGTTTAATTGCTGGTAACATTCAGGCAGTAGAGGATGTGATGGATTGACCGCTCTGACAGCATTGCTTTTTCCTCTCCAATTACCACCTAGTTGTAAAGGCCCTTTTCCTGACACATTTAATGGAGAAGCAGAGGGAAAACAGGTCTACTTATTTTTAAAATACATTTTTATCATTTGGCAGGTTTTTTTCCATATATTTTATTTAAACCATGTGCTTCCCCCTCTCCCTCCATCTCACCTGCTCAGCCGCAAGACCCAGAATTCGAAGAATCAATTAAGCAGCTAATATCCCCATTTGTACTGGATGTTTAAAAAAAACTTCTACATTTCCTCTTCGAGGCTGTGGGCTGCAGAATAACTTACTCACACGTGACGGAAGAAACGCTTGTTGGTTAAGTGAGAGTTGACAATGATGGTTTTCATTTCAAACAACCCAGAATTCCTCCTTGGCTCGCAGACGCCAAAGTGCCAGGTAAATGTTTAGCTGACATAATGCAAGTGACTGGCCATAGATTTATTTGACAAACAGTTGAGCAGACAGCCCTATATTGCACTCACTTGTACCCCACACAACCCCACCGGAGCCAGGAGGATTGTGCTGGCAGGAACGAGAGCAGGATTAAACCCAAACATTGCGGTTCACGCACTGAGCCATTTGCTTTTGGCCACTGGCCAAGCTGACAGCCACATTTAAATAAGCCACCTGCTGAGTAGGGAGTTTAGAGAGCTAAGTGCTCAGGAGAGCTTTAGCCCAAAAGTATATTGAACTTAGGCAATAAGGCGTGAAGTGAAAGGATTTCAGTGACAAGGAGTACTAGAAGCCATATTATGGCCCTGACCTCTTGTTCTAGGTCAGATACTGAATAGTTGTTGGCATCCTCCCTTCCTTGCCTATGCTACCTAAAATACATCAGACAGAAGCTCCATCCAGAGGACACCATTCCATACATGTCACAAGGAGTGTAAACACAATGGATGCATAAATTCCTTTTTGTTATCTCTATCAGGGCTATCAAACAGGATATGCTATTTTCCTCTAGATATTGTTGCAATTTTATTCTTCAGCAGAGCTGGACTGTCTGTGTCAGAAGCAGAAGTTCTTTCCCAGGATAGCCATGAGATCCCTCTCTTCCCATGCACTCCCTTAGCATTAGGCCTTGTCAAGGTCACCTCGTCATCTCTCTCCATTCAGTTCTCACTCTCTTTGTCAGTTTTAACAAAGATGTCTGTAAGCACCTGGAGGCTGAAACAGGACCGTGCACTTTCTGCTGCTGATTATGTGTGAAAAAATAACAACTTCCTGATAGTACCAATCCGGTGACAAAAACCTCTCCAAAGAGAGAGGCTGAACAAAGTGACAGCAAGGGAAGCAGTTCTGGCGTTCCAGCCTGGATTGCAGAAGTGTTATTTGGCTTTTTTAGCCCCAAATTGGTCAAATCAAACCTGAGTTATAGTTGCAAAGAGCCCTGGGAGGAAGGTCTGCTCAGCATCAGACAGGACAGCCCCCCTGCACTCAGACCCTTTAACCACATTGCTTTTCTTCTGAAACTCAGAGGGGCACACCTGAGGTATTTGAATTATCTACAGCTGTGTAGATATCCACCTGTAATTGTGGATTCAATTTATACTCTTTCCTCATTTGCACTATTGCTGCTGCTTACCTTGCCCCCTTCTCAGTCTTTGTTCAGGAGGCCGTATATGGCCTTCTACCAATGGCAACTCCCAGCTTATTTTTTACTTCTTTACCCTCAAAAATGTCACACAAATGACTTCTGACTTGGTGGTGACATGGAGGTTGTCAAGTCAAGTTTAGCAGCTGACTCACAGGCCATTACTCACCCAACTGCCATTCCACTTTTAACCTCCCCAGTCTGTGTTCAAAACTGAGTATCACACCCTGTAGCTATGCTGCTAGGAAACACATTAAGAGCTTAATTTGAATAAAAATACGTTCTTTTCAGTGCAGAAAAAGCTCCTATTTAGATATAGGAGATGACAAGCAAATTATTTTAGTGGCAGAGGACTTGAACCTTTACTCGTTACAGTATAATATGTCATGGCACTTATTTTATGCAATGGGCATTTAAGAGTTAATTATTTGTCAGTTAAACAGCTGTAGCCAAAGATCTAAATATTATTACAGAAGCAGTTGTCACAGAAGGTCCTTCTCCCTAAAGTGGTTCTGCAAACTTTGTCCAGGAGGGATTTGAACATCAGGTCATTTGGTTTTGGTCACATCTCAGGTCCTGCCCTGACAATGCGAACGATGTGCCCAACACTCCCCCTGTTGTGCTCACCAAGCAAAACAGAGACCAGCAGTGGATTGTTTAACCATTAGAAGGGCTGTGGTTGTGTCACCTCACACAGGACCACAGGAGGTCCCAGAAGCTACAGAAGTGACCTGAGAATTATTTGTGCCCCCTCTGCACAGCACGTCCCTGCAAATCCACCTGCACACTCCAAGTCTGCCATTGCCCTCGGCTGCTTCTTGATGCAATCAGGGAAATGCACTAAAAACATACAACCTACAGAACAGAAGCGTGAGTTTGGAATGTCTGAGCCTGAATTTCTGGCTCCAAAAAGGGCATTTCAGCCTGAGAGAAGTGTAGAAACTCAAATTAAAATTTTCAGATCAGAATTTTTCCCTCTCTATGCTGAATGCATGATGCCCATGCACACACCTGCCCCTTGTACAGAAGGTTTCCTTTTTACTGTAGAGATTTCAGTATAAGCTTCGGGTTCAATTTTTCTCCATCTCCACACTGAATACCCAATCCCTCATACATGCACACACACCTGCCCCTTTTACTGAAGGGAGGGGGGTCTGTTTGTTTTTTTAACTACCCTTTCTGGGCAAGGATGATCAATCGTCTCTGTCTCTTGCTAGTCATGTCCCTATTACAGAAGATCCTGTTCCAATAAATGATTAGTATGTGCAGAATGCATTAAAATGAATTATAATAGCAATCTGATCCTCAGTGCCTCGGCAGAACCTTTCCATCACAGGTGACAGCTGGTTCCCTTGGGCTCAGCTCTGGAGAAAGAGTGCCAGACCTCCAAACTCAATCCAATAACTTGGGATGAACCTCACCAACCACACAGAGCATGCAGTTCTCCCATTGTCTCCAAACTAGGAGAGAGATACCTCAAAGGCTCTTCAACGAGCTGGTGTACACAACCTCATCTCAAATAAATGTGAATGCTTTTTTTCATACATTATGTGATTACAGCCTCTATCTGCCTATGGTGCTATGTTTTATTACAGGCCACCAAAAATAATTAGTTGGTGACCCAGAAAACTGATACATAAAATCCTTTTAATCACCAATATGGCTTTCAATTATATAGTGTAAACTTATTAACCTTTTTACTGCTGAGATTTGATTTATGGAATTCCAGCTGCATTAACATTACAGGAGGAGATAGAAAGTGTCTCCTATGATGTGTTGGGATTAACAACTGATAGCTGGCTTTGCCATCACAGAGTCTCAGAGAGCACTGCCAGCATCCTGAGTCCCCAGGGGCTCATTTCCATCCGAGCTGTGTGAAAAGTTTGGTCTGTGGAGTGAGACTGTGTAATTCCTGTCACTTCATATACAAACCAGAACACACAGGCCACTTGTGGCTTTCAGCAGGAGCAGGGGCTGTGTGAGCACTGGCTGCATTAATAAACAATAAGGGCAAAGATAAGCTGCATTTGTAACTCTCCTTATTCCCATGGTCAGAAAATACCTCCTTTCATTTCCACTGGACAGGCATTTCCCTTTTTGAGTTGTAAGAGAGCTCTAGAAAGTTCACAGAAACTCATGTATTGGTATGAGAGTGTTTGTTCTCTTTTTCATGATACGGAAAGAACATTTAATGCTTTGTACAAGTTTTTAGGCACCTCTGGTCATCTTCCCATGGGCTGTGCTCTACAGATACTGCAGAGATCAGCAGCAGAGACAAACAGGCCACGGTGAAGCCCTGCTAATTAAAAAGCCAAAATACTGTATCTGAACTATATAATGCATCAAGATCCAATAAAACATTTATGTAAAAGGTAAATGCTACTACACCAGACTTGACTGAAGGATAGAAGGAGCTGTATTTCTAGCCCACATATTTCATTTCTTTCAGGCCTCAAGAACAAACACAGAAATAGTGAATCTTGCCGTAACTTCCATTCACAGGTCCCCTCCTATTTCTTGCAGGCTCATTTTTTGTAGTTTAATGACAATAAATAGAGTAGCAATGTTTTATAAGATCATTTCTGCTATGAACACCTAATCACCTCTTTAACAATCTTGTGAGGGCTAAAATATTTGGGCCAAATTTAACAAATAAATATCAGTTTTCCATTTCCAAACCTTACTCCCTTCAATCCTAGAAACCATTTTACAGTTAACCTATTTTTCAGCAATTTTTAATGTGCAAGAATCCCCAAATGACACAAAGTAGAAGGTGACATAACCAACATTGCCCACAAACTGAACCAAACCTTCATCACATCTACTTTGATTTTGTTCTTCAAACTTGAAAAGCTTTGAAAGTCACAGCGAAGGGAGGTTGTGTGGGTGGGTGCTTTGGTAAAAGAGCCTGTAAAGAGAGCCTTAGTTTGTAGAGAAGGGAAATGCAAATATTTCATAGAGTCATAGACTGATAATACCAATATTTCATAGAGTCATAAACTGGTTTGTGTGGGAAAGGACCTTAAAGATCATCTTGTAGATCCAACCCTCCTGCCAGGAGCAGGGAAACCTTCAACCAGACCAGGCTGCTCCAAGCCCCATCCAACCCGGCCTTGAGCAGCTCCACAGATGGAATATCTGCCACCACTTCTCTCAGGTTTAAATGCTGTTGAATGAGACACAGATCCCCACACAGGCACTTCTTTGGCTGCAAACCTGTGAGCCCCATTCCCCTCAGGCAGCCCCCAGGTCAGTGGTTCCTCCACCAGCAGGTTTGTTGTGGTTCACTGCAATCCCTGCACTGGGAAATGACCCCCAAATCCTGACTGCACTGGTCATACCTGGACATTCAGCAGCTTCATCCCATCCCAGCTCCGGCATTTCTGTCTCCACAAGCTGAGATTTCCAGTGCAGCCCATGTGCTCCAGCCACACCAGCTCCTCCAGGTGCTAATGAGGCCCATCACACAGACACAGGGAGATTTTTAAGCATGTTCTGTGGAACAAGAAGAATAAAAATCAATGGCACTACATAATTCAGCCAGTGCCTTTCTTTGCTCAAAAATCTTCTTTTGATCAGCTAGGGAAATTATGAACCATCTAAAAATAATGCAGTAAAGCTGGTCAGTGACAATTGTAACAAAGACTAATAGAGATGGTAGTGTGGATCTGGCATATTCTGTTCTGCTAAAGCCCATTTATAATTTTTAATAAAAACAGTAACACTTTACAATAAGTGGACATCATTTAATGCTCAATTACTATGAAATTCCTTTGGAAATATATATTAAGCACAGCAGCTCTTTATTTGTACCAGGAGGGTTCCTTGAGATTGATGTTATCACAGGGAATACTAGGAGAATGTCAAGCCCAACACCAGTGTATTCAATATTTTTGCCCTCTGGGTCGTGTGTCTTTTCCTCCCCCACCCTGACATTTGAGATGAGTCCTTATCTAGGTGGAGAGGAACAATATAAATTATATACATGCTGCATTTAAAAAAAAAAAAAAAGGAATTTGCAACACAGGCTAGCAAGGCCTTTAGTAAGGATTAACTGAGACATTTTTGAATAACAATACAAAAAGGTACAGCTCCTAAACAGGCAATTTTCTCTTGAAGGCCAAGAGGTTTCTAAACCCTCATGTTTATAAAACAAGCATTATTCCAGATAAAGCACAAAACCTTTAAAGCAGAACTAGCTTCAACTTACTCAAGATCTCTCTTAGCAAGAAAAATATCATAAATCTTCATCCTTTACTTGCAAGTGCTCTTGCACTGCAACACCCTCAGCTCTACCTCACCAGGAGAGCCCACCATGGAGATCTGAGCTCTCCAATGGGGTCTGCACAGGTGGGATTAGTGACCCTGGAAAGAAGATGCATCTCCCTGATCCCTTACAGCTGCCTGGCTCTGGGCTTTCAGCCCCACATGTTGGTGTTTTGACTCACCACTGCTCTGCCCTGGCAGGTTGTGGGAGAACTTGTTTGTCCCAGATGTTAAAACAAGAGGATGTGAACAGTGAGGCAGAAATTGAACTCTGGTAGGGTATGGTTGGACCTCACTGAAGAAGTCTGAGACCAGAGGCTCACACATTTTGTTTAGCTACAACTTCTCCTAGCAGTAGAGGCAACAAAACCAAAAATGGCTGGATTTGGTCTGGAAAATGCCTTTTGGGAAGCTGAGTCCAAGGCTGTCCTTTCTCCCTGGTGTTGTCCACAGCCAAGGCTTTTAGATGCCTGCAATCCCTGCTGTGACTGCATATAAAATCTGTCACCTGAGGGGGGGCTTGACTGGCTTCTGAGCTGCCCTGCTGGCTTTGCAGTGAGGACTAACAAGGCTAGACAAGGTTTGGAGGGTGGCAGGTACCAGCCACAGGTCACCAGAGTCCTCAGTTTGCAGCACTGCCAGGGTCCAAAGACAAATTTAAAGGAGTCCATCTCTTCCTGGACAATAAACACTGCCAACAGCCCCTTAAACAGCTTAGGAAAGGAAACACCTGATGGAGGCAAGGGGGCATCCTAAAGGCTCCACTATAACTAACATCATTCCACTTAAGTCATACCTTGCATTTTCTGCTGGAACACAATTTACCCCAGACCCCTGAGCAGCTTAGACACCTGGCATAATAGCCCATTAATAACTTCAGCATGGGAAATATATTTTAATATTTTTGATGCTCATTACTAAACAATTCATGTGTTCCCAAATGCACATCAATGGTTCGTTCCTCTTCCTTCAGATGTTAACAGGCTTTATTTTAGTTTGACTTTAATCAACACCTCCCTGAACCCCGTGTAGTATGTAATAATGTCACACCCTCATGCAGGGTCATCTAGGAACTCAAGACAAGGTATTTATATTTTGCTGCACTCGTGTTCTCATCCTGTTAAAGGTGATTACAACATCAAGTTTTGTCCAGTGTTTCAGTCTCTGAAGATGAAAGGTGCCATGAAGTACAATGGTAGCAGGTCAGCATTTTCAATAAGCATCCATCTGTAAATAAGTCCCTTAAATATTGCAGCAGTGTGAGGGGAAGCTGCACCCTAATTGGGTAGAGTGAAAAGCCACAGGGCTTATAAATATAACGTGTAGGTGATCTGTCTTGCCAAAAAAGAGGAGGTTCGTTATATGAAGGACACATTATCCTTTTCTCTTCCCATGATTCAGCATGGTAAGTAGTCATTCCTAATTGGCTTACAGCTTAGTATGAAATATTAGGATGCCACACAATGTGATGACACAGCTGGATTCCTAAGGGAAGCTGAAGAGTGATCTGAGAACAGAAGAGGGACAAGAGCAGATGCGAGTCGGGGAAAAAAAAATAGTTGTAGCTTAGAGAGTAGCATGTCATTCTTTATCCTCCTGCTCCTGTGTGCAGCATGCTGCGTGCAGCACACCACTTTCCTGGTACAGAGGCAAGAGACCTGTCAGCTCACAGTTCCTAAATAAAACGTGGGGGGAAAAAAATAATGTGATTGCTGGGACTATTGGAACAGGAAGAGCCAAGCAGGCTGAATAAATCCGGGCAATAGCTGCCTCGTCATGAAAAATACACTGCACAGATTTCACCTCTCCGAGCGTCCAGCGATGATTTCCTCCAATTTATTCTCGACTGGAAAGGATTTGCCAAATTACCGAGTCAAACAGTCCGTGGGTCACTCTCAGAAGTCCAGCCCTTCGGGTCTGTGCTGGGAGTTGTTTCCTGGTGCTGGCCTTGATTCAGGAAGGTAATTAAACAGCTGCCTACCTGGAGTCAATAGGGCCATTCACATGCACTTAAGTGCTGCTGACGCCAGGCCGAGGGGAATAGGCTTCTCAGGGGGAGATTTTTGCTGCAAATACTAGTGCTAATTCAAAATTCACTTTCTGCGAAGTCCTTCCCCTGCAGTCAGCTGAAATTAGCTATATCCACCGTGGTGCTTGCCAGGAAACTTGATAGAATATCGCCCAAAGTGAACATAAAGGAGAAATAAACACAGCAGAAATTAATAACAGGAGTTCAGGCTGGTAGGTTGCAGGAGGTGTGTTATAAATTTCATCCAGCTGTAATGCAAATTCTGCCAAATGATTGGGAACATCTCCCTTTTTATATCACTGTTTCACTACATATTAATAGCAACCAGTTACTGATGCAGTACTAAAATATTAATGATATGGTCATAAACCTGAATCAGTGCCTAACTTGGCAGAACAACGTAGAGCATCTTTTCAATCACGTGTGAACAAAACCAGTTTTCAGAAACCATTTTGTAACTGCAAAGCCATGGGAGCAGAAGTAATTGCAGGGCTATTTTAGGCACAAAAAATTGTTAGTCTTGCTTGGAAAATCAACAGCCCCGTTGAGGTGTACAGTATGGGTGCCCAGATCTTTCTGCAAGGCTGGGAGAATCTCAAACCAGGCAGAAACAAAGTTCATGCAATTAATTAGTAAGATTTCATCTGCAGCTGATATGACTGACTTTTATCTGTGCATTGGAGACAATAGCAGCCAGCCCCTGGGGATGAATTGTTTCAGCAGGATTTAGCCCTTTGTTTTGGGCTGAGATGGAAGGGGGGAAGGCAAGAAATCCAAATCAAAACCTAGAATTTGTTTACACTTCCCTGATGTTAGAGCTGGTGAATTTATCAACTCTGTATTGCATCACCTGTGACCACAACAGAAATTTGAGGATGGTAAAAGGATTTAAGTCAGAAACCTCCCTTGCACCATTGATATTTTCCAGTCTGCTTTTTAAGTCTTGGAAACATGCACAGACCCCGAAGTACCCTTCTCAGGAGAATCAGGGGTCACTGCCAGCTAAACAAGGCAGCCTTTGGGATGCTTGGTTGGATCTATAAAAGACAAGCAGGTCTTGAAGTCTCCCCACTTCTCACTTTGCCTAAGCTTTATCAGGACTGGGCTGGTCCGTTTCATTATTCATGTTTGTCCCTTTCTGTGAGATGGGGCCGTGCATCCAAGTTCCTTCCACACACCTTTAACTGGAGCTACAAATAAAGGTAAGGGCAGACACAGAAGGATTCTGGATTCTGTACAATTCCCAACAGCAGCTAGCACCCCAGGAAGAGCTGGAAAGCTAAAAGAATATTTTATTTCTACATTTCCAAAGGACACAGGAAATGGCTTGTTCCTCCTTCACCCCATCAGGATCCAAAATCAGCTCTGGAGAAACTCATATAGTGCCAATATTTTGCAAGGACTTTGCTTTAAAAGTCTTTCACTGCTGCTTCTATAACTCATCAGTGCACAAATAAGCTGACTTTGGTCATGACTGAGTTTTCTGTTTAGAAGTGCAGAGAATGGCACGAAATTAATTATTAAGAAGGGTCTTTTTTTCTGGTTTTCAACCGCAGTTACATAAATGAGGACCCAAATCCCACTGAGATATCACTTAACAGTGTCAGCACCTGGGAGGCAGGGCTGCAACAATGTCTTTATTATTTGCTGACCAGAGTCACTGCAGTCACTTACAGCAATGATAATCTTTCTTCATTATACCTGCAAGCAGATGCCATCGAACTGTGACTGACAATCATCCCTTCAGAGTAAGTGATCACATCCATTGGCTCCTTGTTTATTAATAACACAGCTGAAATTTTAGTGTTGCTTCTGCTCAGGTGGAAGATAACATTTATTTGATTGACACCTGTCATTAGGAAAGTTTCTCCTACAACTGAAGCAGCAAATAATACAGCCTGACTGCAAACTAAGTTGCCAAAACAAAGACTTTCTTTGGTCCACGAGTTACCAGAGCAGGAGGAAAACTGCTTGTGTTTTGAAACTTGTTCCAGCAAGACACTGCAAATCTCCTACATCTAAAGTCTACTCTAAAAAACCAAAAAACTCTGTCGCTTGGAAGAAGACAAGTCAAACATAACTCATTCTTTTATTCTTTTTCTCTCTTACCATGCTTTACAGATAATTGTTTCATCTTGTTCTTCTGTTTCCAAGAAAGACCTTTCTAAATCCTCAGGCAATATTCAGAGCAGGCAGATTTTTTCTTTGAGTGTTCAAGGCTGATCTGATCAATTTAAAAAAAGGAAGGTTGCAGTACATTTTAAACCAAATACCCCGTAGTATAAAATCTCAGAGGCCATTCTAAAGAAAAATATATTTTGTTAGCAAGTAAATGCAAAGAAATGATAAAGGGATTAGGTACAACCCCCTTTCTCATGTGTCCTCTGGGATTTTCTGCATTGTTCTCTTGGTTTAAAGGGTTTAAAATACAAGGGTAAGGCTGCTGAAGTCCTGGACATGTGAGTTCTGTTCTCAGATCACACAAAATTCTTCCTGGCTGTTTTGTCCCACCACATTTTTGTCCTTTTTCACCCATAAAAGCTATGAATCATCTCCAGCCACAGAATCTCCTAGCATGTGATGCACCACAGGGCCCCACAGTCTTATCTGAGGGTCTTTGGGCCCAGCTGCAATGTAAACACTCTTCACCACTGGGACTCCCTTACAGGGTTTAGAGTCTCTCTTTGCAACTGCAAATTTCCAGTGAAGTACAACTGCTGCCTAAAGGCTCCTTCAGGCCTCAGGAATCAGACCTGGCAAAACATGAAATTTGCTTCTCCCTTTACAAACTGGCTGAAAAAACTAATCTTCCTTACAGTGGGACACTATTCATTTCCCTGTCTTTCATTCTCTTCTCCCTCTTGTTGATTCCAAGAGGAGACCACACAGACCAACCATCGGGGCCAATTTGGTTTCCAATTTTCCCAGTAGCTTTGCAATCACATTCCCTTTGTCACCTGAAGTCAGCATATTGAATTTGCAGCCTGGGTGTGAAATGGCTTCTGGAATTATTTCCCCTGGACAAGGCACCAAAGCAATTCAAAGGCAACTAAAGAGAATGTAGAAATACCCCTCAACAGGATTACATTATCCCTAAATCCCAACCCTGGTACTCCAGTAGTTATGCATTTATCCATTCCTCCTTTCCTTCTTCTCTTCTGGACTAATATTTTCCTACCCAGAACTCAGTTCACAGCACCACAGCAATCAAATACATTCTGTAAAGTTACTAGGTCTGCAGGAACCTCCAGAGCTTGGCAAGCTGTATTGTAACACCAAAATATGCTCTTGACAACCACTGACCCCAAAAGCTGATGTGATCAAACACATCCCCCATGAAAGAAAGAACAAGGCTGTAATCAGTTTTACCATTTTAAGGAAAATAAATCCTAATCCTTTGCTGTTCTGTGGTATTCCTCTAATTGCTGTTTCCTTACACATTCAAACATCTCCAATTTGGTTCTGTTGTTTGAATGTCACTTGGAATCAAATCAGTGTTGCAGATACAACATCTTTGAACCTTTTAGTCCTGCTGTGAACTTTGGGCTTAATCCTTTAGGGCGCCCCTGTCTAGCAAGCTTTAATGTATATTAAATTTTCTAAAAGGAGAGGGAAAGTGGTCAAAGCGAGATAGTGCAAGGTTCTGTGTTTCATAAATTAATAAGCATCACCAACTGCATTGCTTGACCCTTTAAACTCTGTGAAATTAATATAAGTAGACAACCAAAGTGCACTTGGCCCCTGAAGAGCCTTGGAAGTTCACTTAAGCAATCCAAGTTTCCTTAAAGTTTTATAAGCCAGCTTTTAAAGCAAGTCCTTTGTACTTATTACTGGTGACAGTGAGCATTACAACAGCCAATGAACCTTTGCTGACTTCCGACCCCAATATGGTAGAGCACAGTTATCAAGGGAAATATCAGAATCAAAGCTTGTATATTACATCGAGGTCCTGACTCCTGCAAGAGCCCCCCATAGACTCCTCAGAGTATGTCAGGGAAATAAACAGCTAATATTGTCAGACATCTACTTATGATGTACGGATATTACTGTTTACTTAAGCACTTTTGGCATGGTAACACCCACCCCCACCTCCCAAATAAAAACTGAAGCCTGTCATGAAGGAAGTGGCACTCCCAGCTCCGTAGCAAGAAGACAAAATTTTAAGATCTTTTATTTAGCCTGAAAAAAAAACCTCCACTTGGTGAGTCAAGCAAGACTAAGTGTTCATCTTAACCGATTAATGGATTTAAATTATTAATTGGCACTAGGCAGGCATGGTGAGGAACACCCAGCCTTCTCTGAGCCCTGCACACGGGCTGAGACTGCCTTGAACAAAGAGGCTCTGTGTATCCACACCTACAGTGTTCTGGCATCAATCCTGCAGTCACTTGTAGTACTTGAGTTAGCATCCTGTAGAAATAAGATATCTCAGTACTGCCAGCTGATTATATTTTTCATAATGTAAAAGGTTCTTGATGAATTATTCAGGGGCTTTTCCCACTGTTTAACAAAAAAAAAAAAATAAAGAAAAAAAGAAGAAAAGAGAGAGAGAACCTCTAAGGCAGTCATGTTTCTGGGAATAAACAGGCTGACAGGCAGTGGTGCCAAATATTAGTAATTATTATTGGACTGTAAAGCCCAATTAATGATGATGTTTAAGCTAAACTTTTCAAAAGGGCAGACAGAAATTCAAAGGCAGACAGGCTTTCTGATGAGATGAGAAATCACAAGATTATCTGCTGAAGGGCATCAAACCCTATTGCGTGTGTCCCCCTCGAGCAGTGAAGTCAGAAAGGGCACACGTTATCTGTTCTCTCCACCTGTTAACAGCATTTGGGTGAAGCTTTTGCAGACATTTAATGACACTGGTTTCCATTTGTTCATCTCATTTATCTGCCTAGGTCTGGACATGGACAGAGGCAATAACATCAGAGCATGGAGAAAATAAATACACAAACATAGAGACATTTTATATATATACATCATACATGATTGTGCATAAGAAATAAAACCAAAACAAAAAGCAGACATCAAGTATTAGGAAATAATTGATGAAATTCTCTAGCAGAAACATAGATAACAAGAGACAGATGGAAAAGGGAGGTACTTTGAGGAATGTGGCTCACAAATTCCACACAAAGTAAATGTTACGAGGGACAGGCTGGTGACAGGGTCACAGTCCCTGCCAGGCACTTGTCTGCTCTAAGAACAGGAAAGTTCATTTAGCAACTCCCTGATTATTAAATCTAAATTGGATCATAAGTGAACTTTGAAATACCTTGGGCCTATTCTGACACGTGTTGCTCCAATTCAGATTTTTTGTGAGTGTAACCAAGCAACTATTATTGAAGATGGAATCACATTAATTGATCTTTATCAATAAAACAGCTAATTTGAATGTAAATAAATATATGCCCACAGCCATCTACAGTGGTATTAGTGGTTTGATTACATGAACCAATACTACAGGAAATCAAAATATGTCCAAATGAATCCCATGCACTTACTGGACACAAGCCTAAGGGACCACCATAGTGCAGCATGAGGAAGCAAATAATGAAACTGTTGACATGAGAGAAAAATTTCTAAGTTTAGGACTCCTTGATTTGGAAGCCAGTCACTGGTGCCTGCTGGCTTTTCCTCAGAGTTATCCATCTTCTTGTGAGTGGATCCCCAGCTGGTGTCAGCGGGAGATGTCCACAAAGAACAGGAAGTTTTTAAGGGATGTGACAAAAGAGGTCTGTGTTTCCTTCCCAGAAAGGAAAGCCAACTTTGCAAATCCCAAATCTTTGGCACCAACCTCAGAAGAGGGCTGTGTTAAATGTTCATTTAGTTCTGGAAGAACAGGCTCAGCCTAAGAAGGACTGTAAGTCCTCCAGCTCACTTTTTGAGAAAACTCTATGTAACACTATCTGGAGAGGAAGTGAGACAAATGTCTCTCAAACATGAAACCTGTTTTCCTTACTTGGAACAGTTCCGTACTGGAGAACCTATAGGAGCTTGCAGATGAGATATTAATTTGTTTTCCACCTTTCCCCAGGAGATTTCCAGGCTTTCTGATGAATGAGGTCTGTCTTCCCAGTTCCCATATTCAGTCAGGCCTGCGACACATCTTTGTTTTTTGGTTCCTTGGATCAGGAAAGTTTGCTGAGTCTGGGGGAGTCTCAGAACTGCCTTCCAAGTCACTAAAGTCTTCTGCAGACCACTTTTGATTAGCCAGCTGGAAAAGAAAAGTGCCTTTTATCAAATCCCCTGGGGCTAACTCATATTGAAAATAACTTGTTCTTAACACTTTTAGAGGCAGGGTTTCAAATGATGAATGAAGAAGAATATTCTCTGTCACAGGCTTTTCTTTGTTTTTCAAGTCCTCAGAGGGAGTTTGTGATCTTTGAAACTCTGGGACTGAGAGCTCTGTCGTTTCCCACTGAACTTGCCACCGTTTCCTTCTGCTGAAGGTTGGCTATGTCTTGCAAAAGAAAAGAACAGAATCGTTTGTTATCCTGGAAGTACATGGCCAGAGCATTTCCATAACTCAGGTAATCAGTCTGGGGCAAAGATCTATTTTTTTTTTCCTTTCTTCAGGCAGCAACCAGTACCAAACACTGCAATCCTGACTGTCCATGAACATCCCTGCCACACAAATGGCCTTTATAAAAATGGGAAATGGCCTGGGTATGTCTAACTTCACATACTGGTTTTCTGTTTTGTTTTAAATTTCTCATACCTTTGCTCTTTGAAATGTCTGAAGGTTTTACTTTTTTAATTTTGGGGTGTTTTTTCTTCTTTCAGTTTAGCAAATTTTCAAAAGCTTTTAGTTATTTCTCAGGAAGAACAGAATCAGGCTCTGAAATGTAATTAGAATTTTTAAAGTTTCTAGGGTAATTTTCTTAAATACAAAACAAAAAGAAAATGGAAATATGAAAATCGGTTTTGCTCAAGTGTTCAAAATATCCAGTGGCTAAAAAAAGACAGTGTTATTAACAGCTTCAAAGTTTTCTAAATTTTAAGCAGAATCCAGTGCAACTTTGATGAGACAAGAAACCTTTTCTGACAATTTCATCAGTGAAGCTTATAAAAGAAAGATCTAACAGACAATGCATAGGAAAAACACTCTACTGAGACTATCAATTAAAGCCACAAATACTGTACTTGGCTCAGAAAATTCCATTTCCACAGTGAGTGGCTATTAATTTCAAGGATACAACTTAGTAACTCTAAACAGCGTTAAATGAATCACAGAATATCCTGACTTGGAAGGGACCCATGAGAATCATTGTGTCCAACTCATGGCCCTGCACAGGACACCCCAAGGTTGTTGTACATGACACTGGACAAACAAGATCTAATGAGGACAAGCACTGCTGGTCTAGTCCACCAAGAGAACCAGAAACACAACTCCTGCTGACTTCCCTTGAGGGTGCAAGCACGATTTTCTTGGTTAAAGTCAGCTCAGGTCCTTCTGTGCAGCCCTTCCTTGGGATACAGAGCTGCACTTAGGTCCTTCCAGCCCACTGGACACTGAGCCCATGAGTATTTTAGGGTTAATAAGTCACTTGGTCCTGGCTCTGGGTCTCACCTCCCTGAAAGGGGAAAGATTTAGATTCCTTCAGACTGAAAGACAGTGGATATAAATTAGCAATTTTTAAAAAAATCTTGCCCTGTGAGGCCCTGGCACTGGGTGCCCAGAGAAGCTGTGGCTGCCCCTGGATCCCTGGAAATGTCCAAGGCCAAGTTGGACAGGGCTTGGAGCAACCTGGGATAGTGGGAGGTGTCCCTGCCCATGGCAGGGGGTGGAAAAAGATGGGCTTTTTAATGTCTCTTATAACCCAAACCATTCTGTGATTCCTGCCTTGCAGCCAGAGGAAGCCATGCTCCAACTTTTCTACCTCCCAATGAAGAAGTTCTTCACTCCCAGCCTCCAGAAGAGGCAAAAGGAGAAATCCTGCTCCACCATCTGTGACCTTAATGGGAAGCAATGGTCATCTTCCACTCTTAACCAAAAAATGTGACTGCTTTGGTGTGGTTGTGCATCTGCCTGGATGGAATGCAGAGCAGCTTCAGCTTCCCTGTGTGGGGGTGGAAATGTCCTTGGGGTAACCTAAGTGATTCTTTTCAAGCAGATAAGGAAAGGCTTAAAATGGGAAAAATTGAGATTGGGCTTTTACACGTCCTTAACTATGGACATGAAAAACTCACAGGGAAAATCACTAAGGGGCTAAAACTTGAACCACTAGAAGAAGGTCTGGTATCAGCTACAAACTCTGCCAAATAACATCCTGTTAACCCAATTCTGTCCAGACAGGCATTCACCCCACCACTCCAGTTGAGCTACTGACACTGCAGCCAATTTAAATACTGAGTTAGCCCCCAAAAGAAACCCCTCCCACACACACTAAACACATGCTACATCTCCCACAAAAGAAGGAGAGTTTTCCACAGCTCCAGAAATATTCATTTGACAGTTTCTCTTTCCTTGGCTACAGCTCTGGTAATTGATCTGCTCTATTATTTTTCCCCATTCTTTCTCTCTTACATTTAAATATGTCCTTCATACTTCTGGAGGGTTTTTTTTTTCCGTAGCCTGTATCTCCACTGTTACATTATTTTTTTATCTCTATCCTCTATTCTTCATGTGTGAAAAGGGTGCTCTGTTCTCTAATATTCATTTTTCTTTTTTTATTCTCCAAGTACTTTCTTTCCCGTCTGTAACAGCCCCTAATATGCACCTCCATTCGATTTTACTTACCCAGCTTGAAACCCTCTCATTCTAATTACCTTTTCAGTTTTCTTCTATTTCTCCCTTGAGATGTCTCAATTAGTGTACTTTTTCTTACTGGCTGTCACCTCTGAGCTACAAGGTGGGTCTAACTCCAACTTAAACCATGCAGAAAATGAATGAGGAGCTGTTCTTGGCGGCCCTGCTGAAGGTGGTGTTACTTTACAAACTAGTGCACCTTTAATAGATGATAAATGGGCAGAAAAGTGGCCTTGTTAATGCAGCAGCCCTTGATTTGGTTGCCATGCCGTGTCCTTTCATTACTCAAAGATACAGGAAAGGCAACCTATGCTAAGTCCTGGGTGATGTAATTCCATACAAAGAGAGTGAGTGAAGGCTAATTAACATAGTTCTGGTCAAAGCCTGAAATTAACTCTTGTCTTTAAGGACCAAAGCTAAAAATGTCATTTGTCTTGCCCGTAATTATGTTTAGAGGTAATTATGGTAGCAGAATAACAGCAAGCAAAATGAGCCCAGGAGTGGGTTTTTCTGCCCTTTCTATCGCTAGCAGGACTCGGAATTCTATTTCTGTCAAAGAGAACTGGATAAAAATGCAGGTGACATCCACAGTACATTTCTTTGATTAAAATTGGCACTGTTATATTGAAGTTCACACAGAGCTTTCAGAACCTGAGGAGTAAATTCTCTCTCCACATGTTCCCACATAATGGAGAAACGAGCACCCTCCCCACGGCCGCCGGCACTGCCGCAAAGGGGAGATGTGAGCCTGATTAAAGAGCCAGGCTTGGACCCCAGCACCACATCCACAGGGACGTGTCCTGCCACAGACTCAGCTCCCAGATCCCTTCAAATAACCCAAGGTATCTTCACAGCACAGAGTTACCTCCAAATTAAGTCATTTACTTCCTGGGGTAATTAATTTGTCATGCAGGTCTGACCACATTGTCATTTATCCAGAGCCACAATAACTATCTCTGTGCTCTGCAGAACAGATACATACCCCACATGTTTGAATCCACTTATTTAAATTATATCTCTATGCTTAAAAAGATATTATTCTTGTTATTATTGCTGCTATTATTAAAATCCCAGTGGCATATGCTGCTGTCACCATTCAGGTGTCCTGAGATCCATCTACCTGCAGTGCCTGCTTCACCACCATCCCTGAAATTTATGGGCACATCAGCCAGTAGAGACTTGGAGGATTTATTTGTGAGGTATGTAGTGCTAATTTAAAGATTTCAAACTAAACTTTAGATTTCTACTGCACTGGGGCTGAAGGTGATAAAAATGCACGTACATGGGCCATCACTGCATGGGCTGCTGGCAGATGCCAAGGTCTGTAACACAAGTGTAAGCAGAGCACTTGGTCCAAATTTCTCTGTTTCTGAAATTATTACACCTTACAGTGTAAATTCAGTGAATTCACCCAAGGGCCCATAATACCATTTTTGGCACAAGTGCAAACTAAGTTATAGCCACGATTTCACAGAGATGAGGATACTCCATAAAACATGTTACAGCAACTTTTATGAAGTTCTGAACGAGAAAAGATCACCTCTGCAGACTTCTCCAGTGGTTCTGTGATGGAACACCTCTACCATTTTTCTGGTATCCTTCATGGCAAGAAGGGAATGAGGGAAAAGTTCCTCTGAGGGGATCAGCCCTAGGGGTTCCAGAGTTATTCTTCTGCTGTACTGCTGAAATCTTAGTTAGTCTTAAAAGATCAGCTCCACTAGAGCACTAAATTTTAAGCACCAATTTAAGGGCAGGGTGCAGGAGTTCTGCTTTAAAAAAATAATTTTAAAAAAATGCCTAAACCTGTATGGCCCTTGAGCTGTCTCTTTTCAGAACTCCAGAAAACTTAAAGTTGGGAGGGTCCTGTCCCCAAAAGTTCACTTTTTTTCCCCAGCTATATCAGTTACCCAGTAAAATGTGTCCCTTCTCCCCACAGACATTGCCTCACATCCTTCTTTAGACCTTCACAGCTATTGCATTACTACTACCACTTTTACAAGTGCCAAAAGTACCTTTATGATGACATCTGCCACTATCACCTGACAGAGACAAGCACCAAAGCCCATCTGGAAAAGCTGCCTCTCCCCGTAATATTTTTGCATACTTCATGAGATTTTCTTGCAAAAAATTTTAATGATTTGTTTAAACACGAAAAAAAAAGCTGGAGAGTTGCATGCTACACTGACATCTGTTACATTCAAACTCTCTTTGGGGTCCTGTTAACCAAGTTTCATCCCTAACTAGGTGGAATTCTAGAGATGCAAACCTTGCAAAGTTGCCATTTATGGGACTTGCACTGAAATTACAGGCACCTCTCTGAACTGCTCAGAGCAAGGACAGTTCTCTGCAGCACATCCAGCCTGGTCTGTCCTGCCAGTGGAGGTGCAAAGCACACAGAGTGCAAAACAGAAAACCAGATTGTGACTGAAGTGACCCAGAGACAGCAAACAGTACCCCTGAACCTAAACCATCTTCTGCCTCTCCCTGGCACAGCACAGAACCATCAGAGCAAAGATGTTGTCTGAAAATAGAAAGGTTTTGAGTTCAGAGTCTGTCACCAGGGGCACGTGTGACACTCTTTGGACCTGCACCTCTTCCACACTGGACCAGGAGCTGGCTGGAGTGAGAGCAGTGCCAGAAGGTGACTATGTCACGAGCCCACAGGACCCCAGCCGCTTCCAGAGATTTATCACTGTTTAGCCATGTTACCCCAGGGCTGGCAAGCAGCCTTTCTTCACACAGTGAGCTCTGGATGAGGCTCTCAGATGACTTGCACCTCCTTTCTGAAATATTTCCTCCCCATCTCCATTGCCCCAAGGTTTGGCATGGCTGGACCTATCAAAGAAATGTGTTCTGCAATCTCACCACAGTGCAGAGATCAAACTGCAAAAGATCTTAAGAGGCCCCAATGTCTTTAGCCATAGAACAAAACTGTTTCACTGCAAATCATTAATTTGTATAGGAATGACTGATCTTCTCCTTTTGGTATGGGAAGGTCATCAGATGTTTGACCAGCTGAGCAGCCACTGGCAGAGCACCTTCTCCTCTGAGATCAGTAGGTCTGTGCCAGTCAGGCCATTCCACCAGCAGTGGCACCTACATCCACAGTTCCCAAACTGCAGCACTGCATGAAGCCATTCCAAGGTGACCTGCTGCCACAAAAGGGCTCATGTCTTTCCATTCACATTATTTGGGCATGGCTGATACCAACTCCTGACCCTGAGCTCACAGCACCACTACTTTCCTATCTTTAACTTCACTGGGATATTTAAAACAGTAAAACACTTTTACTGAAGCCCCCAACTCCTCCTGAAGACAAAGATTTGTACTGGAGGTGAGAAAGCAGAGATCCCAGTTTGTGCTCAGAATCCAGCAGGATGAATCCATCACTGCCACTTGGCTTCCAGTTGTTAATTGAAGTGAAGGAACTCTTATCTTCTATGGAAACCTTCTCAAATCAGCAGGAACTTGTTTGTTAAAACTGCTTCCCTGTCTCTGCTGCGTTTGAGAGCACCTTGGTCTTTGCAGAGCAGTGCAAAACAACACAGACAACTCTAAAATGTCTCACATGGCAGCTCCAAATGCTCACAGTTTATGTAAAGCCATGGAGCCAGCATGATAAGATCTAATTACCAAGCGAATTAGTAAAAAAACAGCTGCAAGGTTTGCAGAAATGTCTGGAAGTGCAGAGTAAATGGCCACAATTGATGGAGTTATTGCACAGGCATCCTGAGGGCACAGTCTGCAGCACTCCAGTCCTAACCAAAATCACTGTCAACAGTTGTTGTTTTCTCCATTCTGTTAAATGAGAAGAACATGAAAATGATCCTGCAAAGAGCCATTTAATATTCTCATGCACGTGAACTGCAATTTTCAGCAGCAGCAACAACAAACTCTGCTGTAATGTGTTCATGGTTAATCAATTCAATTGATCACTGTTTATTAAATAAAAACCTGCTCTCTAAACAGTTCTTCTCTAAATGGCATGTTTTGGGGCTTGGGGTTTTTTCCCAGTTTTCTTTTTTTCTTTTTTTAAAACTTACTTCTAGGAGAATCAGGAGACCAATTAAAGCTTTTAATTTAAATCCAAGCAACATATAGTGCCTTTACAAAAGCATTAGCTTAAAAGAGATTTGAATCAGCCTAGCCACTCCCTAGAAAAGCTGCACTGGATCTGATTCCTTCCAATTCCAAAGGCTTTCAAGGCAACTTAGCAACAGCCAATGTTTTTATCTGTGTAAGAGACAGTCATGACCAGGTCAGCTCAGGATATCAGGAGTGGGCTGTTGGCAATGCAGATTAGGGGACACACTTTATTCACATCAGCACTATAGCATTGATCATCCCCATTCTGCACCTTTACAAAGCAGATCGGAAATCAATGGATTGCAGGCTGAGGAGATGCTGTGGATAACAGAAATCCTCTATAGCCAGTTATCTCCCTACAAGGAATAACGATTCTGCAGGGAACTGAATGCTTGAAATCTACGAAGAATATCCACTACATCACAAGTTCAATGGAGATTGATACCAGGCACAGTCAGGGTCTGGCTGTACCCCAGTCCAGAGCCAGCTCCAGCACTTGAACACCACACCCAGAACTTCCACCTGCAGTGCTGGAGTCCTCCCTGCCCTTCAGCTGCTCCAAACGCTGCAGAAGGGAGGAGAAGGGGAGTGTTGACACACCAAAATAACCTCGTGGGATTTAATTAAGACCACTGAACCTGTGTCACTTGTAATTTATGGCAGATTTGAACCTGTGCCTCCAGAGGGGGAAAATGAAGGCATTTCCAGTACATTAGCTGACTTCAATAGCAAAGTCAAATCTGACGTCCTGTGACCCTCGAGTGAACGAAGACTAAGGAGTCCCTGTTATCCCAATTATTTCTGACTAGATTTGTGAGATGTTTGCACTACCGTGGAATCCAGCCACAACCAGGTACCTGCCCTAATGGGGCAAGTGCAAAGCCTCCCCATGCCATGAAACCCTGGTAAGAGCATTAGAACCCTCCAGCAAAATTGGGTCATTAATGGCATGTTCCATGGAGAAAAAGGGATGTGGGGCATATTCCCTCCCCTGCCAGCAGACACCTGGCCTCCACAGGAGCTAAGGGAAGGCTAACAAATAAAGCTCTGCAAATAACCAGCTTTGCCTTTTATGATCAAAGTGAAAAAAACGAGCTTCCCAAAAATGCCTTAGGTCAAGTAAAATATTTTGTTCAGTCTCATATCAGGTGTTTCACCTTTGATTCCTTCGGGGGCTGGGGGAAGGATGAGAACTTGCTTTATTTATTGGTCAAAATGAGTTCTATTTTGCAATGGAAAATGTTATCATTATTTTTTAATTATCATTTTTAAAATTCCTTTCATTTCAACCTGA
Organism: Sterrhoptilus dennistouni; assembly: GCA_013397095.1. Classification (NCBI taxonomy): domain Eukaryota; kingdom Metazoa; phylum Chordata; class Aves; order Passeriformes; family Zosteropidae; genus Sterrhoptilus; species Sterrhoptilus dennistouni. The sequence continues at coordinate 289,856 of VWZU01016617.1, read as the reverse complement.
ATTAATTGCTAACTATGCAGCCAACTTAAATAGGTTCAGCTGACACAAAATTATCAGTTCTCTTCAGGGGTAGGAGAGGAAATCACTGAAATCTTTCACTGAGAGCAACTTCTTCAGAGGTATTTCAGGGAACTGAAAATTTTATTTGAGTGTCCCAAGTAAAGGAGTTCAATAAAATAATACTAAAAGGAAAACTTTTCCCCAAGATGAAATGTCTTGCCTGACTGACCAGCCCTGATACCAATAACAACACCAGGGAGGCTGAAAGCTGCAGCAGTAGCAGCAGCCTCTCTAGGCTGACCTGTTTGAGAGAAAGGGGATTATTAGGGAATAAAATTAAATCCTTTCGTTATAGGTTCCACAGGCAGTGAGTTTAGCACACAGCTGTCTAGTGACTGTGTTAAATCCATCTTTACCCCCAGGCTCGCCAGGCAGCATCAGCCAAATGAATTCCTGACGCTGCTGATCAGACAGCCGGGAGAGGAGCAAGGCAGGTACAGCCACCTGGAAAGGTGCCGGGGGGACCCTGCCCAGCCCAGCCCGGCAGAAATGTCCCCAAACTGTGCCAAAACCCCAGCCCTGTCCCGGGTGCTCGCACTGAAGGGAGGGGAGGGCGCTCCCCGTAGGAAATTGGCATCTGAAGTTAGGATAGAAGTGATGCCGCATCAAAGTGCTTCATAATGAGCTACAAATTTTGCTTGTAGTTCAGCAATTTATACGGATTAGCAGCCGCTGACCTTCCCAAGGCCCCCGAACGCCTGCAGGCTCCATCCCTGGTCACAGAGTGACCTCTAGTGTTACCTACAGCCGCGCAGATCAGGCTGAGCCCAGGGGCTGCGAGCGGCTTCCCCGCTGGGCTAACCTGGCATCCTCCCACTGCCGCCCCTGGAGCTCTGTTTATTTAAGTGAGATGATGAAATACCTCCCGGAGCCTGTTGCAGCTGTGCTGCGCTTGGTACCACGGCAGAATGACAGAGGAGTACCCAAAAACCTGAAGCTGTTGAGCCTAATCATAGAATCACAGACTGGTTTGGGTTAAAGAGACCTTAAAGCTCATCTTATCCCATAGGCAGGGACACCTTCCACTACACCAGGGTGCTCAAAGCCCTGTCCAACCCAGCCTCGAACACTCCTTCCTATGTCTTCTGTTTCCCCACTTGTGAGAGCAATCTGCTCCTCTTACTAATTGGAACACAAAAGTTTTAATGAATTTTTAAAGCCCTGAAGAATGTTAGTGCAGAAAGGTAAAACAGAGCTGAGCGAACAGGTTTGAATCTATTTCCTGCAGAGCCCAGGTGTCTGTAAGCAACTAAACAGACCTGCTGCTGAACAGGGTACTAAAGCAGCATCATCCTCCAAAGGCTACTTATTCCTGCATATTTCCTGCTCCAATCTGGAAAACCCAGGAGCTCCAGCACAGTGCCAGGAGGGGACAGAAACACGGCACCTCCTAAGCCTGTTTCTGTTTGAGTCTGGCTGAGCACTGAGCACACCCAAATCAAGGCAAGTGGAGGTCACTGAGTCACTGCACAGTGACAAATGCTGGGAGTGAACATTGTCACGCATCTTCTGACAATGATTCCTGCAACAGATTTTCTTTTTCTGCGCAGCTCCCCTTGGGCTGGGAGCTGCATTTCTGATCACAGAAGGAAGAAATAGCTTTGAATCTTCCCTCTTATCAGTTACTGTCCTCAGTAACCATGGACACTGCACTTCCATGGAGCAGGGGCAAAACTACACTGTAGACAAACCCTCCAGATCTTCTCAGCAGGGTCATAAGTGTAAAACAGCATTAAATAATATCCAGTTCAATCAGGTCTTACTGAGATGACCACAAAGTGTTCTCAAAACTTCACGCCACAGTCAGTTCAGGTGCCTGAAGATTCAGGGGCCCCATGGACTCCAGGGGGGCATGTCCAGCATAAAATCTCCATGTCTGCCTGCACTCCATGTGGAGTTAAACCTCACCTCTCCAGTCTCACAATGTTCACATCCCTTCCCTAAAAGAACATCCTGGAGTAGCAAAAGTTGAATAAGTGAGATGCCAGTAGCTGAAAGACAAAGGGTAAATGGGAACAGTTGGAATTGGTGGAAGGGTGGGAGTACAGAGATACCAAAAGCTCACAGGAGAAGGGGAAAGATCTGGAGAGCAGTCAGTGGTCAGGATGTTGCCAAACTGGCTCTTACTGTGATCATGGAATCTTTTCTTGTAACAAAAATTAATACAAGTATTTTCACTTAGATGGGCAACTGAGATACACAGATTCGCACTGCTGGAATGAAATCAGGGCTTACAGATGCTTCTTTGGCATTTCTGATGCCTCTGTGCTTTTAGCTGCTCCCTCATCTGTCTTTTCTCTCATCTATAAGGACATCTCAGACCACTCTGAGTTCTGACAGTCTACTTAAATCCATGGGCAGGCTTCCACCCTCCACAGACCAGCAGCCTGTGGCACACATCTCCTTCCCCAGACCATGGAACGAATAAAACATAATTAAATAAACAAAAACATTTAATTTTAAAACCTTGTCCCACTCCTTTCACCTACACAAAAGAGTTGAAGGGACAAGTGCCTATTTTAAGCAGAGAAGGCCAGAAAGTCCACCAGTAGCTGACACGGTGGCTTTTCCAGGCGAAATGAAGACATGAGCTGGAGTGGCATGAACGACAGGGCTGGCATTCCTTGCAGGCCATGATTATCACTTATCAAATTACCCATGAGCAGAGCAAGCCAAGTGGAGCAGCACATCACACTCACATACACCAAACCAAGAACCAAGGCCTCAGGAAGCTTCAGAACTCCCTGTCCTCAGCTGGGGGAAAGAAACGTCGTAGTTAGGCATAAGAGTGACTCAGTGTTCAAAATTACCTGTTCTCTTCTCAGAATCATAAAAGCCACAAAAGGAACACGCTGCTCAGAGGAAAAAAAAAAGATATTCTGATATTATACAGGGATGAGGAATAGAATAAAAGAAGGGTTAAGGAAGTGTCAGCCTGGAATACATCTGGTAATTGCTTGGTTCAGTGTTCTCAGGGATTGGCTCAATTGTCCTTGGAGTGGTTTCCATCAACTTCAGGAAGCCCTTAACACACAACCAGTCTGACAGATGGATCTCCACCATATCTCAGGTACCACTGCGCCTGGAAAAAATCTCAGCTGAAAGAGAAAGCAGGTTTGATGAAGGCTGAAATTAAGGCTTGTTCAACACAGGGGACAGAGTTCAAATAGGAGGGTGAAAAATTAAGCATGTCTGAAGGCTCCCTGACAAGACACAGATTCTGGAATAACAGTACAAATATTCTGCATCCATTTCCAAAGGGCAAAGGAGCTTCCATGGAGTGATAATCCAGAGTTATTCCTGACTGATATCCCCTCCTGCAGACAAACACTTGCTAACAGCGAAACGCAGCGTATTGACAAGAATAAACTGTAGAATTCAGATACATTTGTTAGGGCTAAGAGAAGTGTAAACCCTGAGGATAAAATTAGGGGAAGTGTCTACTTGTAACTTGTTGAGGAACCGAGGGAGAAAGCTAAAATCAAATGGTATCAGACAGACAACTATCAGTAACCCAAACAGAGAGGTACAACAGGGCAGAGAAATAGCAGCCCAGATGGTGGTCATGTGAAAAAACACATTCCACAGATTGCAAAGTACTTAACTTATTTATGATTACACGAGACAGAGAAACATGGCAAAGTTAAAAAATAAATTAGCTTGGACTACCATCACAGGCATATGCCAGTTGTGCACTTCTCTGATTTTGACTCATTGTTTCTTGACTTATTTTTCCAGCAGGCTACCTTTGATGATTTAGATATGTCTAGAAGGAAAAAATATCTCACGAGATAATTTACAATACTGCATCCCAAAGTACTGAAGGGAATGGTAATATTGTTGAGAGACAGAAATTCTAAAATAAGGTTAAGCTGGTCAACAGTTACTTGCCACTGATCTCCCCAAGAAAAAGACTAAGGTTATTCTGATAAGGAAAGTGATAATATTGCAGCTTCTCCCAGTATTGCCTGAGCATCAGTGCCCTAACCAGAGAGAAGAATAACCATGTCAGGAACATCTCTCCTCTTTGTCTTCATTAATTTACATTTTTGGCTGCACACCCCAGAGGTGTGCAGCAGAGAGGAATGTGCAGGCTACAAAGGGCTCAGCTGGAATTGCAGCTCAGTTCTACCATAAAATGACTCAAAATTAATTAAATAAAATAAACCTGTTGTAGCCCAAGGATTGACTGACTTGCAGTTTCCCCTGCTCCTGGGTTAATACAGCAGAGTTGGCACATTGATAGAACACTCAGCAGGACAATGGGGTGTGCTGAATTCAAATGAGCCTTCAAGGCTGGTAGGACTCTGCAAGGGACTCTGTGCACAGTCTGCAGCTTGGAGGAAGGGAACAGAATACAGATAAAAAGGGAAGAAAAATGTAAAAAACAGCAGTTGCACACTGGCATAGATTTGTCACAGAAAACAGAGGATCCTGCATACCTTGAAGTGACTGCAAACTAGAGAAGACCACAAATTCTACCTTCAAGTTTAGATTAAGCAGATCTTATGCTTTGGGTATGTCTGACTACAGGTCAGCTCATTAGGAAAATCAACAGTCCACACATCACAATGGGACATTGTCAGAAATCCCAAAACAACATACACCAGGAAAACCAAATCCTGCAGAAAACCAGTGACTACCAGAGTGTGAATCTGCCTTGGACATGTCCCCATGCTCAGGCCACAGCCCAGGTGCACTTCCTGCAGCAGGAGATGTCAGACATCAACCACACAGAGCTGAGGTGAGGTTGTGACACTTCCAGGAGCAGGCAAGGTGGAGCCCATCCATAAGATCCAGGTGCCCATCTGCTGCAGGTTTCTGCTTGGAGAACAACCTGGTAAGAGCTGCTCCAGGAGCCAGAATGTACAGTGGCTAACCCAAAGTCTTCTGCCAAAGCAGAATCAGGGCATCAATCCAAAAGTTGATTCTGGTTTCAAATCAGTCAGGCCAGCACTCAAGGAAGTGACTCAGGCATTGGGGCTCTTCAGGCCTGAGACTTAAGTGCACAACACTGAGCAGGGCCCAGGTCTGGGAGACACAAGAGCCAACACAACAGGGAATGCCAAGCAAGAGCAAACACCTGGAACCCAGCCTCTCCCACAGTCAGACAGAAGGCTCCTCTGTAAAACCACACTCCAGGCCTGCAGCTGAGTGCTAAAATCAGAAGAGTGGCAGCTGGGACTGTGACTCCAGGGAGGGTGACACAGGGACTGCAAAGGCTAAGGCAGCAGATCTCATGGGAGTCTGAACTGGCTTCCAGGAGCTACTCCAAAAAGGCCTAGTCCATACTGGCACAAATGATATACAGAAAGGCAAGAAAGAGATTCTGGAAGCAAAATTAGGGCTCTGGGAAAAGGAAGCTGAAGACAATGAGTGTTCTCTGAAAACACTCCCAGTAACTCTGTGCAGGATTGGAAAGAGAGGCAAAAAAGCCAAGGTTTAATACCTGGCTGAGAAGAAGGCTGAAAGAGCAGATTTGTCAGGAGCTGGGCACACTTCTGCAAGGGAGAAGTCCTTTGCTCATTCAAAAAGGACAGATGTCTCTGCTGCATTGCCCAATAGTCTTATGGGCAGTTCAAACCATGGAGGTTGTGAGCAGGTTTTTACACTGGGGAGCAGAGGGAAGCAAACAAGTGCAGAGTCACAAACAGCTTAGGCCAGTGCTTCTTTGAGGACAAAGCCACAGAAATCATGTATTCCCATGTAGAGGACACAGCAGGGAACAGAACAAACCAGACAGAAGGACAGGAAACAGAATAGGTGCCATTTGTGCAAAGTACTCTGGGAACCAAGACAATGATACACAGTGCCAGAAATCCAATAAGCGAGAAATCTGGAATATCTTCATTAGGTGAGAACATCAGCTAAATGTGTATTTCACAAATTTGGAGGACAGAAGACAGCCTGAAATATTCTCGCCACACACCACCCACTCCATTGATGCAAAAATCAGATAAATATGGGGTGATTTTCTCCATGCACAAGAGAGGACATTCTGGGAGAAATGCCCAATGGCTAATATTTGTTCCATGCTAGATGCATCAGCACCGTTCTGGCAGCAGTATTAAGGCACAAAAGCAGGGTTTGTGCCTGGGTGCACTCAGTACCTCCCCTGGGAGATGCTGCCACCTCTAACTAGCATTTGGGTCATGTTCAGTATGCACAGGTTGTCTCTGCTGAATGCAAGACACCTCCCGTGCCTTCAGAACAAAGGCTAAATGCAAGTGTTTTGAGCTGGAGAAGAGATTGGCAGTTTGGGAAATACATTAATTCCATAAAACAGAAATAATGCACTAGGTAAGAAGTTAACATGCCAAGGTGGGCAGTATTTTACTGAAAGGTTAACATCAGCAAGTGTCCTGCCCCAGGAGATGAGGAAACAACACTTGAAATGGTGACTGACATGGGGATCTGAGAGTTTACAAGTTCTCACCTTTGCACAGCCTTGTCTTCACACCTCTCTCCATGCTGGCAAGAAAAACTGTTCTTTTGAGGAGCTTCTCCACTTTGTCTCCTCAGTGTCTACATCCCCTTTGTCCAGCAGTCCCATCAATTTGGGCCATGCTGACCCTGGTTAACTCCTCTGTGACACTGCAGAACCTGTGTTAACCTGTGATGGATCTGTGATAAACAGCCAAGGCAGAAGCACCACGAGCTGAGACTGGCCTGTGCCTGAGGGGTGGAACTGAGCAGTGAGGACCTGGAACAGCTCTGCTGGAACACCTCAGGTTTTGCTGTGTTTAAAATTACAGATGCACAGGTTTTAAGGAACCCCACATGGGGTCACCCAATTCTTCTTCCTGGCCCAAGAGAGGGCCTAAATCACCCCTGAGAAATGAATTATCAGGAGAAAATACTCTGAGAGCAGAAAAACAATTGCTTAAACATCACTTCTCAATGCCTATCAACTTTCAATCTGTATCTGTGTCAGGCTGGGGGTATTTAACATGGGATTGTACAATTCCTAAAGTAATTCCAAGAACAAATTGTACCAGAGCCACAGAAAGAGAGAGAGTTCCCTAGGAGGTATTTGAGTAACATAACCAATTCATACAGAGAGAGAGGGTGTGTGTGTATATGTGTGTATGTATATGCAGGCGAGTACCAAAAAAGCCCATGGACACAGACACCCACACATCACACCAGGATGCTGCAGAATCCCACAGACAGCAGCAGCATGAAAACCTGCTTTTGCCTGCATTATTTCTGAAATTTCTCAAGCCCTCCTTCTTTGTAGAATAGAATTATTTTAAACCAATATAGAGAAGCAGGATTACACTTTAAAGAGGAGGAGGATACAGCCCACCACTACCTGTATCTGTGGAAATCCAATTTTGTTTCATACTCACAAATAAAGTTTATAATCCCAGCTTTACCTCACCTAGATCTGCAGTTTTCCAACTCACAGGGTGACAAAACTGAATTGAAACGTATCTGAGTATGCTGACAGCAGTCTGACCCTGGCTTGAGTTAAACTGATTTTCATGTCTGAAGACAACAATGATTTTTTTATGTCATCAGAAGCAATGGGGAAGGCAGGGGTAAAACAGAATGTCACAACGTGGGGTGCTGCAAAACACAAACTCCTTGATGGGGTTCCCTGGTCTCTGGTGTGCCCCTGGTAAAATTATCTAACTGGTTCTGGCCCATTGCCACGAGCCCACTCCACTGCTGCGTGTGCAGAGAAATGTGCTACAGCATTATGAGCATGTCACTGGCACTGTTAGCAGGGCACAGATAAAACCTCACTCATCTTTAGTGCAGCAAGCAGGAAAGGATCACTACTTTAATTATTAAGCATAAGTGAGCCATCCTCCCAAAGACAGCTCACACTGGGTTGTGTCCTGCAGATTCAGCGCTCGTGAGTTGATGTTGCAGAGCTTCAAAAATATTTTGCTCTCTTTCTTCAGCCGTTTCTCACTTCTTTGTTTGTTTTTTTGGTTTTTCTCCTCCCTTGAACTCCCAAGCCCTCTGAATCTGAGGACAGCAAGCAGTACAGGAAACCTGAGCAAAGCTGGCAGCTGTGATGCCTTCCCCTCTCACCCCTGGCCTGCACAGAGTGCCCAGGCCAGGAAGAGTCTGCTAAGGCTCCTGTACCTCTCACCTGAGCTTGGTGCTGGCCCAGCTCAGGGGAAGGAAGATCCCAGTGTGTCCATCATTCTCCCAGGAACGGGATGGATTGTGTCACTCAGGAAAGCACAGGGAGGTTAAAATTTCTCCAGCAAACACATCTCCACTGGTACATCAGCTCCTGCAGCCCAGGCTGTAGGGCCAGGAGGGGCTGGGGGAGGATCTGTGAAATGAAAGGGACAAGATCTGAGTTTTGGCTGAAATATTCTTTAAAGTTTTCAATGCAGCCCTCAGCTGCTACCTGCAAAAATCTGTCCTTTTTACCACTCATCTCCTCTGGACTGTTGTCCACTGTGGCTGGACCTGCTCATTCATTTGGAGGTCAGAAGGAATAGCATTTTTTGGCAGAAGGCCAGATTCACAGTAAAGAGGAAACCAAAATTAATCCTTAGAGCAGAGGCCAGCCTAGACATTGATATTTGGATAACGAATCCAATGATGTCAGCTACACCAAAAGCATTGTGAGTATTCAGGGCTCTGGTTCAGCATCTCTGACTGGGTGTAAAACCCTGTGTTCCTTCCAGATCACATGTTGCCATCTGTCTCTGCTTCTCACCAACTCCCTTTGGCCACATGCCGCTCTTCAGGGCATATGGATGGATCAGGCAGCAAAGAGGAGCATTACCTGAGGTTTCCTTTCCCCCTACTCTCTCTGTGCTTCCTTAAGGTAACCAAGTCTGACCTCTCCTGACCCTCATAAACATGGAGCTGAGTTTGAGCTAACTCCAAGTTCAGGGCATTTCAGGAAAAACAACTACAGTGCAGGTAGTGCAAGACAAAAGAACCTTTGCTTTAGGAAAGATAACAGTGGAAAAAGTGGAGGAACAAAGTCATCAACATCTACTGTCTGGGAGGGGAAGTTGTATATTGATTGAAGAAAAAGTGGTGCAACTGAGCTTCTAGGAGCAATCACTAGAAGACAGAGGAATGCCGTGTGTCTAGGTAGACATGGATGCTCAGATTCCAAAAGCTGGATTAATATCATTTAAGTACAGAGTACAAACATAGTAACAGCTGTGCCCGTTTGTGCAGCTCTGCACGGGAGCTAAATCCTGGAAATTTCAGGAGCTCAGATCAGACCCTACACACTGCACAGCTTCCCGTGGTGAGGCTTTCCTCCTACTCACCTCCAGGCCTTTAACCACCTTGCAAATGTAAAGCTGAGCCCAAGGCACAGGGAGAACTCCCTATCCTCTCCATCCAGCCTTCCAACACCTTCTCACATCTCCTTTTCCTCTCTTGGCTCATTTGCTGCCTAATTTAGCCCTGTCCCCTCCCTGTGCCAGTGCCTGCCCTGCTGGGCAGGACATCACAGTGCTCAAGGCTGCAGGGGAGTGCTGGGGGCACAGAAACGCCCTGGGGTGACTTTGTAGCTGATCCCTGTCAACTTGCATCATTTCAGCCACCGAGCTGTCTGCTCCTGCAGTCTGTCCTCAGAGAGCCCCACACGTCATCCTCACTGCCAGCTGCCAGCCACAGGACAGCTTCTGTTTACTACCGCAACACACAGCCAGATCTGGAGCCCAATTGTTAAATCATAGTGTTGGTCCAAGCTATTCCATGGCTTGGATTAAACCAACACGTCCCTTTTGTTGTTCTCTCTAAGCTCAGTCCTGTGTTTCTCTGCATATGTTAAACTGGGTGGGGAAGAGAAAGATTAACACGGTGTCTGTACTGGATTTTTTACTCTCTTAGCTTGTGCTGAGTGAAGGGGGAAGGCAGATGCTTAACCCCCAGCAGGATCTCACCACTGAAGTCAGTTTTGCAACCTCCCTTTCCTTGCCAATGTTCCTGTGAAGATCCTCCAGGCAATCTGCACAGAGCAGGCTCTGGCTCACCTGCAGTCACTTGCATCTGTGAGATCAGCTGCTTGGTGGCATCTCAGCCCTGTGAAGGGCTGGAGCTGCTTCATCTCAGCTCCTGCTGAGTTCTGAGGTCAGCAGAAGTTGTGAGGCTCTGCTACAAGGGGAAGCTCGGTGAGTAGCAGGGTCTCACAGCCTCTGCTCAGATGAGATTGCAGCTGGAGATGTAAGTCAGGAGCCTGTTAGCAGAGACAGGGTTTTGCTTGCATGAAAGGCAGATACTCCTCCTTCCCATGTCCTGCTTCACTAGGAACCTCCTGAGCAGAGCCTACACCTACAGCCTTTCACTGCCTGCCAGTGATGTTCATAGATAGATCCACTTTGTGCTCCACGCTGTACTGCCTTTGCCAAACCCACTGAGCATTAACCACCTTGTACAGGCTAAAGGAAAGCCTCTGAAAGACTCTCATGTTCCATGGACACTGCTTGCAAGAGAAGAAACAGGGTAAGCACCAAAATCAGCCTTCAGGATTTCAATCAGCACACAGACAAGAACAAATTTGAATCAATTTTTTACTCCAGAAAGATTTACTTTGCTGCCAAAAGCTTTTTAGAGCCTTTTACAGGGGAGCTATCTCAGGAAAAAAAAGAGATACAGTGCCCCACGATTTTTTTTTTTTCGGGAGAGCTGTGCTTCAAGACATTTCTTTGTATTTCTCAGCCAAGGCACACCTGCCTTTTATTGATCTCCTGTACAACTGGGAGGGAGCCAACACACTCCCACAGAGCAAGACCCACAGCACAGCACGATGCTCCATCAAACACTGGCCACCTACCCACTGTCATGTATCCCGTGGTTGTCACTAGCCAAGATCAATCCCATGCTGTTCAGCACATTTTAGGAACTCAGGCTAATAAATCATTTAAGTGCCTCTCACTTCACAGATGGTAAGTGCAGTTCAATGAAGGTAATTATAAAAAAAATTACTTCTGGAGCAAAAAAATCAAAACATGGGAATATCTGTCTAATAGAAAAGGCCTGCAAAGAGATTTGGGAGTTCTAATAATTCTGAGGAGCAGGTTAAAGGTCTGGGAGCCTGACAGTAGGCTTTCCCTCTGATTGACTGAATCGATCCTGTCCTCATGTAACAGCTCTGGGCCCCTGTATCTACCAGATTTCATGTCCTGAAAACAGTGTTGAGGGGGAAAAAACCTATACTGGGCCTCCTCTCACTGCAGTGTGCTGGGTTTTTCCTTTGTGCAAATGCAATATCCATCACTAAGACAAGATGATGGAAAGGTGCAGGTCCTGGAGGGAGCAGGGACCATAAAAAAGCAAGACCCAAACTCCAGCAACAGTGGCAGGTTCAAAGTGAACTCCCAAATTCCATCTCACTTTTGTTCTTGGCTTTTGTCATGACATGCTGTGAGTCTGCCATTTCAAACTATTGCCTACATTGATCTTTCTAATACACCAAAATAAAACTCCTTAGTTCTTAGATGATACAGATAGAGGGAAGAGCAGCAACACTGAAGGTTTGTTTACAAATGGTCAAACCACCCTCTCTCCAGGTAAGAGGCCACAGTAAGTGATGAAACCCCTTTTGTCTCATCATCAAGTCCACAGCCATCACCATCTCTGGGATGCAAAACCCAGGCAGAGGAGTAATTCAGGCTGGAGAAAACAGATTTTTCTGAAGCCTCTTCCACTCCAGTAGAAGCTGAGAGATCTGTGACTGTTCAGGCCCCTGTCCTGATCCTACATTTCTGGTCTGGTTCCTGTCTCTGATTTCTGACTGTCTCTCCATGTCTTAGCTTCAGATCTCAGTACAGGAAAGGGCTGTCTCACCTTTTCCAGTATTTATGTAGCAAAGTTAGTTCACCCAAACTTAGGGTTGTTACAGAATCAGTGCTGTCAATATTGCTGAGATACAAAACCAAATACTAAATTGTTGGATTTTTTAATATGCACCATGGCAAAAATGAATCCAGCAACTGACAAAGTTCCTCCAAAGTTCAAAGCAAATTAAGAACTACAACTCAAAGTTATCAGTTTACCATTTTTCTTTTTTTCACCTCAATTAAAGAGAAGTTCATGTCCTTTCAGCAGTTTACAAAGTTACTCTCCTTCCTCCATCTGCTTTTGTACTAAGCTTTACGTCCAATTTTAACAAACACAATAATTAAAAAAAAAAAAAAAACACACATAAGTCCTTTACATAAAGCTTTCAGAATACAGGGTGTTTACTTGATCCTCTTACCACTTAACAAGTTGTGATCTTCATTTTCATCTAAAGGCATTATATTGACCACCCCAAGGGTAAAGCTTTGTTTACAAAGCGCCAGGTGAATACAAATAGCTGAGTCTCTTCCTTTCAGGACTCAGAACAAATAACCCTTTCTTTGATTGCAATTACAATTTTAAGAGCACGACACTTAGTGACGCATTCTGAGTGACCTGATATGATTATATAAAGCAAGGTGTACAGGCCAATGTGAAAGACAATTCCAGGAACTGTTAGGAGATTAGAGGTATGAATAGAGAAATTTGTTGAATATCTTCCTTGGACCTTAGAATTTCAGCTAGCTCTCAATAGCAGGCAGTCACAAAGCCCTCTTGATTGTGGAGAGTGGTAACAGCAACATGAAACAAAGCAGCTACAAAAGAGGAGAGTTAAGATGAGGACAGTTTCGGTGAAATTTATCACCGAGCTGAAGGCAGGAAGGAGCTCTACGCCCAAGACCTTGGAGCTGCTATTGTTTTTACACACTCCTGGAGACCAAAGGGGTCTTACCTAAGATCCATCCCTGGCATTTGAGGATGGATCCCAACTGAATCAATAAAGCTTTGAGAATTATCTAATAGGAGTTAGCAAAAGTTTTGTGATTTCGTAAGTGTTTGAAGCTTTCCTGTTTAGTTCCACTGAAGTCATCAGCTAAATGAGTGTACAAATGAGGTAGCCCTGAACTCTCACTCCCTCTCTCACTTTAATAACAACTTTCATTTAATTAGCACCTCACCCGGCTGAGACTTCACAAGGGACTTTATGAAAGCTGTCCAGTCTTGTAAGCTGCACTGCCAAGGCAACAAATAAAATCAAGAAATTAAAACCCAAGAAAAGGCCCCATTTAGATTTACAAAGCTAGAGTGGCAAAGCAGACACAGGATGGATTCCCAGCAGGCACATACCAGGGCCTGGGTTCTGTTCTCCATCTGCTGATACCCCAGTGCAGCAACTCGAGGAGAAGTTTCTCCTTTCACCTCAGAAACATTTCATATTTGCATTTCCAGACATTAAGAATGTCTAAGTAGGAAACTTTTAGTTAGGAATTAGGAACCTAAGGAAGAAAATCTGGAAACAAAGTTTTGTTGCTGCTGACTAGTAACTCCCTTCCCCCCCCTCTAAACCAAGCTCCAGAAGGCTCTGCGTGTGTCAGCATTATGATGAAGAAATGACACCCTTCAAATGACAAATTAAACACTTGTCCAATCTGGATTTCTCCTGCTCATCCAGATGGAAACTGAAGAGGGCATGACACTCTTCAAAAAGCACAGGGGACAGTGCTGGTGCCTTGACCAAAATTCCATGCTCAGAACTGCAGGGATATGTCCTGGCCTGTGAATTCCCAGGAAACACATTCTGCTTTCCCCTAAAGCACTATTACCATTATTACCCTGGATCGTGGGGCACACCCTGATGTCCCTACTCAGATTCTGCTTGGCCGAAATGCCCAGCAAATGCTGAGGATCCCCCTTGCCCTGATACATTTTCCTACTAAAATCCCCATTTCTGGAGGCTGTTGCCTTCAGCAGGAAGGCAGCTGAAGCTGAAAGAAGACCACAAGATATTAGAATTAAGGTTTAAATTGAGGAGTCTACTCCAACTTGTCAGCTGGGCCTAACTGTTGTTAGAACCACTGATAAGGAAATAAATACATACTTTCAAACATCACATTTCAAATGCCTTTTCTCGTAAAATTCTTTGCTAGGGATTGACCTCACTGGATTTTATTATATGTTGTATCCAGCTACATTAATAGAAGTGATGTTAATGCATTAAATTCATGTCAAAAGAAATTATAACTTTAAGAAAACCTTTTCTAAGGGGAAAATGCAATTTTAATGACATCAAAGCAGAGATTCATATGAAGAACATGTGCTCTGGTTTGATGAAAAGAAGATAATCAAGAGCTCAGGCATCTTCTTGATGTATAACAATGAACCAAATAAATTATGCATTTGAAAAATGAAATAAAAAAAAAACACACAAGAAGAACAGTGATTAGAAAACTAAAATCACAGCCTAATCTCACTGTTTCTGAATACTCAGAGTTTGTAAGCACACTACTGGAAAATACTGTAATGCAACAGAGAAAGAAGAGTTAAAAAATCAATTAATAAGAATCTCACTGCTTTAAAGACACAAATTATGCACAAAATGAAAGTGTCATAAAACAAAAATATCTTTTAAAAACCACAACAGGTCATATTTTTAACAGAGCTTCACTGATGTTATCAGAATTGTGTTTTTAGACCCAGATTTCTCCTCTCTTCAAAGACAATATTCAAAACTCAGTGTTTGTTGCCGTAGAAAAAAAAAATCCTTGAATAACATTTCAAATTATTCCCTTATCTCTCCCTTGTTTTCTGTGATGCCACTAAACCCAGAATATATTTTAATTCAGAAAGATCCTCTGGCCTGTCAACTTTTGAAATATCCATCAAGCCATTTTTGCAACACATTGGGGCGAGGAGAGGGGAAACCAAATTTGAAGGACTTGTCAAAGCTCATTGTAATTTATGACATGGATGGAAAGTACCTTTGACAGCAAGAAACTGCTGGCCATGGAACCACTTTGCAGTGAAATAAATGCTGCAAACTAAACTGGGATACAAAACTTCTTGCACTACCAGGGGCTGAGGAACCCATTGCCCTCTTCTGTTCCCACCTCTGAAAGGAGATTGTGAAAATCCTGACTCTGAAAACTCAACAATAATTAATGGAACAGTCTCAAGAAAGGTAAGAACTATCTTCACTTTCACCCTTTACTGAAAGCACACCCTGTCCTACCTTATTGAAGTATTTCTCAGGTTACCACAGCAGAGAAGTACCAACAACAGAAATTCTGCTAATTCTGGCACCACACACACCTATCGTGAGCTATGGGAGTTGTGAGGCCTTGAAAAATCATCCTCTAATCTCACAATATGACACAGGAATTCTTTCTGTCCCTCATTTCAAGGTCAAGAACCGAGAGTATGCAATTTCTGGCAAGGATGGGAGTCAAATCCAAGCCTCCAAAGCAACTTAATTAAGATATGAATTAAGTAGGACTAAAAAAATCACATACGGCAACAAATGCTGCCAGGTAAATAAAGTCTACAGAAATAAATAAAGAAAAAGGAGGACTGGGTAAAAATTTCCCATGTTGTAAGTGGAAGAGCTCTGTGGGTATTTGGGTTTTAATAAAAGAAAACTTTAATAGAAATGTCTTTTTCCTGGGGAGAAAAAAAAAAAGTGTGGATAACATCACAGATAAATAGCCTCTAGCTCTGATAAATAGCCAGTCACATTATATTTGGCAAAGTCTCTGCAGAGAACACATTACTTTATTACTTGTTATTTCAACAGAAACAGGTTTGTACCAGCACTGTCATGGAGCAGCCTCTTCTTCCCCAGTTTTGGGGGTCAGAAATGAAGATATGGTGGAGCTGTCCCAGCAAGGGTGGCCAGGCAAGTCACTGAAGTGATGCACTGGAAACACAAGGCTGTGGTGCAAGAGGGGGAGTACTTCAGAAGAGGAAAATTCACTTCAGAAGAGGAAAATATGAGCCAACAGGGAGGGAACAGCCAGGCAACTCAGAGCCAGACTGGTGACATAATGAGAGTGGGCTCTGGAAAAGGAGATGCATGACCAGTACAGACTGAAAAGGACAATTGGGACAAAAGGACAATTGACTAGAGTGTTTTGGGACTTAGGCTTCAATCATTTTAGCACAATGTTTAGAGCACTTAGAACACATGAAACAGCCAAGGCCTTTCCCTGTTTTACCCTGAGGTTGAAGAAGGTTTGAGGAACCTGAAACACCTCCACACCAGTGAAGTGGAAAAGGGTTTGCAAGAGGCTGCTATAACTCAATGCAAGTAGTACCCAGCTAGCACTGAAAAGAATTCAGAAGAGTCAAGATTAGTTGGCTCACAGAGCAGCCTAAATAATCAATCTGTGGATTGTTCCCAAACACAACTGAGACTGAAAAAATAAAATTTAGCTGTGAGAAATGAGTCGGAGATTCCTTTTGTAAGCCCAGTGGTTGATTAGAATTGCAGGCAGCAGGTTTTGTCACTGTTTGTTCATGTTTTGTCTGTAAATCTGAAAACTGTAATAACATTTCCTACTCCCAAAGACAATTCAGAAGAGGAGAAAAGATAGTCTAAATGGTCCATCCAATGACTTCCATTTCTGAAGCCCTGCATTCCTTATCTCTCATTTAATCAGTGAAGGTTATTAATGGAAACAACCCCAGGTTTTATTGGTCCTTAATGCTGGGGTTGCTTGTTCAAATTATACAAGAAGTGCCAGTATGCAACTCATCTCATTCAGCCAAGTTACAGTGAGATTTAACTTCCAGTGCTAAAGCTAAAAATTGTCTTTGCCATGAAAACTTGGAGGGTTTCAAGTAACTTTTAAACAGCAAACATTACCTTAGGCTAGGTCTTTATTTTCAAGTTTCGGCTATTTATGTTTTTAATTGCTCCAGAATTCAATCTTTAAACTGAGTTCAATTGGGTTTGGATGATTTTACAGATTTTTCAACCCAAGGTCAGAGTTTGGATTGAGTTTTATTAGCTCAAGTGTTTTAACAAATAGCATAGGAGCTGGAGATTCCAGTAGTAGCAGACAGCCCAGAGTCTTTTAATACATTGGATGCTTTTTGGGATCCAGTTGTGTATTGGTTGCTGTGGAATGAAGTCTCCCATAGAAAAAAAAAAAAACACCTTAGGGCACTATGTCCACATTCTGGGATGTGCTGGCAGCACAAAAATTCACTGTGCCAGTTGTAGGCTTTTGCATTTTTACAGTGTTCTGCATGCAGAGGGATGGAATCAAGATAAATGGTTGCAGATGGCTGACACAAGACTTCAGAAAACAAACTGCATTTACCCAGAGCATCTGACATCTACACTGCAGATGGTCCCTGGTCAGCAGGTCCTGCTGAAACCATTCAAAAGGATTGCTGGTAAAACTGGCTCTGGGATTAAAGCTGCTAAGGTCATTAGTGTAGCCCAGTTTAAAAGACATCACCAGTCCCAGCTCATTTTCATGGATGTGTGATCAGGATGTCATTGGAGCTTTTACCTTCATCTTCCTTTGGGTTGGCTCTGTGTCTTAAAAACTGATGAAGAATCACCTAATGAGAGCTATCTGTCACCACCAACACAGTGCACTCCTCAGAACACAAATGTAGACATGAGGATGTTAGAGAGGACTGTCACACATCCTTAGAGTCAAAACCCACAACAAGAAAATCCAAATTCTAGTCCCACTTTTCTCCGATGAGGACAACTCACATCAGAAAGGGAATTGGAAAAGATTCAGGGAGACAGTAGGGAAAACCTCTATGAGGAAGGATCACACAGGACTCCAGCTTCAAAAAAAAATGACAAGCAATTCATTTTAGGAGTCTATAAAATCATGAGTGGTCTGGAGGGCTTGGGAGAAAGGGATTATTCAGTGTACCCTTCCAACGTAAAAATGAGAGGCCATGGGATAAAGCCTGTGAAAGCTACACTTGAACAAGCAAAAGGAGGTTGTTCTTCAAGTAACAGAAAAAAAAAAAAAAAACAAACCTGTGGAACTCCACCAAAAGCATCCTAAACACAAAGAATTTACCCGACTTCAGAAGGAGGCTGGGCCATGACTGGGAAGAGAGATCCAATCCAGAGATTCTGACTTTACCCACCTCCATCAGTGGGTCAAGACCTGCAGCCTGCCAGCACAATTTTCCCAGCATGTAGCGTCTCACCTGATGGCAAACAGCGCTCCTTGTTCTCAGTTAAGTGGTACCTCTGTCTCCTGACAGCCCAGAATGCCAGAGCCTGTCCTTATCAAGGACAGGGATCAAATGAAGATTTCTCTTTTTTCTCACTTTCGTCTCTTACAGCAACCTCAATGCTTGTAATGTAAGAAGAGGTCACACACTGATATAATTAAGGACTTCAAAGGGGATTTCAGCAACTTTGAGCAGATTAGTAGTATTCATGCAAGAGAAGGAGGCTTAAGCAAAACAACGATTACCTGGGAGATGAGTTAATTCTTCTCTGAAATTAAGAGTTCTTTGAAGGGTAGTTAGTAACACGAAATGCCTCAGGACAAAAGTGCATAGGAGAATAATGTTTATGTAGCAACACACGAATTTTAGGGAGAAGTAATTCTGAAGTCCCAGGAAGTCTTGCCTGTTTCTGATAAAAGACCTTGTTTACAAAGGAGAAGATGATTCAGTAGCAGGAAAACAAAACAAAACAAAACAAAACAAAACAAAACAAAACAAAGTAGAATTCTCTGCTAAACTTAAGATTTTTTCCCTGTAGATCCATAAGGCAGAAATTGTGGATCCTGTAATTCTGCACATACACAGAGTCAAAGCCAACAATCCCAGGGTAGTTCTGTGTACAAGAGTTCATGACCAAAATGGTGCATAACCTGCTACTGCTCATCACTGAGAGACCCCAGCCAGGTTATTCAAGGCTTCCTATGATAAGATTAATAACAAGGGACACACTGAGCCCGGAGCAAAACAGCATCTAGGTCAGGGCAGGATAACTTCCAGTCCATCACAATGGCTTCACAGACTTTGACACACCTAAAGGAGATGCAGAGAGGTACTGAATAACTCAAACTTCGCAACAGTTCCTCAACACAGCACATATTTCAAGTATTTAGGAATTCAAGAGGGATTTTCATTATAGAACTCAGGGAAAATGGCTTATTGTTCACATCTGGTAGCTGCAAGAGAAACAAAGTGCACTGATGATCCAAAGGTACCTTTTGCTCACAGAATTTCTCAGTAATGCAGAGACAGAGAGGGGATGTTTAGTGTAAATCATGGCAGGGGGAAAATGTTTCATTAAAGAACCAGTAGGTTTTGGACAAGCACATCACATTCATTCCAGTTCATGCTCTGGGGGGCATGAAGGCCATTGACCTGCCTTTCAGAGCAACCTATGCCTGAAATTTCAGAACAAAATAAATTATTCTTAACATTATGTTACACAATACCGTAAAGAAAAAAGAAAAAAACAATAGCAGAACAGAAGTGTTAGAGATACTTCTGTATGAGTAACTTTTTCCAAAGATCGGCAATCTCACTAAACATTTCAGGTCTTGATATCCATCCAGAGCATTTACTTCTGTAACCTCCTGTGACAGCAAGTTCCTGTGCTGAGTGAGAAAACACTTCTTTTTTGCTGCCCCATATTCATCGCCATTGATTTCATTGACTGACCCTTTAAATCAGTCAGTGCAAAAATATAAAGGTCATCTGATAGGGTTCAAGAGTGACCTAACTGGACATAATACAGCCTCATGTGACAAGCTGCTGAAGTTTGAAAGAGAAGATATTCCCAATTCCAGACAGAGACAAGCCCAGGTCCTTTGTTCAGACCCGTGTGATTCAGCACCACCTTGTCTGCTCCTTTCCCACTGCACTCCTTTGTTATCAGCAACTTCCAGGGGTAAAATGAATGAGGGAGTTGATCACTTGAATATTTACCTTGATCCAGAAGGCTGTTGATGGGACACACTCCAGCTGAAAACCTGCGGGGAGGAAGTTCCAACACCCCAAAGTCTCACCACACCCGCGCTGAGGAGCTGGAGAATATCAAGTGAAGAGTGGCACTGCCATGAGAGTGGAGGTGTAGGGACAGCTGCTTTTTAAGCACAAGCACATGCTGCTCCATGGATTTTCACAACTCCTCCAGCATATGGAGCATGTGCTGCTCTCTCCGAGCTGCAACTGCTGACAGGAGCTGATGTTTTCACAGGTTGCTTTCTTCCTGGAACGAGGTCAAGACTTGAAGGGCTGCCAGGAAATAAGGAGTGTCCTGTCTTTCATGCATAACTCTTAATGCTGTTCTTAAATATCATGTCATGCCTAACAACTCACGAGAGCTTGTGACTGCATGTGCAAAGGTGATTTCAGTGTGACAGGGCACAGGCCATATGGGCAGTGAACAGACACTGTGAGAGGTCAACAACTTCTACACTTCATTGAAACCCCTAATTTTCTTCACAGGATCCTCCTTGTGATCAGATGAATGTTTCGGTCTCTTCAGACAGATGTGAATGGGATAGGTGCAACTGAATGCACACCACCTAAATTGGGCATGGCTGTAGGTGTCTCACCTGGGAGATCATCACCTAACAGCAGAAAGACACAGGCTTCTCCAAAGAGTGATGCAAACCCTGATATTAAAAACAAGTTCAGGTTTCTCCACTGATTATATAGGAAGCAAAGAGGAACTGGCCTTCTAACCTAACCACTTACAGGCAATGTCAACAGACTCAGTGTTTCACAGTTTCATAGTAGTGATTTGTTTTTGTTTATAAGAGTGATTTCCTGCACAGAAAAGCAACAGGAAGGTGTAGAACTGTTTGCATAACATCAGTTCAGAGATTGCAATGGATTGTCACTGGTTACATGCACTCACACAGTGAGTACAACAAAGCGAGGCCAAGAAAACAGGTTTTATCACCTTGTCAAAAGTTTGCAAGAAAATTCTCTGTGTCAGGGAAAAGTGCACACTTACAACTTATGTTGCAGCAACACTGAAGCCTGGAGACATGAAAGAAATAAATAGAAAGCAAGTTCAAGAACACACCAAGCTATATGGCTTCTTTTACGTCATCTATCTAGGTTGCCAAGATTCTACAAAATCCCAAAATGAAAACTCTAGAAGAAAGGAAGGACACAGCTAGACAATTCTGATTTAGATGACAAAGTAGTTCAGTATTTCTGAAAGCAAAGTTATCCATCACCTCTAGTTCTGTACACCAAAAGCCACAGACCCATAAATCTGTCTCCAGAATTATAGTCTCGCATATTTGAAACACTGGAAAACATATCTTGAACTTCAACAAAGGCTCCAGAAAATAAAATACTAGAGAACTATTTGTCATGGTTAGTCATAGTCCCTGCAGCATCTCTCTCTCATATCTCTCTCATATTTGCTTGGCTTATGGTCACCTAAACAATGTCATGACCAAAACCTGCCAAAGTCACAACACCAGGCAGATATTTCCATAAATACCTCAGCACCCCAGTGCTGTTTTCATGGTTTAAATGGACTTTAGAAGACCAAGGATTTGGTCCTGGCTGGCCAAAGTGTATTTTATTTACATTTAAATAGTAAAATCATTATTTTCTTGCCATGTGCATTGCATGTTTACACCTTCTGGGGTTTTTTACTTGCAACTTGAAGATATGCGACATACTGAATTTATTTTTAATGGTCTCCTAGTCAAACCTCTGAACCCACACTATCCAGTACCAAGGCTAAATTCTCCACTTCAGCACAAGCAAGCCTCGAAGTCCTCATTTCTCTCTGAGTTATCTCTCATCTGTTCGAAAAACCTGACCAGATCCTTCTTTTTGTCTCACAAAAATTCACACCAAGTGAAGTAACATCATCACCACCTGTCAACACTTAGAGGCTAAACAAAGAAAGAAACAGATCAAGAAAACAGATTAAAAGCTTTGGTTCCCCTTTTCCCAAATTAATATTCTCAAAACACGTTTGGACAGAGGGGGAAGGGCCCATTGTTTGAGCTACCACATCAGCCGATGTGATTATTTAACTAACTATCTCCATCCCCAGACATATCAAACAGAATGCAATGCCAGCTGAAAGTATTATGTAGCCTTCAGTGATGTGAAACATCTAAGCTCCAAGGCACACAGCTTGGCTGGAGACTCCAGCTGGCACTGGTAGTTTTATTGTACTGTGAAAAACATTAAAGTCCTCAGATGCCCTGCTGATCATGGGATCTGAGAAACTTTCCCTTGGCTGCCTGACATGTGCTCACACTGCAATTAACACACTCCTCCCTCTCTTCTCCCTGGCTGCAGATGTGCACACACACACACTTGTGTACACACATTCCCAACCTTATTCTGTCCAGGAGCACTTGTGTTGGGAGTCTCTGCTCTGTTGTGGTTGGGAGAGGGAGCCAGGCTTTTCTCCAAGTGCTAAAACATCATGAACCTCAACTTTCACTTGGAGGTGGCTGCAGCACATGTAAAGATCATTAAGGGTTGTGTTTTGCTTCCTAACTTTTCACACTTTTTCCTCCCTTTATGACATGTTTATTGGCCTTGAAGGGCGAGGAGGGATAACAGAGGAAACCAAAGTCCTCCATTCAGCTCTGACTCAACTATTGTACACCTCAGCCTCATTTAAGGGCAGGTTGCAATCGGCATGGTGGCTAGGTAGTGTGAGCAACTGGAACCATTAATCCCTGTTCACATCTGATTTTCGGCAACATCTAAGCCAGTGGGCCCAGGGTAGTTAAATGTGCAGCTTGGGCAATTAAAAAAAAAAAAATAAAGGTTACAGATGAATATTACTTGGTCTGAAAACAAACCTGCAAGGGGTTTTGGAGACTAGTGCCTTGAGGATTAGAGCTTATTTGTGGAGCTTTAACAGGAAACTGCTAATTATGACACCTGCACAACTTTCCTAGAATTAGACCCTGGGGATGCACTGCCTTGCCTATAGATGTTAGCCAAAGCCTCAGGCTCTTAATCCACAGCCATCACCTAAAGTGAGAACAGAACAGCCAGCCACAGGGCATTTGCAATCTTAGTTAAGAAAGGCTATTGCACCGTTTAAACTGGCTTTTTCCTACCAAGACAAACTACTGGAGTCCTCAACACTCTTCCAAGGAGTTTTACCCTTTATGCCCTTGTGACATCAGCAGGCTGATCCACTAAAATGGCTTCCACTCAGAGTGAATATGCTATACAACACTACAAAATTGTTGGGAAAACAGATTCGAACTCTAGGAGTCAAAGCAAATAGTATAATGGACGTGACTGTAAAATAAGGGAAATTTGCACTGATTCTTTATTCCTGTTTAAAATGGGCATGTGTTTGTCAAGCTTTGCCTTGGTCATCTTGTTGAGATGAATACTAATTTCCAGACTTTAACAAATATTATTTTAGAAGTATTTTCTAGAGATGCTCTGCTTACACAGTCCACGCTTTTCAGTGTAGGGGATTCACTTTCTAAAGACAAAAGCCAGGATTTTGTGCAAGAAAGTTTCACTTGAGGGTTTAAGTCAGGCAGTGGTTTATCCAAGATGGACTTGCAGAACCAGGTGAGCCTCCATGTCCTGCAAAAATTAAGGTTCTAAAAACTGCATGAGCAGCCACATTCTGGGTGACACTTTGGGAACAATCTGCCATTACAGGCTTCTCTACACTGCCCACTGGCTTTGTGGGAAGGGAGCCACTACCAAACAGGCTGGTGTGTCTCCTCAGTGTGATCAGTACCTTCTGAGCTAAGTTAATGTGTTAACTCTCCTCCTCCTCAGCAATTCCCACCCCTTTACCCTGATCATGGACCTGAGACACAGCAGGAGCCTGACACAGCTTGACGCTCCTGTCCCAGTGCTTCCCTGGGTGTGTCCACATGGAGCTTTGCACCTTGAGAAGATACTGAAGCACCAGCGCAAAGCATGTGCAGGACACAGCTGGACTGGGAATCCAGTCAACCCTCAGCATCCAGGAAACTTCCTTCACTGTTGTCCAGCAACTTCCCTCCTAGAGTGCAACACACAGACAAAAGCTACCCTGATAGCAGATAATGACTGGGACATTTTCTGGTTTAAAATCCACCTGGTCAGTGGCAAAAATCTCTGACACTGCCCTCATCCTAGTAACTGTAGCAGCCACTCTTGGAGCCTCTCTCAAGGCAGGCTCCCATTTTATTGACAGAAAGATGCCCAGGGTAATAACTGATCCCTAGGTCTTACACAGCATTCCTGAGCTGCAGACTGCGAGGTTGTCTCCAAAAATAACCCGTCAGTGGCACGCTCAGAGAGCAAAGTCCAAGCCAGAACCAAACCTCTCATCTCTCAAGGTCCTGACACTCCCATGTAACATCACAGTGTGCCTCGCTCTCTGACTTGTGGATTTGCTGCAAGTGTGCTCTGACCTTACTGAAAGAGCAATATCCAAACAATGACAAAGCACCACAACATTTTTCCTTCTTGGGGCAGCCAGGGTTGACAACCAGGTGGCAGGACAAGGTAGAGCAATGCATTCACAGAAAAAAGAACTCATGGGCTTATTTCCTTCCCTCTATGAACATTTTTCAAATGTCTCAGCTCCTTTTTGTCTCAAACTGCTTAAAACATGGGAGCCTTCCAAGTAATAATAAACTCCTTGTCTTTAATTTATAACTCCTAAAATTGACAGAAGCCCAAAACACTTTTTTAAGCCTGAAAAGGTGGCAGAGACGCATATTGTGTTCTCAGCTCAAGAACTGGTGTGGCTGCGAGGAGAGAGAGCTGCCAATGCGCTTGCAGAAATAGCAGCAGCATTTTATTTATCCCTGCAAAGCTTGGCCAGTCTATTTGCATGAAGGAGCAGATTTACCATGAGGGAGGGAAGTGCTGCCTCCATCCCTTCAAACATTGCTCAGTGTGGAGCCCATCTCAGCCCTGGGCTGGGAGTTCTGCCCTGCCAGTTCCCGTCCAGCTTGCGGCCAACATCTCCTGCAGGAGCACAGGGAAGGGATTTTACCTCAGATGCTGTGAACCCTCCTGCTGGAGTGTACAGCCCAGGGTCTCCTCTCCTCCTCAGCTTTTCTGTGGCAAAACCTGGCAACCAAACACCAGGCAATCCCACTGCACCCTCTGGTTCCTCCCAAGTGTGCAGAGTCAAGGGGCTTTTGCACATCTGTGCTGCAACAGAGGCACGGGAAGTGAGGGGAAATGCAGACACCAAATCCTCCATCTGCAGCCCAAAGTAACAATGTTGGAGGGCAGGAAAGGGAGAGGGAATGTGGTGCACACAGCAATACAAAAAGTAGGTTTTGTGCCAGGCTCATCAGTGTGGCAGGGTAATAAGGTCAATGTGAAAACAACTGGAAGGCACATTCCCCAGTAAACATGTGCTGAGTGAAAACGGCCCGACCTTATGTTGTAGAATCCAAACCCATTGAGTCAATTGCCAGAAAACATGACATGACCTTTCAGATTCAGTGAGCATCAGTTCCAAGAGCAGGCTGCCGTGCTCTTTTCCATTTCACTGCTGCCCCCGGAGGGCCTCAAGTCACCTGAAATAATAGCTTGGGCTCAAAATCTGCACTCCTTTAATGAAAAAAAAAATACACATGGCATCAAGTCTGACCCTGGTGGCAGATTTTTTTATATGCTTAGCTCAATTTCTTTAAACTAAACAATTGTGCTTTGTTTTGCTTACTTTTTTTTTTTTTTAAGTCTTCCCAGAACACAGGTTTTCCCACAGACAACCCAGTTTTGGCAATGAGGGAAGCCTCTTGTTTTTGTGAATGAGGAAAATAATTAATAGCTAATGAGGCGCTCATTCCAACCCACAGCCTTCCCTGCCCAAAGAAGTAAAGAAAAAACTGCTTCAGTTGGAACATATTCTCTTCACTTCCTAGCCTGAGAAACACATAAAGATGTATTTTCGCCCACAAACCTTCAGAATCTTATTTTAATCCTCAGAACTCAAGCTGCCCATGAGAGGAGTAAAGCTGTACAATGTTCCAAGCACCGGCAAGATGAGAGCTTGTGATATTAAGTGCAATCCAAACTGTACTTTCCCTCCCACTGAATTACTTTCCCTGCTAAATCCTGATTAAATTTTTTCTCCCTTTTTACTGTCTCCCTGACAGACTGATGGGGCTGAGATCTGAAATAAATGTAGTTTTTAGGTGAAATATTTATTTTGGGGGATGAACAAGAAGGGGGTTTTTTTATACTATTCAGATTTTTTTTTCCTCTCCTCCATCAAAAAAAAAAAAGAAAGAAAAGAAAAGAAATTAGCAAAAAGAAGAGGCAGGGATCTGAACCGTCTGGAAATTGTATTTATTTTGACTTGAGCTGTGCCAACCTGCAGTATACAAATACTCAGTCAAAACTGCCTCCCATCTGTGTTTATTGTGGGGGAATAGCAACATCCAATGGCCAGTTCAATGCAGGTTAATTGCAGGCATGTATTGAATTCCCTGGAGAGCCAAGTACACAGTTAGCTCCCCTGGTGTAATCTCTTTCTGTTCCATGAAGGAAATCAAAAAGAGAAAGAACAACAATGCCAACCCACAGAAGAGCTTGATGCCTCTCTGCACAGAGGGGGGGAATCTGCAGGGAACAATAAGAGTCTATTAAATTCTTTCACTGGCACCGGAGAAGTAAAATGAACATAAATTAATCAGCTACAAAAGATGGGACAAGTGTTGGTGCAACTCTATTGAAGTCGGTGGAGTTGTGGAAAGGATAAATTTAACTCAGGATCTTGCACTGTCTGCATGCTTGAAAGTGGCTCGTTGGAAAAAACTGGGCATTCTTAGAAAAGAAAAAAGGAGTGGGAGAAGCTCCCTGTGAAATGCCATCCTTCAGTATCCCTGAACACTCACATTTTCACCACAGACATACTGACATTTACCATTTCATTTCCTTGCATTTATAAAGCCATCTAGCCAAGTTTTTCAAAGGCTGACACATTGTGGGCCTTGAAGTTTTGAGCTTAAAAGACCCAGACTGACAACAGCTGCACTGGGAATTAGTGCCCTGCAGAGGTGCAGGTTGGGCAGGGCCAGGTGCACGTTGGAAGAAGGAGAGGGGCAGCCTCTGGTCTGTGTGAACCAGAAAAAACACACCAGATCTGGGAAAAGAGCAGGGAAAAGGGATCTGCAGCTTTGTTACAGTCACAGCCTGGGAAATCCACAGCAAAAAGGCACAAAAAGTTCAGGCTCCTAAGGTCAACCCTGATCTCCTCCTCACAGCTGACGTTCTATTCTGTGCACTGCATGTGGCCTGAGAAAAGCCATACAATGCTTAACAAAACAGAAATAAAAAAGAAGAAAACATGCTGTTTGTGGTATATCCAGAAGACAGAAACTCTGGGTGGTGCCAGAAGGGGAGCACAGTCCCCAAGGCCTGGCAGTGATTGTCCTTCTACCTCCTTGTCCCAGCACCCACAACACAACGGGGATGAGGATCTCCCTCAAAGCACCAAATCAGGTTTGGAGTTTTAAAACCAGGACCAGACGTGCAGGGTGAGGAGAAAGGGAAGGAGGCACCCAAGGGACTGCAGTGTCACCCACACTGGAGGAAAGGCAGTGCCTTGGCACACCTTCCCCACACCTGCCCAGCCTTGGAGGGCAGCAGCCTGTTCTACATGGAGCAGAGTCAGCCAGGCCAGGGAGAGCTCCAGAGCAGAGCCCTGCAGGAGATGAGGACAGTGCATGAGAACAACACTCCAAGTGCAGAGTAAATTGCTATCAAAGGGAGCTACATCATTTCCCTGACATCCCCTTTTGGTCTGGGAGTGGGAATCCACTTTATCCTTAAAATACCTCCCTCGGGAGCTCTGTGGCTGGCACAGCGACCTGACAACCAGTGTGACCCTCCCTGGCCCACTGAAGGAAAAGCCTCTCACCACGCACACACTGCACCAGCTCCAGAGGGGCTCCATGGGGGCAATGAGTGCCTGCTGCCCCCAAACTCCTCAAGTGTGCTCAGAATTTCAGCCTCTGAACTGTCAGCCTTGGGGGCTTAGTGCGTTTTCTCCTTCCTTTCCACATTGCCAGTGGCGATGTGCTTCTCACAGATCCAAATTCTTAGGGGCATTTTCAGCTCTTCCTCCCTCTCCTCCCAGACGTCAAAGCTGCCATTAAATCCTCCTGCCCAATTTACAATGCTGAAGCCTTTCAGCCAAGGCTTAGTCATCTCACGCCTGTCTCACTGAAGCTTTCTCCCCTCCAGGCTTCTGCCCTCATCCCCTCCAGTCCATTTATCCAGAGTCACCTACCTTCTCTGCCATCCTCAGATCCTTCTGCTTCCCAGCCAATGTTCACCACATCAAAGCTTATTGTTTTCACATTCAGCACCTTGCACAACTTCTTTCCTTTTCACTCTTTCTACTTCCCCCTCTTTTCCCTTTCATCCGGGCCCTCCTCAGCTCTCCCAGGAGACAATTTGTTCATCACTTTCTTCCAATCTCATACCAGAGTTTCTTGTATATGCCAGAAACTTGATCAGGCTACAGTTCTCTACCAGGTCAGATCCATCTCTCTTATGTCTATGAGTAAGTTTAGTTCTTTCCCACTTTGCAACATCAAAATAACAACTACCACCATGAAAAATAAAATTAATGCCATACTTTTCTGTTTCCTTTAGTTACACCCCAGCCTCATGCTCCCACTGCCTTCAGGCGACAAGCTGTTGTTCTCAGGTCTCACACTCTTTAGGCCTTAAACAAGCTTTAACAACGGTGCACCATCTCCCTAAAATCTATTTCTTATATTTCACCCAAAACTATTTGAGCTCCCTGTTTCAAAACAAAACCTTAAGCTATTTTCCCATATTACAGTACTTAAAATGAAATATCTGTAGGCACAGAAGGATTGGATTCTTAAATAGCAGAAGCTGATAAGACTTTGTTGACATCAATGAAGGATAACTGGCTTTATTAAAGTGTGTTGAGCAACAGCAGCTGGAAAGTTCCCCCCACAACCAAACAGTTTAATAGATTTAACTCACTAATTCAGAGTTCAATTCCAAAGGCACCATTGCAGCCCTGGGATTTCACATTGCCAAATCTCTTTCAGAAACTCAAGAGTAAGAACATGCTTCTCTTCACTCTGAATTCTCAGTTCAGAACAAGCTCTAGGCAGAGGCTCCACATGGGCTGTTGTTCAAACTGCTGAGCCAAGGAGCTGAGCCCTTCAGCCTGGAGCTGGCACCTGTGGCCATGACCCAGGCTGCCCTCATTTACCTCTTGAATTAAAACAAAGCACAGTGACACATTTCCTGTCTTACTCCTTGGGTAGTCTCTCACACGAGGCTTCAGACTGCAGAGTTCATCATTAAACGCAGATTTTTCACCCCCGGGAAGTTCCAGAGGCCCAGAGAAAGATGCTACAAGCTTGAGTTCCTACAGTGGATTCAATTACAGTATGCAAGGGACATTGAAACAAGCTTCCCTGGGAGAAAGAGAGAAAAGAGCCAGCACACTCAGCATGAGGAAAATAAAAAGCAATCTTCAGCTGGTGCCAGCCATGCATATTTTGAAAACCATCCCCTTCAGCCATTACCAACAAAAAGTCAGCAAAAACTTATTTTAGAATCTGAAAAGACAGAAATTTAAAGCATTTGGCGGCACAATCTGTTACTTAGGGACAAGCTCATTAAAAATGCAGCACTATTTACTGAAGGCAAAATGCAGACATGCACTTTTGCATGTAAAGCAAGCACTTATGGAGTGATAGGAACACCTTTCCTCCCGATTGCAATGGGAAGGAGAGTGGTTAATTGTTCTGATGGATGGCCCTCTGAAAGATGGCAATAATTGGAGAAGCCAGTCCCAAACCTCACACATACCCATAAGGCCAATGAGTAAGAGATTGGATTCAACAAGAAAAGAGGTCCAGGGAGTTAAGGGAGGCTTAGGAGGAGCTATGGAATGGGTCCTATCTGCAGGCACCCTGAGGAACAGCAAGGGTGAGCTCAGTCAGGGAGCAGATCTGAGCAGCACAACTCCATGGCTTTGGGAGGAGATAAACTTGAGAAGCGAGGAACCAGGAAACTGAGCTGCAAAGGGAAATGTCAAAAAAACGCAGAAAAAGGAGCAGGGGAAACCAGAAATCAAGAGAGGTGATCCCATGACATGGTGGGAAGATGAGACAGAGGGAAGAACTCTGATTGTCACCCCATATCAGAGGGGAAGGAGAGGGAAGGACTCAGAGTGGAGGAGGTCTATTATTCTCTTTTTCCACCACGATACTCCTTTTCCGTGGCCAGCATCTGCAGACTGCAGCTAAAGCTTGTTGGGGAACCTCACCTGCTTGGGCCAGAGACTGATCTCACCTTGGATTTAACCTGCCATGAATCTCTGGCTTAAATCAAGCAGTTACTCCTCATTCTGACTGATCAGGAGCATGCCCTCAGGAGCAAAAGGTGCTCTAAGACAATGAAGCATTTTCTTAAAACATGAAGACCCTGAGCATAAATAAACACTTCAAGCTCACTGCTACAAATTCCCTTGCTACAGGAAGCCATTGGCCATTTCTATGGTATATTCCTGATATATTCCTCAAGACAACATAATAGACATACTGTGTAGGCTCTCTAAAACATCTGAGAGTAAACACAATAACCACTGAAATAATCATTACCAGGCTGATGTGCTCTGAAACTTTCTAGATCTTTTATATGGTGATTTTAATCTCTGGTCTTCAGAGCCCTGGGTATCCATGGTTCCCTTGGAAATACATCTATGTAATGTAACTTTAAAAAAAAATTTAAAAAAATAAATAAATAAAAAAAATAAAAGGCAGGAGAGCTGTCAAAAGACTTAAACCCAAGAGTTCGAGTTCCTGTCCAAGAAGAAAAAAAAGGGCAGATTGGCAAATTGAAAAGGGTTAAAACTTTGAGAGACTTGCAAAAGGAGTAGACCAGCCTGCTACAACTCCATGGCAACCGTGTATTTCCACGTATGGAAAAGAAGGAACAGTGGAAGACAGCTTCCCAGTCAAACAATATCTTTTCCTGGTCAAAGAATTTATTGTGGCATAGCTCCACAACTCCACGTGATTCAAAAGACTGAACATCATTCCAAATTATCCTGGCTTCACCAAAATTCTCCATAAAAAGGAGATTTTCAACTCCAAGACCTAATTCACTTGGCTACTTCACACTGCTCCAAGCTTCCACTCTGGCAGGCAGAGAAGCATCTTCTCTACTGGATAACTGGAGACGCATGCTAAGATCAATTCATTCAAAATACCCTGATAACAAAACAGAGGTTTATAAAAAAAACAGTCTCTTCCAGATTGTTTTGCTACTTCAAATTTTCCCACTCTGGCAAATATGAGGGAACATTAGGGGGAAATTCATAGAGGGAGCAGAAAAATGTTCCCTCTGTAGCAACATTTAATGCATTAAATAATTAGAACAAATATTTTAAAAGACAATACAAAAAGCCCTTATTTCTGTGTTTTTGTTTTGTGTCTTATCCTCCACTTCCTGTTCTGCACCCCTAATATAAAAAAATAAAAATAAAATAAAGAAATTTTTTTAACGCAGACTGCATGGAAAATGAATGGAAAGGAAATAAAAGAATCAGTATTCCTGGTGAGTAATTTGGCTAGAGGAAAAAGACAGATACAGACCAGATTCTTTTGATATGTTAAAAGCATCCCAAAATGCCTACGCTTTGGATGCTTTTACACAAATTATCTTTCATCATAAAAGTACAAAATACATATAATGGACAGCTCATCTCTCTCCAATGAATATGTAGCCACTAGCTGATAAGATAATAGACTAAACACTGACCTGTCACAGACTCGACGATCATAAAAGTAGAGTTTAAAAAGTTGGTTCTCACATCTCAGGCATTTAATGGGCAGGCACTAAGATCTGCTTCCAATCTTCAAACTCTTTTCGTACTGTTCTGCCTTAATAAGCACAGGCATAACCCTCAGACTGGCTGTACTTGAAGAAAGACACTGTTTCTACAAATAATTCTCCTCCAACCTCAGTTTCCCGAACTCCTTCCCACTTAACCTTAGAATGACTTCAGTGTCACACAGTCACTCTGAAGAGATTAAAAATCTCTTTATTGAGAGCAGCAGCCCAATTTGGTTCATACTCTGATCTCAAGAGGCAGCTGAGGCATCAGCTGATGAATAGGCTCCTAATAAACAATAATTATTATTTTTGCAATGTGCAAAGCAGCTGAACAGTCGAGTCTCAGAACTGGAAACTTTTTGCTGGTGGCCTTCTCCAAGTCCCCCATCTCACCCTGGCATCCAGGCCTCCTCTCCACTGTGCCACAGTGCCCATGAGAGCCAAGCTGGTTTTTTCCTACATCTCCTTCCCCTGCCACTTTTTCCAAGGCAGCAGACAATGTATTTTTGGCCCTAATAATTAACCTGGCACACACCTTTGTTCCTGCATGTGCACTGCAAGTATCTGCTCCTTTTCCCCCCTACCCTGCAGAAGAGCCTGTATCTAACAGCCTTCCTTCCCTTTCCTCAATATCTCCCTTTGGAATCTCACAGGGTTCACCTGTGAATAGAAAATCCCCCACAATACAGCAACTGAATTCATTTGAACTGAGCAGGACACACTACGGATCTCTTTTATGTGTCCTGCAAGATTGCCCATTAAGATTGCCTAGTTATTGGTAAATACTGCATTTCAAATCAACAACCAGCCTTAAAACAAACAGCCCATGGTGCTCAGACCTCAGAGCTGATGGGCCTGGGTTCTTACAACAGTCCTACAACAATTCCACTGCAAGATCTCTGGAAAGTCACTGACCCTCACTACCTTCGTTTTAAACCCTGTCAAAGAGGAAGATTAGCTAAAACAATGATAACTTATTAATGCCATTCTAGCAGCAGGCTCATACAGGTACCAGGATCTCTTCCTATTAAATTAATAGACGTTCAGCTGTTCAAAGGAATTTAGGTGCTTATTTTCACTACAGAAGCTAAAAGTACAGGAAAATAAGTACACTTGGACACCTCCTGGGGGAACAGACCTGCATCTCTCAAGGCTTCTCTTTTCCTCCCCAGTTCACATCAATACTGCTTGTGCAGCACCTAACACTCATTTAAACCAATATTTATTGATTGAATTAGGCACTTTTACAGTCACAGAAGAGCTTTTCATTCTCCTTTAGTGCGATGTACATGTAATCACAGAACTCAGAGTAACAGCTTTTAGATGACAAAAATGCAAATGCTGAAAGCATTCAGGGCTAAGGCACAGAGACGTTACAGGTGTAAAGTGGTGAGTTCCTCCCTGAGGAATAGGTTCATCTAGATGGCAGGTAGCTCACTTTTGTTTATCCTGAATGTAGATTTTCTTATTCTCCCTCACTTAGAGCAGGCCCTGGGCATCAACTCTTTTCATTCTGCAAAGTCACTTAAACACTGGTGGTTTTTACCTTTAGGAGGTTGTGATGAGAAAAGGGGTTGCCTTTATATTTTTCTATTTATTATACTCAATAGTTATCACAGTGTAACTCCAAACCTCTCCCATTTGGGTTAAGAAAACAACAGGAGATTCATTTAGGCAGCGTTAGGGACAAACACTCTGGGAGTGCAAAACCAATGATTTAATTGTTTTGTGGCAAATAATGAGAATTATGCCTGAAATCACCTTTTAGCAGTCTTAAGAACCTGGTCAAGCTCAGGCTGATGAGGAGCCAGGTGAGAGCTTAGACCATCACACCACTGGCTTGTTAAGACACTTTCACAAAGGCTTTTTGATTTCACTTGCACCAGCAGCCTCACGCTGAAAGGTTACACTCACAATCAAAGAGAATCTATGAGCTCAATGCACCATGAGCCATTTCTTAGTCACAGAAGGAAAAAGACAAAGATTTTCCCCCAGAAGCAGTGGGGTATCATTCAGCATAGAATTGGAACCTGAATACAGCATTAATAAGAGTATCAGATACATTGATCTATAGTTGGTGGGTTTGTGGAGCTCTGTGAAGCCCAAACCCAAGAGGAATGAAAAGGCAGACAAAGGGATGAAGCTGCGGTCTTTCTGCAGCTGAATATACAGAGGCATATTCACCCTTGGGAACCAGCTTTTTGGAAGAACAGAGGATTTGCTCAATGTTGGGCCAGAAATTAGTGCTGAGGCATGAGCTGGCTCTGTATTTCCAGGACTGTACCTGGTGTTGCTTGCTCCTATCACACAGCTCTGCAGGGGCCACTTCCCTGCTGGTCTCCATTTCAGGGGCATGATTCCAGCAAACCAATCTCTCTGCCTTCACTCAGCCTCTACAGATGAATTAATGCAACCCACAGATTTCTACAACTGGAAATTATGAAAGTCCAGCCTAGAAATGCAGCACCTTTTTTTCTTTATAACAGTGCTAGGCAGGCTGGACAGCCCCACCAGTGACTGTTAATGTTAAAGTGGTTAAAAAGGATGGAGATAGCTACTCTGGAATTCACTCCCTCCCTTTTTCTGACAGACCATCAATTGCATATATCTTCCTGTAAGCACTGAACTGCTAATCTTTCCCATTCATCCGTGTGGGCAGGGATGGGGACCTGGAACTTGTGTGTTTTGTCACAGGGTTAATTATGGTGGCTTATGCATTACTGTACTGTCACCACAGGAGGCTGACACTTGATGCTTCAGACTGCACAATTCAACTATTGCCAAAAAATCAAATATCCAAATTATAACACAGTCCTGTAACGAGAGGGAAATAAACAATGGGATACATGGAATGCCAGCAATGCCCAAGAAGGGACAAATAAAAGTCTAAGAAGGCACAATCTTCTGTGGAGGAAGTGCTTGAAATGTGCTTGAAACTCGCACTGAGCAACAACCCAGAGTGGTTACTCAGAGAAAGACCAGAGAAACACATCAGGCCTAGAGTGATGCTTCTTCCACCTTCCAACTTCTGGCAATCTGCCATATGGGGATTTCCTGAGCCAGAGGTTGCATCTGCATTAGCATGTTTAACAGCCCCTACTGGACCTATTTTCCATGAATTTGTCTAATTGCTTCTTGAATCTATATCTGTCAGCAATAAGTTCCACAACTGAATTATGCACTGTGTGAAAAAGCAGTTCTGTTTGTTCTGGTCTAGAGTAGCTGCCTTAAAATCCCCTTCATTGCCCCTTTAGTCTTACATTATAACAGGAGATAGTAATTTCCAGTTCATTTTTCCCATGCCTTTTATGACTTTACACACACCTGTATTACCTGTCTCTCTTCCAAACACAACTGCCCTATTTTATTTAATCTCTTCCAGGAAATCCATTTTAGAACTTTATACATCCTTATTGCCCTCCTCTCTATTTTCTCTTTTTCCATCACATCCTTTTTGAGAGAGGATGGTCGGGACTGTGGATTATTGTTCAGGACATGGTGGATCATAACTTTGCAAGCTTTATAAGGCCATTATTTATTTTGTTGTTCACTTGAGAGAAAATAGTCACACTGGCCATGTACCTGCAGGGTTAATCCCAGAACTGCATCCTATAAATAATGGGTAGGTAATACAAATGACAGAGACCATGCAGGCAATAGTAAACATTTCTGTTTTAGTAAAGTGCTAAAGTGCTCAGGAATTCACAGGAAAAATCCATCATGAGCAATTAATAATTGCTCTAAAACTCCATTTCTGACTCAAGAAATCCTGAACCCCTGCTAACTTCTGCCAGGGGAATGCACCAGGGATTAGTGCAGAGTTTTATCCTCCTCAGAAGCTCTGCAGCTGGCCACTGTTGCCAACAGATAAACGAACAGATACATTTTTTGTTCAATTTACCATGACCTCTGTCTATATATTACAATTTCAACCACCTTGGTTGCAGTTGCATCCCAAAGAGCAAACCCAGGCGTGGGGGCAACTGCTCTCCAAGCACATCTCATTCTAACCAGGCACAAAAGGATTCAGGCTTCTGTGTACTGTGGCTAAATACATTTCTTGTTTGCTGTGGAATTGCACTTATTGCACCCAAATCTTCAACCATGCCTTTCATACCAGCATTGTCTGTCCCTCCTTATCTCCAGCACCCACAGGCTCTGTGTCTGCACTTTGGAGAGTATTTGCAAACAGAACCTGAATTAATTTTTAGAACAGATTAGCAGAAATACATTGAATATCTGTGTGGACATACTCATTCAGAATTAAAGTAAGTCTAATTCAATTTAACTTACTCCACTTCCAAAGTGAATTAAGTAAATGTAATTGAAGCTACTTAAATTCTGATTAAGAGTCTTGACATCTGCCGCAAGTGAAGCTATATTATCCACAGGGAGTTAATTCACCACCATAAGTGTGGAAACACAACCAACTGCATAGCAGGAAAGCTTGAGAAAAAGGAAATCGTTAGTCCCTGAATTGCAATAATCACCACAGTGTATTTATGCTAAATGAGTACTTAATTTGGGAGGCAACATTCCTTCGTGACAAAAGAGGGGAATAGACTTACCTACTTAGGAGAACAATCCTATAGACTTTTTTAGTGGGTTTTTTTGGTGGGTTTTTTTTTTCAGTTTGTGGGTGATCCGTCTCTTCATGATCTGCTTTGTCTATAAATCAGGAATTCTGTTATTCGGGGGGGAAAAAATGCTTATTACACTTTGTGCAACATTCAGTTCATCCCATGCCATTATTATGCAACTTTTTGTGTACAGCAGCAGGTATTTACAACTGAACTTGAATCTAAAAAGTAGCTTTCCAGCTTATTCTTCAGTTCCCTGCTGACAAGTACAACAAAAATAGAATTTCTGGGGTTATTGGCTCAACTTGGGCTTAGGAAGATTAGGAAGTGACTGAATAAAGAGTTCAGTTCCAGAGCAGCAAAACATTGCTGGAGACCAAAACAAGGCAGAAGTGACCAAGGGAATGGGGACCTTCTAGACTTACACAGCCTAGCAGCTGTCCCCATGCTCTCTGTATGTTTTTCCAGGTATCTGAAGTCCTTGTGGTCCAAGGCTTTTGTTGTCCAAGCCCCAGGTCATGCTGGTCTATATTCAGACTGCAGGGACACACATGATTCCAGTGAGAAATAAGAAATAAAGTTGTGACCCTTCCCATGAGAAAAGTCTAAACAACTTTTCTGGGCCAGCCTCAAACCCAGTAATAAGGAACTAAAGTTCCCTTTCTGCTATAAATATATGTGCGTTTTCCCTAATTTTATCTTCTAAAATTTTATGAGGTTTGACACTTGTTCCTTCCTGGACACCATCCCAGCAGCTGCATTGCCAGTGGAAGTTTCCCCAGAGTCTCTAATATTAACACTGTACATGCTGAGAATGTGGGCTTTGGCCAAGAAATTTGCCTCTTTTCCCTACATTCTGTTGGATTTCAGTAGGTAGGATTGTACTGTAGAATCAAGGGTAATTTCATGGATTTTTAAAGAAATTTTCAGGAGATTCAGATTATTTCCAGGTCATACTGGAACCCTCAAAATTGTTCACTTGTTTTAACTACCTTTCACAAACAATCAGAATAGTTTTTCTATTTTAAAAAATACTACTTGAAATAGGAACACAAAAAAAAAATTAACTACAATGGTGGGGGAAAAAAATTCATGCCTGAAACAAAAACATTTTGTCCTGAAAATTCCCTTAACAAAGTCGATATTAATGCCAAGTGAGAAGAGGGAAAAGGTACTACAAAATATCTCAGAGAGATTTATTCCTTTAAGAAAATGTTTATTGACAAAGACAGGGGAGAAGAAAAACCAAGCTGAAAAAAAAAAAACCCACACAAAGAAACCCCAAAGCCCCAGAAAGAAGTGGAGGAGAATATTTGAAGGCCATAAGTGATACAAGACCTTCCTACCTCATCTCCAGATCATTTCAGAGCAAGGCTAACAATACAATTTTAATGACACCCGTGTAGGAATCAGTTTTTCTACCTGGAATTTCTTGCCTGACAAAATGATCAAGGCCTCGGCCTCAGGTAATTCATAGAGGAATAATATGTGAGAAAAATATAATTTTAATGTCTTCTACCAAAAAACGATGACCAGCTCTGCCCTCCAGACTGGCGTTATGAGTTCACTGCTTTCAGATAATGGGGAAGTAGCTTTGCTGTGTGGTCATAAATGAAGTAGAGTGGAGGAGTTTAGTTCAAAAGTGACAGAAAAAAAGAATTCCAAGAACTCTACTGAGGAGCTTACTGGAAAAGTGAGGCTGAAGATCTAAATGCAGGAGGTGGATGATTCAGTAATGAATGGAAGGCTCATTTTGACAGCTTGGGCTGCCATCCAAGCTAATTTGTTTCCAAGCCTTCAGTTTGCCAACTGAAGTGGCTGAGGAATAATAGGCCCCCAAAAATATTTCTAAGGAAACACAATGCCCATTATCACTGAAGGAGAAAGAAACTGCACATTTCAAAGAGCAAAGAGAAATTTGAGATCTGCCAACTTTGGCCAGTTCCAAATGACACAGGAAGGAGTAGTTATAATGTACTGAAAGGAAAGAAGTATTGTTAAATAAAATAAATTCAAAGTAAAAGTCCCCATAAAAATAGACACAATAAATAGAAGGATGTTTCTTTCATAGAGAGATGATTTTATGGCTGAGCCCATGCAAGCAGCCTATCATAAAGAAAGAGGCACAGGAAAAAAAATGAAAAAGAAATTGGGAAAGAGAAGTAGCATATAATAACATGAAAAATAATGAAGCAGTATCTTTATGTTTAACTCAACTCACCAGTAAGGCCACGTGCCACAGCTCAGGGCGGGTTGGTTTGACTCCTACAGCCAGGAAATGGAAAAAGCCACATTTTGTCCATGGACCAGGCAGATGCAAAGACCAGACCTGCTGAACAGGAGCTGCCTGTCCCTGCATCGCAGTTCAAACACAGCCACAGCCACTCTCTGCATTTGTACCCTCTATCTTAATGTTTATTGTCAAGATGACAGCTCCTCTAGAAAACAGAAGAGGGAGACTTGATAAATATCGTCAAAA
The DNA here is from genome assembly GCA_013397095.1 of Sterrhoptilus dennistouni. Lineage (NCBI taxonomy): Eukaryota > Metazoa > Chordata > Aves > Passeriformes > Zosteropidae > Sterrhoptilus > Sterrhoptilus dennistouni. The sequence continues at coordinate 251,138 of VWZU01016617.1, read as the reverse complement.
AATTGAAAGAGTCTTATAGATTAAAAGAACCAAACAATCCCCTCTAGAAAAAGGAGTTTGGTTAATGTGCAGGTAAGTGGAATGTGAGATTTTTAGGTGTTGAGAAACTACTGCAGGGCTACAAGAAATACGTATAGAGGCTGTATACTCTTTTTCAACACAGACTTTTATGGAGAGGCTAGATGTGGCCAGGTGTATATAAAAGGTGGAGGGTTTTGTTTTGCTTTATGCAAACACATTAAAAAGGTTATTATGTGCAAAATTATTTCTTTATCTTTTTTTTTCCAACCTAAGGGGAAAAAAAATCCAGTTTTGTGTTCTAAAACCTGTTCACCAAAATACTGAAGTTACCTGTTAGCCTTCACCTTAGATTTTCCTAACATTCAGCAGCTCAAACTCACCTTTCTCACATACTACAAACAGCCTCTCTTTTTGCCAGCACCCTGCACTAAAGCAAAGTAACATTTTACTGAGACACTTGCCAGCCTTTTGGACTACACCATCTCTGTGCTGTCCAAGCAACATATGCCTACAGAGACAGCTTCCTCAGCCTCCCAAACATCTTCCTGAATTGAAACATTTTTTTTTTAACCTGAATTTTTTTTTAATTAAGAAAGGATGAAACTATTCTAATTCTCTTGCACTAGACAGATTCTTAAGTCTCAAGTGGTCTTGGATGCATGTTTCGTGGTAGATGGTATTGAGGACCCTTCCTAATAGATTTATACGAGTGTTCACTACCTGCATTCCCACTGAGAAGCAAATCCAGCACTGAAGGTTATTTTTTCCTATTTCTACTACAATTGTACTACAAAGCTACTTAATTAAATGGGCACTCAAAGCTAATGTGCTCCCTCAGGGTAGATCTAAATTGCAATGGGAAGGTGTGACTGCAACTTCAGTGGGCATATCAGGCCCAGCTTCCACCCCAGGAGTATCAGTAGCCACAAAGCTGCACCTGAGCAGGTTCCTCTGCAGACTGAATCACTGCACACACTGACACAGCTCTTTCATCTCTGTGGTTTTACTGAAGCTGTCTAAAAATAGCTATGGCAGCATCAGGGCCAGCACTGGACTCGTGGAATATTTGAGGAGATCAGACATGCAGTGCCTTCCCCTTCCAGCCTCATGGTGAATTTCCACTTAAATTAATTTCAGAGCCTTTGTAATTGCACCTATTGCTTATCCCTAAAGCCAACAGTGTTTTCATGTGCTCATTTCCAGCGAAGATACGCTTTCAATAAGTATGCACTGCCATACCTTGCATTCTTTTCATGTCACTTGTTTTCATGGGTGGTCACCTCGCCACAGCAGAGCCCAAGGACTTACTCAATACCTTGCAAATTGATTCTTCCTCATGAGAGGGCACTGGCTGGATGCCACTGAAACAGAAATAACCACGTTTCCAGAGGTAAGATTGTTTGTGTTTATTCAACAAGCTGCATCTCCACAACATTCTGACTCTTGGAAATCCAAGTGTTTTAAGAAATTAACATTTCAACAGAATTCTGACAAAGGAGGATGTTTTGCTGATAGATGAACAACATCTTGCCGCATTTAAAAAGATTAGTATTTGTGAATTTTGACATAATTACTGATTTCCCCAACAGATTTAAAGTCTAAGTTTATCTTCATGTTAATCCAATTTCATGCCTAGAACAGAGCAAGCACAATAGAATGTCTTTCATAACCTTCTGATATCATTAATTATTGCTACATTGGGAGTTACAGCATGGAACAAACAGGTTTTTAAATGGAAATCATTTGTCTCTCAGCAGGGAGACTCAACAGTTTTATTTCCTTCAACACCAAGCTGCATTCAAGTAATCTTGTTTCATGGTGATCCTCCCTCGACAACCTGCAAGTCAATGGTGAAATCCCATCTATTTTGTTCCTGGATTGGTCAAATATGCTGCCCATAAGGGGAGGTGTCTATTTCCTCTCCTAATTGTGGAGGAAGGGTTTTCTATATGTTAAGGCCACGCTTTCCCCAAGCTGTGGGCATTTGGTCAGGTTTCCTGGTGATTTTCCACAAAAGGAAATCCCCTAACTCATTAAAAAAAAAAAAAAATAGATTAATTGACCGGTTCAGTAACAAGCTGCCCCAGGACCCAATAAACTTTACAAAGGGTACATTCCAATTACGACTGGGCTCAGCATGAACCTGATAAGTAAGCCAGCAGAATCATTCTCCAGCATTAAGAATTTTTTTTCCTTTTCCTCCATTAATTTAACTCTTTATTGGCACTTGTGGATTGACTAACTTCTTATTTTCCCTTTCCCTGTGAATGTTAACCCTGCTGATGAACTCCCAGCAATGTCATCTACCAGAGTCAATAAACCAAGCCCTGGACTCCAGTCACTTTCCTGGCACTGTTGTGGCCTTGTAAGAAGGGTCAGTTACAGCACTGCCTTCTCCCACACTGTGCCTGGTGTTATCAAATGAATCCAGCTCCCTGACCAGGCCAGGGGAGAGGAAAAGTCATTTTCTCACAGCAGAAACATCTACTGCAGAAATTGGAAGCACCTGCTAGCAGAGCACAGCTACAAGCATGGCTTCACTGTGTGAGAGGGGTGAGAGGGGTACTGGGTACAATCATAACTGCAGCAGCAGCAGAAGGAGATGCAAGGCAGATATCAAGTTAGGGAGATTAAAAAAAAAGGTTACTGGCTATAATAAATTCGTTATTTTATATTGTCATGCGTTAGTCCATCATGGCATTAGACAACCCAGACACATAACAAAAGGCACCTAAAACTCGAATACTCCCAACCCTTTTGTGCCCAGCCCTGCCCTAAGGCACTGTCTAGAAAAGCCTGATCTTGGTAACACTCACCTGTCAGAAGGTGAGAATCAGCCTGGTTAGCCAAAAAGAAGAGCTCCTAATTTTAGATCCTTGGAGGCTTCCCCACCCAAGGCACCAAGCTGTGTGTGGATACAGAAGTCCACACACATCAACTCCACCTCCTCACTGCCTGTGAGGAGCATTGTGGAAGCTCAGGCTGAGCACAGGGTTGTCCTCAGGTACCAAAGACATCATTTGACCACTCTGGCAGCATCTGGATGTGTTTCAAACATCGTTTGCCATCTCCTCCAGAGACAGGCTACAAGGATCAATGGAAGTGCCCCATGAACTGCATTTGCTTTCCTGAATCCACAGCCTGATTTGAGTGCAAGCTAGGAAATATTCAATGATTAGCTCATGTAAAGCAAACTTACACACCTACCTGGTAACTACTGCTACTTTTAACACATAAAAATGTGCAGAAATTGTACAGAAGACATTTAAACTGTTTGGACCTGCATCTACTTCTGTTCAGATTTTGAATATCATTTTCATGCATTTATTATGCCTAGCCTGCACTGTATTTCTTAGAGGAACAAGAATAACTGTAATTATTGTTGTCAATCAAAGTTTCTCTGAAGTCCTCAGCTTTACTGTTTCAATAACTCATTTTAACCGGTGGCAAATGTCTCCAACAAGCACTAGAGCCTAATTTGCAGTCTGGTTCCCTTGTCATTTTCTGAGTCATCTTGCTGGAATGCTGTGAGGCAAGAGATTAGTTTTAGGACTTTTTTTCATCTTCCTTTTCTTTACATCTGAGGCCTGTTAAGAAGTTTGGCTTCAATAGCTCAGACATATCCAAGGCATACTACAGGTACCAAAGGTGCAATGAAATGCAAAAGTTTATTCTACTTCAGTACAGAGAAAATCCCTGATAAACTGTTCCAAAGTCAGCCTTAGCACATGCAGCTGCAGATGTTATTGGTTTCACTGAAATTACAGTTGCTTACAACTGGTGCTGGATTTATCTCCTTACAAGAAAACTCCTCAGCATCAGATAGAGATCAACTGTGATTGCACAGCCATTGGTGTAAATCTGGAGTAATTCTACCAATGATACACAAACCTCGAGGCAAACATCAAAATAGCTAAGATGCCAAAAGCAAACATGATACAATGCTGATGGAGTTGTAGGTAACTGACAGTTTCCTCCCCGGATCCTTAATCAGGTGTCACTGAGAGGTGCTAATATAATTAGGGATGAGATATGGATTAATAGGAAGAAAATATCATAACCTCCCTCTTACAATAAAATGGTTCATGGACTATACTTACCCACAAACTGCACCATTCTTCTGGTAGCATGACATTTGCTAAAGCAAAAGCCTGTTGATAATTCTCCGTGGTCCCATATAGCACTCAGCCATGGCTGCTCTTCAAAAGGCCATATTTATCCCCTGGGAAATATAGCTGTATTAATATGACATTTTGTCACAAATTAATCTTAAACAGGGGTAATATTTTTGACACTGAGTTGAAATTGGAACTAAAAGGCAGTTCAGGTGGTTAAAGTAGCAATATCCTGTCGCAGACTTATATTCCCTGAGACAATTCTGTTATGGTGTAAGTACCAATGTACTGGGATGTACTAAGGGGGAGAACTGTGCGAGCCTTTCTTCGTTTTAACAACATACAGGATCATTGGCCTTCTACTCGTTATTACAGCTGGCAGTAGAGTAATGCCCACTGATCCCAAGGACCAGAGCCTGTGGTGCCAGGTGCAGTACAGAATAACAAACCTTGTGCTCAGAAAAAGCCACCAAGACAGATAATTAGCACCTCATCTCCCACCACGATGGGCTGCACTGTTAGAAGTAGACAGACAATTTTGAAAGATTATTTAAAAAAAAAAAAAAAGAAAAAAAACTAATTTCTCATTAAAGCGATTAAAAGTGGCCTGGTCTGGATTTTAATTGAAGTCCCATGGCACAAGTCAGTTGTGACGAAAGGGATTCTCTGTGATGTTCTCTCTTTCCTGCTGTGGAAGTTCCCAGGCTTTGTACAGTTCGTCAATGCCAGGCTAATTAGCACAATGTAATCTTGCCACTTACACCCACTTCCCAACTCATTTGCACATAGCTCCCACTATTACAGAAATCAGAGTAAATTCCTACAACAGATTTCCACTGGAGATGACCCTATTACACAAAGAATGCTGGAAACCTCCTTTTATCCCATTCCCCCAAACTCCGTGGTGCTCATGGTCACTGAAGATGGATAGTGACTTGGTGTACCCAAAACTATCTTATGGGCACTTCAGGGAACATCTCAGCTGTTCTTCACCAATTGCATGTCATTTGTCCTTAATGGGATCATTTGCATTAAGACTAATGTCTCTTCCCTGGCTGTTTAACTTAATTCCCTCCTCAACCTGAGAGCTGCAGCCACAGGCCATCCAGAAATATTTGTTTTACATGACAGACTGGAATACCCTCACTTCTGATTGTTTAATATCAGTCTTGGAGATGATGTAAAGCCCGCTGACCACTAGCAGTCATTAAAGCTCCTATGACACTTTTTGCAAGAGCAGAGGGTATTATTAACTCCAGGATCCTGGCCATGCTCCAGTTTGGATAATTACATTCTAGCACACTAAATTTCCCCCTGCAGTTTCAGATGGGGAACTTCTGTTCTCTTCCTCTTGCAACAACCAAAGCAAAGTGTCGCTGGCACTGAAATGCCAACATGTCTCAGCCAGGGAACAGGACTCAGCCCATGGGCTCACATTCTGCAAAATGCTCTGGGACTCATTAGGAAGGAGGTGCACAATGCATGACCTAGAAAACCATAAAACCACAGCTCTGACCTCGGTGGCTCTGCAGGTTGATCATGCTCTCACATTGCTGCATTTTATTTCTGGCAGTGCAATCCACATTAAAGGCCTGGGTATCTTCCAGTGCTGTACCCAAAGTCCTCAGGATAGACCCAGACATCTTGCTACTGTGTTTTATCAACTTCTTGAGTAATTGTAACTAAAATCTAAAAGTAAAGCATTTCTATGCCAAAGAATTACTTCATTGTACTCAGTATCCAAGAGCTTTTAGGTGACAATTAGATCTTCTATAAAGAGGTAGTAAATACAAGCAGCCATAACTTCTGCATTAGGGAACACCAGAAAAGTTTGAACTAAGGGCAAGATCTCTTGAATAGGAAATGGTGGGTGTTTATCCAGCTGAGCTTCTTTCTCCTTCCAGGTATGATGAAACTACGAGGAAAACCCATCAGTAGTGAGGCAAGGAGGGCCCATGGGGTACCACTGCCATGACATAGAGAGAGAGAACAGAAAGAGACAGTGTCAGAAAGGGAAACAATTCCTGTCACTTCATTGGGAGGGGCAACTTACAATATATTTAGTTTTAAAAGCTCATTTGATTTTAATATGAAAAGCATTCCTGAGAAATCTAAGTCTAAGATTCAGAAATTATGATGGCTGAAGGGACCAAATCACTGAAATATTAAAGAAACCTTGAAGATACTATTTCTGTGTGAGCAACAGACAGAATTCTCTTCTCTGAATTTCTCCAGCTTAGCATAAGAAAGATGATACGCTGTAGATTCTGTTGCTCCAGGCAACTGATGAGGAACATCTTTGATGTGCTTTGATTAATGCTGCCTTCTTTGATTCAATGATATTTGGTTCCAGCTCCACTTTAAAAATAAAAAATCCTTACTACCAGAGGGAAAAATATTAAGGACGTTTGCTTGGAAAACACTTGGGCTTACGTTAAGAGTTCTTATTCAAGATCAGAAAGTTTTCTTGCCTGTATTGTTCTCTCTCCTTTGAGCTGGTCACCTTGTCTGCAAACCTGGACACCAGGTACTTCTCCTGGGGTAGCACTTTCCATCTTTTGGAACAAGAGAAAAATAGGAGTGAAAGGTACTTCTGGAGATCCTGTCACACCCTTTGCTTCCAAACTACCTGATTGTTTCTAGCAGACACCTATCTGTCTTTGTGATGGAGATTTCATGCTCATTTTGAGATTTGACTATCCTACCCACTCACACCTTCAGAAAAAGAGATGCTGTCAGGAAATGTCAGAACTCCAGAGAAATATAGCCATTTCTGTAGTAAACTGGGAAAGTTTATATAAAAACATAGACAGCAAATCACTTCAGTGATGTTTGATTAAAATATGAAAATGTATCCAGCCCAGGTGGAAAGGGATTCAGTTAGAGCAGCTGGAATCTGTCAGGTTCCCTGGCTATTCCACAGCTTTTGAACTTTACCTTTCTTAATTTTGCATCCAGCAATTTTGGATTAATCAGAGCAGAGCAGATCCCAATATCCAGCTACCTTGGTCTGACATCCAGTTAATAGTAGAAGGAACAGAGCCAGGAAGCAGAAGGAGGAAAAGAGGGACCACCTATCATGTTTCATTCATTGGGCAGACATCCTCAAACTCTCAGTCCAAGAAAACTCCCACTTATTTTTGAACAAGCTGCTCAAAAGTAGTGTTTTCCTGAATGGATCAGTACAACTCAATATAAAAAGCTCTTCTAGAATGAGCCAATGGCATTTTTATACTGCTCTGACTTAATATTAGTCTACACTGCAATGTGTATACTGATAGTGGTTTCAGTTAAGATTTTTTTTTATTTTTTTTTTCTTAATGTGAATTCCCGTATGCCCTACTTTGGTAGCTTAAAGATTGTAGGAGGTCAAAAAAAAATAGGTCAGTGAAAATAACATTGCAACAAGAAATTAATTGCAAAGAACGTTTAATATGACAGGGGACTACATAAAATCCTATTATATTTCTTCACTATTCTACTCAGTAGTCTGTACTATTGCTATACTCAAAGGCCAGGGCAGTCTCCCAGGGTAAATTGCTACATTAGTTTGACATTTCTGGCTCCAATTAACCTTATATTTGAGCTATTTTCCAAGGGTTTTTAAAAAAAAATCTGTGATAAGGTTATGTTTTTCTATTAGAGTTTGAATTGCTTAATGGCCTGTTCCTGGTGCCAATCCCTCTTTAAACACACCCTAGGTAAGTAAAATTAGGCCATAATTTGACAATACATTGCTCTTGGCAGCAAGACCAGCCCAAGGTACTCCAAGCTCTCCCTCTTTGCCCCTGTGCACACAGAACACCACCCTGTCCTCTGCACCCTCATGACCACACACTGCATCACCATCCAGGAAGCAACCTGGCTTCAAAAGCTTGCCAAAACCCCCATTTCATCCAGGGATTGTGAAGAATTCAGAAGAGCAGAGAGGATCTCTGATTTCACAAGAGTGGTGGCAGATCCTACACGCTTTTCCTCGAACTTCAAGGTGCAACTGCACCACACTTGTGGCATGGTACCAGGTCACCATGAGGGAGAAAAACTGCCATATTCCACTCATCCTTAGGGGATCATGCAGAAAAACTTCAGGAAGAATTTCTTCATGGAAGGGTTGTTAAGCATTGGAACAGACTGCCCAGGGCAGTGCTGGAGTGCCCATCCCTGGAGGTGTCCAAGGAACACCTGGATGTGGTACTCAGTGCTCTGGGCTGGGTGACAAGTTGAGGATCAGGAGAGTAACTGGAGATTGTAACCACTCTTTTATTTCCTGGGAGCCTGTTAAAGATGGTTTCAAGTTTATCCATCCAAGACTCAATGGTCTTGAAGGTCTTTTCCAAATCAGTGGTTCTGTGGATGGTATAAACTGGACTAGAGAGGTCTTCCATGTGCAAAGCAACCTTGAGAAAGAAGAAACAAGATTCACCTCCCAGTCAATATATTATATCAAAACAACAATGCAACAACTTGCCTCCACAAGCACAGAGCAGGACCGTGGCTTTGCTGACACTCTAAGCACAGAGGAGCAGCACCTTCACTCTCGTGCTTCTTGCAGCTCTTACTGGCCCTTTGAACAGGTAATTCCAAGTCAGAAAACACTGCCAAGAACATGCAAAACTTTGCTGAGAACCAATAAACCCTGCCCACAGCTGCAGATCCAGCCAGATCAGTATCTTCCAAGGCACAAGTCAAGGAGAACCAAGAAGAAATTCAAGAAAGCTTTTTCTGTGCCTTTTTGCCCAAATAATGCGCAGTGAAAGACACCAGTAGTGAAATCAGCTTCCTCATGTTCCACAGACACAAACATGTATTTATTATTTGAACTGCACCAGAAAGTAATTATTGGAGGTAAGTCTTGGCCTGTAATTTGCTGGCAAGCAGCTCACTCCAACTATGAAATTTTCAAAACATGAAATTCAAGCTCCATGACCTACAGTCTGGCAGACGAGTCAATTTTAATGCTTTAATCACGATCCTGCTATAAATGCTTACATTTATGAATGCAAATTCATTAGCTACAAGCACTTGCCAAAAAAAATATGTATTTTTGAAACATTCCCAATGTCAAGTCTGCTTATTTTAATATTTCCGGAATAGAATTACTTGGGAAGTGAAAACATCTTAAATTTTATTTTTATTTTCATATTAATGTATTTCAAATGGAAAGCATAATAGCTAGATTTTGCAGCTCCATCCAGCTCCAGCATTAGGTGAGGGGTAATAATACTGCACAAAGCATCATAGAGACAACTACAGAAGTGGGAGAGCTGAGATATCGTTGGCAAGGAAACCACAACTGACAATAGCCTGGATTTTCACATGCAGAACCTCCAGCTCTGTGATGTTAATTATGTACAGCGCGGCTGGCTCTGCTGCTGAACTCACCCCATTGCCTGCCACATGAGCCAAACTAAGCAAATACTTCATCACCTCACTGAATTTCTCTGATAGACCCAGTGGAAGTAAATGATAAAATTTTCCTTTACTTCAGTGGATAAAGACCAACACCTTGGGCCTTATTTTATTTATTCCAAGCCATTCCTCATATCATTTACCATCCAAACTCAATGGCACGGTAAAATCCACATGATGCAATTCAGTACTCTACTTAAAAAAACAGAAAGATTTTGGACACACAGAGTGAGCAAATAATCATGGCTAAGATTTTCATGATTGATACTTAAGTGAGGCAACTTGGCAAGTTATGGTGTAATCTTTAATAGCACAGCAGCTCTTGAAATTATGTAACCAAAATGAGGACACTTATTTAGGTGCATATAGAAAGTTCAAGTTAGTTTACTTACCATCAAAAAATCCCGACACTAAAATGATGATTCTGAACTATGAAGATCAATACAGAAAGCATGGTCAATATCTTTTTAAAATAGAGCATTTACAGAAATTAATAAACCAGATTAAAGCCCCTATTGGAACATAAATCACAAGTGTGACTCGTAGCCTATGTGGAGCTGTGCAGACATAGATCAAACTTCAGGCAAAGTTCAGTTCTAATTGCTCAGAGCAATTGGCTGTTGCTCTCTCCTTTCTTCTCAGGACCTCAGAATCAAAGAACCACAGAATATGCTGAGTTGGAAAGGACCCGCAAGGATCAAGGAGATCATTTATTCAGTGAACAGCCCCTACGGGGACCAAACCCACAACCTTGGCATTATCAGCCCCATGTTCCAACCAAGTGAGCTCTTCCCAAAGAGCTCAACCCCAAAATAAATAAGCTCCAATTTGGAACAACCCTTCCAAAATGTAACCCTACACCACAGATTGATGGTGCATTTTGAACCTAGAGGTCTGAGACACAGATCCTGCTGCCAAACCTGAAGCCAGGAGACGTCGTGCCCTCTGTGCCAGCCAGTGGCCAATCCCACATGGAGCAAGGTGTTCCTGCCAAGGCATGAGGGTGTTTGCAGGGCTAAGGAGCCCAAAGCTCAAAGCTCCCCTCTCCCCTCCCTGCTCGTGGCTGCCCCAAATCAGCAGAGCCGACCATTATGTAATCTTGGGCCAATTTGCATTGGAAATGCTGCGTGAGCACCACTTTATCCACCGGGAGATTCCCGGCGAATCATTTATTTATTGTGTTGTCTAAAAATTACCTTTAGAAATATAAATGCTAATTTGACTGGGAAAAGATTGCATCGACACAGAGATTTGGGCTGGGGGATGTTTTCTATATTCATTAATGCAAAATAAACTGCTCTGGTTTTTGGGAGAGAAGGATCAATGACTGCCTTTACATAATTAAAAATCTGAAATTTTCACATCTTCCCTGCACAACACTCCAAATTCAGGAAACACCTCTCTGAGTATAAATTGTGCAGAATAATATGGCTGGCTGGCTGTATGATCTCTCCATCCTTTGATGTTTAAATTGATCCTGGTATTCTGGAGACAGCTTCTGCAGAACTGATTTCCTTGTCTTTATTTTAGCTAGGTTCATTCAAAGGGCAAAATATCTAAGCATTCAGCTTTTGACCCTACTAGCAAATATTTAATGTATGAATTAAACTGGACAGGGCTTTGCCAGAAGCTCTCTTCATGTTTTATTTCTGAAGCTATTTTTACCAACATTTAATCGCTTACATGTAAGAAGATAAAGACATCTCTGACAAACTGTGTTTATTGAGCTAAATGCCATCAAGGAAAGCCCTTTTAATTTTTTTTTTTTATAATGGGTTCAGTGCACTTTGTATCTCTGGCTTTATTCTGAAACACACAGTTACCATCTTGGAGGATGATACAGTACCTAATATACTCCTAAATAAATGCACAAGTGGATGGACACAGGAGGCAGCTTGACAAAGAGACGGATGGATAAACTTGAAACCATCTTTAACAGGCTCCCAGGAAATAAAAGAGTGGTTACAATCTCCAGTTACTCTCCTGCCCTTTCTGTATATATTTACAAGGGACCATTCTGTAACAACCATCAGCAAGCAAACAACAGCCAGACACCTGATTAAAGGTCAAACCAGCAGTGACAAAGCACAAATTAAAAGAGAAAACCCTGATTTTCACACCCCCCCCACCAACCAGGCAGCATTAGAGACCAGATTACTGGGTGTCAGCAAAATGAAAAAAAAAATATGGGGAAATTGGGGTAGCAAAATAAACAAATATTTTTGGATATTAATGATGACCCTTGGATGACCAGTAAGGGGAGGAAGGCGGTGAGGAGGGGAGGGTTTTGAGAACAAATAGCCAAGAGGTGCAGAGGGCAACAGCAGAACTGGAGAATGACAAAACCAGGCCACTACCAGGTGGAAAGGGCTTTGGGAGGGAACATGACCAAGTAATTAGCAGGTGGAAGGGGAAGTTGAGGGTCAAAATCAATCTGTCAGGGGCAGCAGGGAGGTATTACTACTGCAACGGGCTCTGACCAGCACAGGGGGCTCCACAGGCTGCTGGAAGGAATTTGCAGCCAAACCTTTGCCTCAATTCTGCAGTGGCCGCAGCATGTTCCAGAACAGCCCAAATTTCTGCCCACCCACCAGCACTGCTTGTGCTGCCCCAGCTCATCTTTGAGGGGAAACAGAACTTCACTCCCAGTAGGTAAACCACAAACAATCTGCTATGACAACCAGGTCTCTGTTTATCTAAACAGGGGGACAGACATTCCCAAACTAATTCCAGTCTGGAAAATGTTTTAATGGAAGTAATAAAACACAGTGACCCCCTCACTTCCCAGCCATCTTGGACCCCAACTTTTTTCTGTTAAGTTGTTTTTATCAGGGCTTTTCATGGCAAAGGGAGCAACACAATACAAACAGTAAACATAAGCTAGACCAGTGGGGGAGGTTTTACCCCAAATTGATGAGGAGAATTTATACACTCTTCTGATTCCAAGAACACAACTACTTCTCTGTCTTTTTGAACTACCCATCCTTTGATGTATAAATCCATCCTCAAGGACTGGACAAAGCACTGCAGAACCGATTTCCTTGCCTCTATTTTTCATAAGGTTCATTCAAAGGTCAAAAATCCAAGTATTCAGCTTTTGACCCTAACTAATTTGCTGGGCAGTTCCACAGACAGGAAAACTCTGTGGTAAGATGACAGAACGTCAAGAGCTGAGCCAAATTTCCCCACCACACACCCCACAAACCAGACCGTTGACAAATCCCCTTTTACTGCCAGGGAGAGAGCAGTGCTGTAGCAGGTGAAGCCCTCCACCACTGCCCAGTCACCCTTTGGTGCCCCCGCAGAGGCCAATAATTGTGCTGATGTTTGTTACGGGGCAGTCATCTGTAATTTAAGAGGAGACATTCGTTATTCAGGAGTCACAGTGGAACAAGTTGCTCAATGATGACCTGAGGGCACTCCCAGCCATGAAACCATACTCAAACAGCAAGTGGGGACATAAACGCTCATGTTTAGGGATGAGTGTTTACATCCTGTCTCTCTCACTACTTCTATTGTTTAGTAAATGGGTTCAGACCTCATATGATATCGTTCAAGAGTCCATCAAGAGCTACATGAGTTCCAGCAATCAAAAGAAAAAGGATATTCTGTTAACAGTCCACACCAGTGCTCCACTCGCATTCATCATAAGTGCCAAAAAAAAAAAAAAAAATCAAGTGTCCAGAATTCTGAAGACCAAATACACTGCTTTATTGCACAGAGGTGCATTAATCAACTGTTCTCCTGCTTCCTTAAAAGCCTGCTCACAATTTCAATTAATTCACAATTATTTCAACAGCAACCGCAGAAGTATGTGCTGTCTCCAGGAGGGAAAAAAAAACGGAGGGGAAAGTGAAATCTTTTCCCCAAGACCCTCTAAATCCATTTTTCAGGCAGGACTCAGCAAGAATGCCGAGATTTTTCAAGGTGAAGGGCTTGAAATCAATAAAATTTGGAGAACATTTCATGGCCAGCATACAAGGGACATTTGTGAGTAGACGATCAGGCATCTTTATGACTGTCTAGTTACCAAGCCCATCTAATTACCTTTTGGAAAAATTCTATCCATCATCCTCCGCCTACCTTCCGTGAGAAGAGCGCAAGTGCCCACTCCCTTTTCCCAGTCAGAGCAGAGTGCCAGGAACAGCAGCAATAATGACATCCCCTCCTGTCCTCGCAGGAACTCAGCACAGAAATACAGCTGCCGGGATTCTTCTGCACATCCTCGCCAGCTCTCTTGCCAGGATCTAGCTGTAAGACAGACTGGATCCAGAGATGGCTTCTTAAGGTGAAAAACAAACAAACAAACAAACAAACAAACCCACAGCAAAAATCCCCATCCACCAAATGTGGCAGCTAATTGAGAAGAAAGTCCCTTCCTCTCATACAGCTGCATGAAACTTGCGGCATCATGCAATAAACAGCCTTAGATGAAATACAAAATAGGACGTCAGAACTCTTAGGATTTTGCTCCTGCCACTGATCCTTGATTCACTTCACTCGTCTGTGCCTTGGTATCCCTTGTCCAAATGAGGATGACAGCACTTTCCCATGCCTTGGTGGTTTTGTGAGGTTTAACCCTTATTAACATTTGCAAAGCAGATTGGGACCATTGAATGGAAGGGCTGAATGGAATTTTCAAAGCTTTATTATTTGAGAGAAAAATATTGGGGGGGAAAAATATCCCTGTTAGGAGTAGAAGACTCTGTCCCCCTTCTCAGTGTGGCAGTGTTCCACTCTGTGGGACCAGTTTAACCCAGTCCTGTACGGCTGTTCTCTGATTCCAAACAATCCTGCTCTGCAGCCACCTCTTTTCATCCCCATTACAAAAGGTGAGCAATATTTATTGGTTCAAGCAGGGCCAAGGGCTGACATTAAGCAAATTTCAAGGGTTATTTGAAGCTAATTGAGTTTAATCGCGTAATGATTTTATAATTAGTCATAGTTCCCAGTCTTGTACTGAAAAAGTCACACTTAAGAATTATTTAAAGGAAAATTAAAGCCAATTTAGAACAAGCAGAAGGAAGCTGCATCAGTGATTGGTGGGGCCGGGTGAGGGATCAGAAAGTGCTGGCTAAATGCACTTACTGTTTTCGTGGCCTGAACCTCTGGCTGTCAGTGCAGGGAGCTGTCCCAGCTGGGGATGTGCACCAAGGACAGCAGCAAGTTCCCAATGTTGGTCCTGCAGACTCGATGGCATTTCTCACTGGCAAAGAGTTGGGTGGATCCTGCCCCAGGGAAAAAGAAACTTCTGTTTTTCCACTCCATTGCATCCAGGTCCACCAAGGTAATTCAAAAGCAGAGACCAGGAAATTGTGTTTATATACACCCTTCTGATAGGACATGTCAGTGACAAACTACACTCCTCAAGGGAAGGCAAGTCTTATCACCCTGCACAGGAACATAATTATTATTAAAGTTATCCTTCTCATCACCCGCTGATAATTCTTCCACAACTTTCTTGCTTATTTTACCAAATTACAGAACTGATGTGTTCCCAGTCACTTGAAAAAGATGAGCCACAAGGAAGACTAGCTGGGACAATTTTTTTCTTTCAAACATTCAAATTGTGTGGAAATTTGCCTAGAAGAAATAACCAAATGAACAAAATCTCAGAGAAAAAAGTAAAGTAGAACACTCTGTAACTACAATATATTAAAAATTAAATTGGTTTTTCATTTTATAAATAAGATTTTCAAGTGACAGCTTCCTAACTTTGTTCGCATATTGCAAATATACATATATATATATATATTCCAGTTTCAAATGACTAGCTCTGCTTTTACTGAGGGAGAGAGAACCTGAGACAATTTGGTGCTAATTCTTTCAGAGGAAATCATGGAATCACAGAATGGTTTGGGTTGGAAGGAACTTTAAAGATAACCTAGTTCTAACCCTCTGCCATCAGCAGGGATGCCACTCACTACACCAGGTTGCTCAGGGCCCAATCCAACCCAGCCTTGAATGCTCCAGGGTTGGAACATCCTAATCCACTTCCCAGGACAATTTCAAAGCTAATGCCAGAATTCCAAAAGGCAGTGTTTGAAATGGGCCTCACAAAGGCTCCTTTTCCTTTTAAACACAACCTTATCCACAGTATTTTTACCCTCTCCCTACAGCCATAAATAATACCAGTGTATTACTTAATGATATGACTTATTTATTATTTAAATGATTTATGTAGAGCCTATAACCTTAACAACTATAATGATAACGATTCAAAAACCAGAAGCAACATGAAAAGGAGATGCTTAAATAATTAAAAGCCTCCCTCCTTTCCCGAAACAGAGCTGAGGAGCAGTGTGGTTTTCTTTCTTTAGGCTTCTAGCTCTCCTGCACACGAAAGAGCAGAGTGCCATTGGCTAAATGCTGGCTCAGCAAACGAAAAGCAATAAATCAGGGTACCCATTGCTGCTGCAGCTCCTGTCCAACCCTTCTCATCCACACACCTCAGAGGAGTGAAAGTACCACAGGACCCGTTTTCCAGAGGGAGAAGATGAGGACAAGGAGGTGATACAGATGGTCCACGGTCACCCAGAAGTTCATGTGCAAAGCTGGGCATAAATCTCCTCCTCCATCTGCTAGACCAGACCTCATCCACCAAGTCACATTGTTTTCATATTTCCTCTTTTTTTGTTTGTTTGTTTTTGTTTCTTTGTTTGTGGGGGTTTTGTTACCTCTAATGATTCTCTGCCTTTTCAGCATTTACCACATTTCTTCTCTCTCCTCCAGTGCCCCTGTTCTGAACCCCAAGCATGTCCCCTCCCTTGGTAGTCTTTCCCTTCAGGTTTACCCCATCCTGACATTCACTTCTTACCCATTTTTTTCCAAATGGGTTTTATCCTCTGCAAGTAGGCAAATACTTGGCAACTCACGGCCCAAGTGGGTAATTGAGCACAGTTGTAAGTGGATTATCATGGAAATGACTGATTATGCCCAACGCAGAAAGCTCAAGGCAGCAACAGGGTGCTTTGCAATTTAAACATTGTAAAGAGAGGGAAAATATTTTCAGGTTTCATTTTAAAAACTTTCTAAATGCAAAAATGGAAGCTGATTCCCCAATGGCAAGGCATAAATACACATTGTAAACTCAAATCACCAAATGTTTGCCTAGTTCTATTAAGGGGAACAGATGAATTATCAGAATCAGACTTAACAGAGCAGCTGGAGCAATAAAAAATAAAATAAAAATTTAAAAAATATTCTGGACTACTCTTCAAACAAGCCAAAAAGACAGAAGTTCCTTGACATCAATCTTGGGGTGCAATGAAAATATTACCAAAGTAGACAGACAAGCATCTCCAAGAGAAAACCCCAACTATTTATTGAGATCTCAAAATTTACACCCATGTTGTGGGGGATTCACAAAAATAGCATTGATAACTCATAGTCTTGACTGGATATTCCTAAAGCCAAACCAAGCAGCTCTCTGGTCTGGGGATCCTCTTTCTTAATTTGACACTAAGATAACTCTTTAGTAAAGGGGATTATTTAGTTTTATTTAATTATTTATTTTTATTTAATTGCGAGTAGAGAAGAATAAATGCTTCTGGATGTTCTAAAGTACTTTTTCTGTTTTGGGGGGGTTTGTTTGTTTGTTTTATTCTGTTTGGGGTTTTGTTGTTGTTGGTTTGGTTTGGTTTTGGGGTTTTTTGGGGGGTTTGTTTTTGGTTTTGTTTGCTTGTTTGTTTGTTTTTGTGGGGTTTTTTTTAAGGAAAAAAAATACCAATTCAATATCCAGCTCCATCATGGACATTCTGTGTGACCTTGGCAAAATCATTTAGGTCTGCATATCCACATTAGGCAGCTAATCCACCTAGACAATGCAGAGAGACAGAGACAGGCACCAAAAGAGTGGGGATGCAGACCACCTAAATAATACATAAACATTTTTTTTTTTCTTCTACTCTTCATCTGCTCTATTGAGTATTGCTCGTTCAATGCCGCATTGTCTTTATGGCATAGACTTTTCTCCCACCCCCAACAGGATCCCTATTTCATAAACCATCCTGAAAAATTGCATTAATACAAATAAAAGTAAGAATCTGAATTCCAAATTGTTGTATTTATCTCATCAGAGCTGCTTGCATTTAAAAGATGTAACTGTCACAGTGAACAGCTCACAAGCAATCTGCAAACGAAAAAGGCAAATAAATGTTTTGTTAAAAGTTATTTGAGGAATGATTCTAAAAACCACAATCAACACAAAAAAACCACAGTCTGCTCAGTGACCCATTGAGAACATACAGAGATATGAAGTTTGAATGAAAAAAAAAAAAAATCACAACTTAATCTGCCAAGCTACCGTCTTTATTCTCAGAAATAGCAAATAAAGGCAAGCATTTGTGAATAAGGACTATTCATGGCTGGAAGCAGGTACATTAGATATGGTGGACTGAGAAAGCAGACTCAGTCTGCCGGAGACAGACAGTCGCAACAATTTCCAGTGTCAAAGAAAAATCTGGCACCTTGTTAAATATTAATAAGCTGTCGAGGTCAAAATGTTTAGGTCCTCCCGACTCAATCACTTTCATTTCTACTTCTCAGAAGCCATTCAATTGGAAATACCCTTTCCTGTCTTGCCCCTCCTCATCCTGCCTTCTCACCAAGAACCATGCAGAACCAGATGAAAACGGACAGCAAATGAGTTGGCAGCCAAATGAGGTTTTTGTCTGCCCTGCCTTTGCTGCTATGAATTCTGTTATTGTTAGTGAGGCACGGAAAACTTAAATACAAGGAAAAGAACAATGTGAAGAGTTGGTTTAGCAAACCTCTGCTGCATTTTCTGCAGGTTAGTGTTATTGATTACTGACACCTAAGGGTCTGACACATAATCAATAGACCCCATGACCCACATATGTGACATGGCCTGTGGGGGCTTTAGAAACAAGAATGAACATGGCAGCTCCATCCAAAGCTTTTCATATAATATTTATTTATTTATTTGCTGGCAAAGCTGTTTCCACTCAAATTACTGTCACGGTGAAAACTGGTGTCAGAGGGGTTTGTTCATATTTTTCTCTGGAACCTGAAGACTTGGAGCAAAAAAACCCAAAAACCTGTCAGTGGAACAAAAATCTACCTCACACCAACAATCTTAACAGCTGAACCTCCCCTTCCCTCATGAATTCAGTTCCTTGTAGTGAGAACTAGTCACCTGAAGGAGAAATAACTGCTAGAATAAGAGAAAGAGGCAGAAGGTGTCTCACCAGCTTACCTTTATCTCTCTGCAAGGTGCCAGGTGTGCACAGAGCACCGTGGAAAGCAACAGTTTGCCTTCAGACAACTGGGCTGGAGGGGCTCTTTCTCGGTGCACAGTCCTCAAAAGCAGGTGGTGAGAAGAGTTTCTGTACTGCAGTTTGCAGACCAGGGTCTTCTCCAGGCATAACTCTTTGTTTCATTGTCTTCTCCCAGTACAAAATGGTCACTTCAGGATAGCTGCTGGGACCCAACAAGCCAGATGTGCTCATTTCCTTGACTGCACAGTTGTTTTTAGCAGTGATTTTACACTCCCAGAGCTTTCCTTCTCACTGTTTGCTGTTTCTGAATGAGAGTTATCTCCACAAAACATTGTTCACTTTTAGTTGGAGGATTCTCAGTGCTGAACTGCTATTCCACATATTGTTCAAATGAAGGCAACCATCTGAAATTCTCCATCTGAATTTTCAGGTATCACTAAAGATTCTCCTCCAATTTCTCCAGAGTATTCTATCAATTGCCAACTGCCTGTGTAATTTTTCTATTTTGTTGGGCTTTTTAGCCATTAAATTGATAAAGCAGCATTTTAAGACCAATCCATATACACAGGCCACACACAGGCTGCTTATGAAGACACCTGAGATAAGTATAGGCATAAGCACAACAAACAACTGAGATGACTCTTTATAGAGAGTTATGAGATCATGGCTGGAAGAAGGGAAACCAAAGAAAGTCAAGCATGATCAAGTGGTCTGAATGAGGCTCTGGGTATGCATTTTCACCCACAAAAAATGATACTGTCACACAGCAGGGCTGACAGGGAGGCTGAAGAGAAGCAGGTGTAAGTCTGGGCCTAGCCTGATGTTATTGGAGTGCTCTGCTACAAGGGTCATTCCTCACTGCTTTGTAGACTTCAGCATCCAAACAGAATAGCTGAGCCTTTCCCATCAGCAATGCCTTCTTATAGCAGCAATGCAGCTTGCTTTCAAGCCAGGCCCCAGGACTCACTTGGTGGAGCTGTCTGAGGCCACAGAAGGCATCCTGCTGCTCTCTTCCCTGAAGAATTTTTGCCCTGCTTCTGTCCCATTGACACTTTCTTGGCAAATCTTCAAGGAAAATACATTTCTGACCCAAAGCTATGTCGACTTTCAATGCTTCTCCCACATCACAAAGAACCAAACTGCTGGAACCAAGGAATTCCCACCAATAGCAAATAACCAGGACAGAAGTTAAGACCTCACAACAATCCTTTCTTACATTAAATGCCTTATAATAGCATCTAGTCTTGAAGTATCAGTCAGCAAAAGTCAATTGAGAGGCTGTTGACAAGTTCCTCCACAGTCCTGTTCTCCGTGCCAGCTTCTGTGCAACCCTGGAAAGATTTCAGTTCTAATAAACTCTTTGTTGACATGAGCGAAGTTTCTATTAGGGCAGTGAAGCATAAATTTTATAATGCATGGAGGGTACTACACTGTTGTTGAGGGGCAAATGCAGAGTAAGACAGAGGTGGAAATTAAGTGAGAGTGGGGAACACACAACCCACACTCAGGTGATGGCCTGAGAGCCACTTGCTATTTCAACTGGTCACTGCTGAGCCTGGCAATTCAACCCTTTCCACTCAAACCACTTCCTGCCCTCCCTTAATAAAAACATCAATTCCTGATGTTGGGCAGCTTCACCTCAGTGTTGGTGCTTCACATCAAATACAGCTGGTTGAATTTAAGGGAGGGTGGCACAGAGCATTCCTGGTCTGTAAAGGTTTCTGAATCTTTCAGGATAGAACACACTACACATTTTAAACATATACACTACACAAGTCAAGTACTGACATTTTCCTCTAGTTTTCAATCTCTTGCAAGACACTGTTATTTTATGGAGAGCTGAAAAATACCCCTAAGTTGCAGACAAATAATAATACCCATTCAGTTCCACAGTAGAAGCCCTATGAAGATTTTCTCTTTCCAACAGACCCAGCAATATCCTGCAGGAGAGATGACCTGCTGCTATCATTTTATAGGGTCAATCCCTTTTTTTTTTTTTTTTGTCTTTCCTGCTGCAGAAAATTCTTCATCAGCTCCTGATAAACACTATTTCTGTTCTAGCCTGTTGTGCTGCATGGGGAAAAGCAGTGCTGGGTGCAGGAAATTCCTGGTATCTATTTTACGCCTCCAGGAGTTTTCCAGCAGCCTGCAATAATATAAAAGATCACCATGGGCTGTGATAGGACCAATTACAGCAGACAGCAGTTATTTATAGAAAAGTCAGCAGCACTGAGGCTTTAACACCAGCCAGCACAACCCCCTCTGCTTCCCATCCCTCGGTGTGAGCACCAGCATCCTGCTACACCCTGCAGGGGCGAGGAGTTTTAAGGCAATTACCTTGGTACCTCCCAGGACTGTGGAGACACATGGCACATGCCCACGGGACAGGGGAGGAGTAGCACTTTACACACACCATACCTCGGAGCTGCCACAGCAGATTTCATTTCCATAAATCCCTGACCCCAGATGTCACCCGCATTCTGCAATCCTTGTCCGCCTACTCAGCAGCACAGCACATCAGGGCACAGCACAGCCAGTGTAAGACCCTGTAACACACACCCTCCCCAGCCCTGGCTCTTTGCTAAGTGGCACTTCTCTTCCTCTCCAGGACCTGCTGTAAGGTCTGGCCAAATATCACAGCTGAAAGGAATACAACGTGTGAGCTACGAACCTCTCTGACCTTCCCCAATTATGACATAAACTCAGCAAGTGGATTCAGCTTTCACTCCCTTGATGCAAAGGTGAAAAATTCACTGAAAAGGTGTGGAATTCACCAAAAAGGAGGATGAATCACAAAAAAAAAATATAAAGAAAGAAAGAAAGAAAGCAATTAAAAGGTTGAAAATTTACTGAAACCTAGACAAATGGCAGTAGGCAAGTGGGAGATGTCACTTCCAGGGGTCAGATACTGCCTCATTGTCCCTGCCACAGGACAGACAGTGCTGATGATCCCTAACATGCAAATGCCCATTCTCAGAGCTGACAAGCAGGACAAGGACTCGTTGGGTCCTGCAGTTTGTAGCTCAGGCACTTGACTCCAGTCACTAAAGAAATTTGGGTTCAAAACGGAATTTTGAATTATTTCCCTTCTGGAATACTTAATGCAGTCTGTAAGTGCAAACGTGCTCTTGGAAGCTGAGGGGAAAAGTTCATGGCCCCTTTCTGAGGTGAGCCTTTCTCGCAGAGCAGCTGCAGAATGAAATGCAATATTGCCATCTACTGCCCTGCCGTGCAGCCAGCCCCTCTCTGCCTGACACAGCCAGCTGGAGATGAGATCAATGTTTCAGGACAAGGAATCTTTTAATCATAATGAAAATGTGATCTTGACTGATCCGAGGTCACATTACATTAATACAGTCTTCAAAGCTTTTTTAATAATACAATTAACGATTTCTGCCATACCATTAAGAGAATTAAAGACCAAAAAGCTTAAGGGGTATTGACCTATTCAGTTTCAGTTTTTAAAATAACCTCAAAGCAACACGGACTTTTTTCCTTTTTTCACTTCCTCCTTTAAACTCCCACATACATAATTCTTGGATGCATTTTTCTATTTGTGTTCATGGATATCACACTTTTACTAAAGATTTGGATAAGCCAATAGAGAGGATCTCCATTCTGATGAGTTAACCCCTTTTATCTTGTGAACCAACAGGTCAGGCTGGGACCCCTTGCACTGCAGTAAGAAGAAAAACAACAACATTAATTAGGAAGGTCAAAAACTACAGTTTGATGCAGAAAGAGACTTACACAAAGACACTGTAATTCCTCACCCCCTTTTCTCCAAGCCAACAATCTCATTCTCTTCCTTAACCTACCATCTCACTAAAGCTCTCACCCGCGCCTTTGTAAATTACTTGGAAACTTAAAAGGAATTTAATAAATACAATTAAGATACACCCTGGATAATTTTCCCTCCCAATCAGTTCGCTCCTCAGCACCAGAAGCCACAGATTCAACTGGTATTTCTCATCAAGTGGTGCTATTAGATGGCCACACTGCAGAGCCTGGGCATCCCTGGGTTCAAACTGCTCCCTTGGCAGCTCAGTGTGGGATGCTGGCCCCCAGGAATATCCCCTGCCAGGACATGGTGGGGCTCAAACTACCCAGAGGCTGTGACCAAGCAGCCAGGACTGACGTGCCCTGCTCTGGCTGCTGAACAAGCAAGGTCAGCACCACAAAGCTGCAGCACTGTGACTTTCACTCTGGATGAGTTCCAGTATTCAGGAAAAGACTTTAGCCAAACTGGCACTATACTGTGTGTCTCTGTATCAACTGGGTTCTCTTCTGGGCTTCCTTGTTTTCTTCTTTTTTTTTTTTTTTTTTTTTTCAGGCTTTATATATAAAAGCTGTCAGTCCATGCTTATTTTTTAGGACAAGTGAATCCCAGGTAAGTAGTTTTGAATCAATTGCAGGGTTCTGTGAGGGAGAGCAGCCTGCTCTAAAGATCTGTGTAACTCCTGAGCAGGATACAAGGGGGGAAGAGCAGAACTGAGCAGCAGTGTCTGAGCAGCAGAATCTGCAGACAAAACCAGGGGGCTGTGAAAAATCTGTAACAACAGAGAGGAACACAACTCAGCCCATGCCCCCACCATATGAGCTCATTGTCCTGGGCAGGGGTTCAGCCATGGGATTTGGCAGAGAGGATTCTTTCTGATCAGAGTTACACCAATCCACTGCCATAAATACAAGGAATAATCCAGTATCAAAGCTGCCAGGGTTGTATTTCCCTGCATTTCCAGGTCCCGAGCAATAGGATGCTGTCTGCCTCCTAGACTTCTAATACCAATGACCTTTTCCCTTGACTAGGAGAGGCAATATTGGTTGTCCTGACCCTGCTATGTTGAGAGGTGAACTATCCACATTTGTGTTACCTCCCCTTCAGATCCCATTGCTGGAATCATCTCTGCCACTGTAATTACACTGCATCAAAGAGACTGACTGGTCTGAGAGTAAGTCACTGCAAGGCTGCAACCAGGCAAAAATACAGAGGCAAAAATCAAGCACTTCTATTGCTGGGAACTGATGTCAGCTCTGTCTTTGGTAGAATCCTTCCCCTTCCTCTTTAGGCCCACAGCACCACTCTGTGAGCTCAGGCCTGTAAGTCAAAAGCCAGGCAAGGACAGAGCACAGCATGGAATATCCATCTGTGGAAGCAAAGGCTCTCTGAAGCTCTCAGTTACCTCAATGACTAGAAAGACATAAGGTCCCTCCCTCCCATGCCCAGCATGGCAGAGCAACGTGCTTTGCAATCTATTTGACAACTCATGAGGATATTACCTATCGAAGTGCTCGTGTCTTTGATGCCTTAACTGTTCAGGCAGGACATGCTAAATATCATCTTGCAGAAACTTCTGATGTCTACAGGGAGCAAGACCCCTTCTTGACCTTTTCTCTCGGCATTTTGCTGGTTTTGTTCTGTGCTTCTCAGAGCTGCTCCTCCATCCCAGATGCACAAAAGGGGTCAAGCTAGCAGAGGTGGCTTGTGCCAAAGGCTTTGGCTTCTACCAAGAGACACTTTAAAAGGAAGATATTTGTGCTTGTGACATAGAGCAAAGAGGGACAATGCGTCTTTCACTCCAATTGATTTACCCATCAACCTTCTACGCAAACAAGGATAAAAGCAGCATTTCAGTCTGTATTACAGCAGATGGGCTCTGCAAGCAGCACAAGAGAAATAGCGTTTAAAAAATTGAACCAGCCCCAAGATCTGGAGAGGGTGGGGGAATCAGAAGGCTCTTTTATATCATGAGGCTTGAAGACAGCATTTACCAAAAGGCATCTTGGTTAAGATACTTATCAAAAGCTTGGATGAGTGGGGACAGGCCAAGCAAGGAGAAACTCAGAAAATTAGTCAGTTCAACTAATCCTTTTAGGAAGGGTTTTTGTGTTCTCCCTCCCCACTCCTTGCAGAAAGCTGGGACAGGATTACTGGTTCCAGGTAGGAGGATTGAAGGTATGTTGCACATCTGTATCTTTTAAAAGCAGCATGAAATTAAAGCCATTAAGCCAAGGCCACTGTGCTGACCAGAGGGCACACACAGCTCTAAAGTATTTCTCCTCTCATGGTCACTGACCTTTAACATACCACAGTCCAGAGAGACTGAGCTATTAATTTACAAATCCAGTCTTGGTGAATGAATGCCAACATCCCCAAATAATGTCATCATGGTGAATGCAACCTCTGATCTCCCCCCTGAGAATGCAAAAACAAAAACCAAAAAAGAAAAAGGAAAAAGTTAAGCTTCATCTAAGTGTCAGGTGGCTGGGAGAAAAGAATTCTTCCAGATGGAGTTTATTGATCTTCCAAAAAACAGAGCCTTCAGTTCAAATTAAAACCAAAAAGACTTCTTAAAAACACCACCAAAAAAACCCCCAAAAAACTACAACCTTCAAAATAGAAAAAGTCAATAAAGCCTAATGCAAAAAGAGGAGATTAAACTGGGACTTCACCATCAAGCTGGACTGCAAGAGGAAACAAATAGCAAAGCAGGCTAATTACAAACTCTTAATTTTGTTTCCCATGTACTTAAATTTTATTGCATCATCTGCAACAAGGAATACATAAAGGAAGGCCTAAGACAGCAACAAACAATGAACTACAGCTGGATGCATTCTTTGTTTATGCAGTTGAGCAATAAAGTTGACAAAGCAGAAATTCAATTTGGACACGTTACTTTCCCCTTTTTCTGCAACATCCTTAATATGCAAATGTTAAGAAGTATCCAGGTAGAAGTTTACACTGTTCTCTCCCTTCTTAATCCCTAGGAAAAGACACTAAAATGTGAATCTGAGCATCCCTGACTCTTTTCTACTTTGGCACTTACTTGTTTGGCAGACTTTTGAATGGCTCACTTCTCAGAATCCAGTCATACAAGTCAAAAGTGGTTATTGAGTGTTAATTTCTATTCCCAAACACCTAAAAACTTTGCCCAACAGCCAGAATCACCTGCTGGGAAACAATGAGATATAAAACATAGAAAGTCACACCCAGTGTTCCTGATGAGACAAGAGTGCAAAGGGGCAAAATCTGGGCGCAATTTGCATTTTGTGCTACTCTGACCTCATCTTGACTTCACAAAAATTTGAAAAAATCATCCCGGAGCCCACTGGAGACAAACTCCACAGACAAATGAGCCTGAATGCCAAACACAAGACAAGCTTTATCACATCCCCATCCTCCTTCCCGGGGAAACCAAGGCAGCCTGGGATGCCCTGAAACCTCGGGCACGGTCTCCAGCCCCGGGAGATGACGACAAAGTTACGCTGTGTAATGGTGCCATCTCGTGGTACTGAGACAGGTGACGCTGCAAAAGCTGCATTTTCAGTGCAGATATCACAAACCAGACATCAAAAACAGACTGGTTACGTTTTACAGGACATGGCCATCCAAAAGCACGAGAGAATTCCGTGATGATTTACAACCACAGGTCACCGCAGCCCTCATTGCTCAGCGTGACCAGGACCAGGACAGGGGCTCTGATGATGTTTCAGCTTCTAAAAGGAATTTGAAAAACTGAAAATCTGAAAGGACAAGAAGAATGCAGCAAGGTCAGGAAAAGCTGCTTCACAGATGCAGATCCAAAAACAAACCAGTGCTGTTCACTGATGTCATGAAGGACCACAAGGTCTCCAACCCCACATTTGAAAGCATCTTGACAGTACCAGAGCCACAGCTCAGTGTTAAACAGAAAACCAAAATTCATCACAGGAGTCTGAAACAAAATTAATTCAGACTGAAGAAACTGGATGCACTCGTAAAGACAAAACTTTAGAACAACTTGCCAACAAACATGGCAGATTTCCCATTGCCCAACATCTGAAAATCAAAACTTCCAAATCAAAACAATCCCTCTAAAAATGGGTTGTTTCAACCAAAACCAATGATTTTTTGACACAGCAACCATGCACGAAATTGTCTGGCTTACATTATGTGAAACATGACAGATTAACCTAATGAAATTTCTAGCCTTAAAATCCATATGTTTACTTGTCTTGAGAGCAAATCAAATCCTTTTGTCAGTTGGCACACACCCACCAGATGACTGCTAAGACTAATTTTGATGTTTAACATCTTATTTGCAGGCCAGAGTTCAGTGTCTCTGCTTGTAAGAATCATAGACACAAACTCCCTCTCAGCAGATCTGCCACCCCTCTCTCACAGACACACTCACCTCCTTGTCTCCTGAGCAGAGCCATCACTGTGTCTCATCATGACCAAAGTGCAGATTCAGAAAGAGATTAAATCCAAGCTTTTGAAAACTTCCCTCCAAACACTGGCATGCTCTTTTGAGCCTTTGCCAACTTTTTCAGCACCCTGAAACCATCTCATCCCTAAGTAAATGCAGATTTGTTTTAAATGAAAGATCTTCCACTAACAGAAAAAAAAAAAAAAAGTGTTTGTGCTGTTGGGTGTGTTTTTTCTGCTCTGTTCTATTAAGACAGTGAAAATATTGGATTTGTTTCTGCTTCAGACCCTCTTAGGATTCTTCTGATCTCATTAAGCAGTGCTTCAGACTGCTAAGAATGAGTTGCAGGTCCAAGCTTCTGCATTAATCAGATACCTTAAAGTACTAATCTAACAACAACAACAACAACAACAAAGGAAACAAAATCAATATTCAGACTAATTGTTCTGTAAATCAGCATTTCTATAGTAACATGGAACCAGCCTCTGCCCTCCTGGAACCTGTAGCCCTGGAATTTAGTACAGTTAAGTAGGACCTCAGAATTCCTGGCTGTAGCTGTCACAAGTTTTGATGAGAAACAAGTTTTGGTGGTATCTTTCATTAGAGAGAACCAAGCAACTGCCACCACAACCTCAGTAAATGCACCTTTACTCACTTCAGTTGTCATCATGAGAATTTTTGATACTTAGAACACAAAGAAATACTTAGAAAACAAAAACCTAAACAAAATCAAGGAAGGAGAGTCATATACAGGGGAAAGAAGCAAGATTTCTGTGAGAACAGCCAGTAGTGGTTGTTAATGTAGCTGTGGATCACTGGCTAATAGCTGAAACATATTAATTTTGGGGATTTTGAAAAATTGATGGTCTCATCCTCTAACTAAAAGAGTGAATGAATTTAATCTAATTATTCATCTGCTCATTCCAGACAGTAACTTATATTTCTCCTTTATCCTCATATAAATTCATTTTGAGTTTCCTGGGGCCTTCTTAGATAAAATTTTGTTGAAAGACTTAATTCAGATAAAATTCTTGGTGTTCACTTGCTGGAACAAACCCAGTTTTCCTTACTCTGCCATTATAATATAATGTGCAAACTGGACATGAGTTCAGTTTGCCAGGCCACTGCAAGTCCAGATGAGCTTTCATGAGCAGAGACATAATAATTTTCTATCATATTTCAAAGCAGTTGGTATTGTAACTCTTCAAAAATTTATATATTTTTAAAGTATGTATTGAACCATAATTTTAACAAGAATATAGGCTGTTCCACAAGAGGACACAGAGTTTCTAGCAGTCTTCACAGCACACTCTTGGGGACTTTTCAACAACCTTAAGATCAACTGACTTTAAAGTTAGTCCTAAATGCACTTTCTTTGCAACAAGAGAACCATAGCAACGTGATTAAGGCTGGCACACGATCCAGTGCTTTAATTCTCTTGGCAAAAACTTGTAAGTTCCAATTACAGCATTTATTTTTTTTTTTAAAGATGCTTAGGAAGGTCTGATTTCACTGTGTCTCAGGCATATGGTTTACAGAGCAGCTCAACAGGGAAGGAGTTACTTGGATACGTGAATAAATGCTGCATTAAATCACAACCCTAAACAAAAACAGGGCAATGGGGCTATGTGTGAGCAATTATGCTGTACAGGGAAAAATATACATCTCTACAGTGTACCTACAATGGCTGCCTACAGAACTATCTCCTTGGAAATGCTGGATTAGTTTCTGGAAAGAAACAACTACCTCTCCTTGTTCCAAGGCAGCCACTTAAGAATTACAGGCTGCTGGATCTGTTCAGGATTATCAGGATGCTCCTGCTGTTCACCTCTTTGCAAAGCCTTCTCTGAACTGAAGATCTGATCCTTATGAGTTTCACCTGTAATTCATTAACACAACATTCAGGCTTTTGAAATTCTCCACTAAAAGATATTAAAATATTCTAACACAGAACCAGCCTGTGGTAAAAGAGCAAAATTTCTTTACCAAGCCACAGCATGGTAATCTAGTGATGTTGTATTTCCAAGTTAATTGAATGCAAAACAAGGAAAGAGCCTACAGGAAATAAAATATGCAATATGGAATCTACAGGAAGTTCTACACCCTGAGCTTGCACACAGAATTATCACAGTGCCTGAACTGAAAGGCAGTTTAATGCCTGTAGCTTGTTCACTCTTCTTCTCTGCACCAAACTTTTTCTGCATGAATGGCCTTTGTGTGCCATCCTGTCCACCACAGGGTTTAAGGCAGATTTTTCTGCGAGAAAAGCTCAAATGAAAGCAATTCAAGATCAATTGTTCACTCTGAAAGGAAGGTTACAACTGTCATTCTGATACCAACGTGTGTTGTGGTATCTCTCTTCCATAATGCAGGATGTGGTTTCCATAGAAATATCTCCTCACATCAGTACCTACAAGCCCTCCAATTATTCCCCTTTGGACACCTCGTGCAATCCAATAAAATCTTTTCAGAGCAGGGAAATAACCAGGCTCAGCTACTACTTAATTACTTGGTGAGAAGAAAAAGGAAAGGACACTTAGTAAACAAAGCTTTATTTAAAACAAAACATAAAATGAAGAAAGTGTGCTGCAAAAAAATTTCATCCTACCTGAAGAAATTTTTCCACTGTTACAAATTAAGAAAAGTCAATTACAATTTTTAAGATCATACTGAATTTTGCTGATTTCTGAAATAGCAATTATGGTGTCGTTTTGAATTGTTTTGTGGCCTTATCTCCTACTAAGTCCCCAGGACCTGCTCTTTTCCTGAGTCCTTTATGTTGCTGAGCATTGCCTGCACCTTGTTCCAAGTCCTCCTCTTCAGGACCTCGTGAGTTTGGAGTCCCTGCTGTTGTCGTGTCATCTTTTTTCTCCATGGCATCTCCTGCCTCTTGCCCAACCCCAGGAAAGCAGTCAACAGCCTGAAATTAGAGCCAAGACAGATGAAACAGAAAATTACACACAAACAAAATCAACAGTGACTCAATCCTAATATCAGTATGGCCATGGCCGCCATAAAGGTGCAAGACAAGAAACTCAGCTGTATTTTTTCTATAGAATAGAACAGCTTCATTGCTGCTGCTCTGCCTGCCTTCCCAGAAGTGTCAGCAGAAGGAAAACTGTGAGCACAGGGAGCCTTGATCTGGCTGGGTGGGCTCTGAAGCCGTGCCCACAGCACACAACAAGAGTGTGCACCACGGGGGCCGGAGCCATCACAGCTCCCCCAGGACACTCAGGGCTGAAGGAAACAAACTGATTTAGTTGTGTGGCAACCAAAATGTGCTGGGGAAACAAACCCTGCAGCTCTGTTTTGCTTCCACTCGTCTCTCCTTTTTCTTTATTACTTGAAAAAGCTTCATTACTGTGATTTGTTTTCTCAGATATGTGGCTTATGCTCCATTTAAACCTCACTGCCTGTTTTAGGCCTTGGTGCTACAAAAAGCTAAACAAGGTCAGATCTGCAGCTCAGCAGTGAGATAAAATAATTAGGACCATTAAGAGTTTGGCTAATTCATTCTAAAGTCACACTCAAGCTCCTGCACAGAAAAGACCACAAGTGGAGTTCAGAAAGCTATTCCATATGCAAACTTTGGAATTCACTGTACACCTGCTTGGTTACACCTCCCTTATCTCAGTAAGAATGCAACTAAAGTATTTTATTAAAATTATTCTGCATCCTTCAGCCTCTCAAACGATTACAGCTATGTAAATTAGCTATAAGTAACATTTATGAGTGTGCATGTATATATATAATATAGCTGTTACTATCTACATAGATATAGGAGTCAGTAGTAAAACACACCTGTGGAAATCTCTCATATTTAAACCTCTCCACTGAAAAGGGGAAAGGTCACCAATGGAAAACAAGGTCATAAGATGGCATATTAATGACTGTACCTTATTCATCTGCTCCATATCCGATTGTCTGGGTTTACTGGTTGGAGTCTTCTCCATACAAGAGCTCACTTCAGCCTCTGGAGAAATTGGGGGGATATTTTGCCCCAGAAGGAGATTAAAAAAGAAAAAAACATTATCATATTTCCATGGCTGTTTCCATTAAAAAAACAAACCCAGACCAAAAAAAGCCACCTGACTCTTACCTTCAATCCCTCTTGCTTTTTTTTTTTGTTAATTAATCAAACCAGGGTGCCCCATGACACTACCACAAAAACCTAAGGTGAACAACTTTACCACAAACAAAATGTCTGTGAGTCTTGAAAGCTCTGTTAAATAGATAATCTGTTCACCTCTCACACCTGGAAAACCCATAACCCTTTCTCCTTTTCAGAAAATACAGGTACTTTGACCAATTCTGATAAAGAATTATATGCAATCAATTGAAATTTATTTTAATCCTTCTCAGCCTGCTTGGTTTTGCATTAGCTTCACATTTACATGCTTTATGTATATTACTAAACTACTTCAAAACAGCTCTGTTCACTGCCTGGTAGATTTAGCAACCACGACCAAACCATGTGAAATGATTTCTGTTCCTCCAATCACTCCCAGAAGAGAAATGTCACCATGTTCCTGTTGCTGAGACTATTTGATGAAACTGTATCTCCTACATTTTTCAAACAATAAGAATTAATTCAGAATGAATGACTGCAGCTATGTGTGACAACACGCTAAAAAGCTGGATTTTTATAGATATATATGTGCAGACAGAAATGTGTGTGTGTACACATGCCTATGTATCTGTGCACATCCAAACTGAACCATCAGCTGCAGCAAACAGAGGGCTGCAGTTCAGATGAACTGCCACTAGATGCAGCCACACCACCTTGCAAAATCGAAAATTCTGACCTCAGGATTACAGAAACGTGTTTTGGAATATGTATGACTGTAGAATTCTTACAAGAACATTAAAGGTATTCAATCCTGAGTACTGGTGTGGGAAAAGAAAGCCCCGTAATATGGGCAAAATATTCAATTTTTCCTCTCAGCAATTTTGTTCCAAAACAAAGCATTGCACAGCATTGCAAATTTCAACAGGAATCTAAGAAATCAGAGCAGAATAAGATTTGTCTATTTTCACAGTTGTTGCCATAGATCCTGATTGGAGCTGACAATATTGTATTACATTGTGTTTTGCTTTCTGCATAACAGAGAAAGCAGGAATGAAATCCTTGTTCCCAAGAGCCCCCCTAAAGATAGAATCATGGAATCATAGAATAGTTTGGATTGGAAGAGACCTTTAAAGGTCATCTAATCCAATCCCCAGCAACGAGCAGGGACATCTTCTACAAGACCAGGTTGCTCCAAACCCCATCCAACCTGACCTTGGGCACTTCCAGGGATGGGACAGCTTCTCCAGCCAGCCTGTACCATGGCCTCAACATCCTCACAGTAATTTTTTTTCCCTTTATCTAGCCTAAATCTATCTTCTTTTAGTTTAAAATCATTATCCCTTGTCCTGTTGCAACAGGTCCAGCTAAAATCTTTATCCTCATCTTTCTTACTGTCCCCCTTTAGCTAGTGGAAAGCTGCAGTCAAGGCAGTTCTGTAGTCTCATGTGTATTTTTTACTGACAGCAATTCTGGTGGAATGATATTTCCCCATTCTTTGGGTCATTCATCTGTTTGTTTTTCTAGAAGATGGCAAAAATAAGAAAGAAAAAGGAAACCATCCTCTCCCCCAGGATCTGCTGAGTTTTGATCTGATCACAGTTCTCTTCAGTTGCCATTAATAAACTTCACTTAGCAAGATTAAAGGAAAGAGCAACACCAGGTTTTGCTGGTTTGAAGCATGAGGAACACAGATATAATGGCTTCAGAGGAACCCAGCCTAGGGCTAAAGTCTGACTTAACTCTCCTGTGGGTGCTGCAGACAAGATGAAACGCGGTGTCTCAATGGAAGGTTCCTGAGCCAAAACAGAGCAGGATGGATGTGGGAAGGCATGGGAGCAATTTGCTCTGGAGCACTCCTTGCTGCACTTCCAGAAAGAGACAATGTGAGCCCTTCTTTTGGAACCCATTGCTTATCACAGCTTGTGTGCATGCAGCAGAGGGGCCTGTCTGGGTCCTCCAACCAGCTGAACAGATTACATCAACGAGATCCCCGTATGAACTGTCAAAAGGTTTCCCTACTCTGTCGCTTTCTTTTGTGAAGCAGGCAGAAAATGCTCCCAGCAAAAAGGATTTACCCTGTAGGAGAGTACTTGGAATCTTCCAAAACCCATAATGAAAACCTTTGTGTTTCCATCCAAGAATGGTATTGGCAGCAATCGAAGGTAATTAAACACACTGCCCACTGGCCATACAAATTTCTTCTTTGTAACAATTTTAGAGAAACAAACCCCTGTCTATAACCCAGACAATGTGTTGTGCAACAGGGACTTTTTGGGCTAACTTCTACCCTGCTCTAAGTGCACTGCAACAGGAGTTACAGCCTGGCTGTGCTTTGTTCAGGATCTCTCAGATGCTCTGCGGTTCCATTTCATTACCTCATAATTTCTAAGAATTATTCTGTTTACTGTGAAAAGACGAGGGCACTGGACTGCACACTCAGTAGTTTCTCCATGTGCAAACAACAGAGACATCACCTCTCCATGAACACTACCTAACCCTTGATTACATTTCTTATATTTATAGAACTATAACACAGACAAGTTCACACTGATCGTTTTAACTCACTTTCTGAAAGGGATGAGTCCATCTGAATTTTTAACCAGATATTCACTCGCTGGCTCCAATCTCCTGGTGCTTCCACTTCCCACAGTCGCTTCTGCTCCTCACGATGAGCCTGCAGGAATTTCTGGCACACTGAAAGGAGAAACCAAGGGGTAGAAGTATGAATGAGTGAAAAGTACATTGAAAGAAGGAGCATGTTCTCAGATCTACTTTCATTAGTTCCTTTAGAAATCTTTCTTCTGCCTTTTCATTTTCCTCTTCTTTCTTTCAGCTGGGACTTTTGGTAAAAGTCTATGTGGAATGACCTAAACAGTCACAAGTGAATCCTGCCATCTGCTTCAGTCTAGATTATTTCCTTGTGAGTGCAGAAATAAAGGACTTGAAGTGATTTGCTGAGCACCTTCCTCTGGCACTGTAGCACAGAACAATGTCCAGACACTCAGTAGGATTCAGACTAACAGCATTGTGGGGTTTTTTATCTTCACTACTCTGAAAGGAAAGGTGCTCCTCTGTCTCCCACCTTTAACCATTCAGAATGCTACTTTAATCACTGTTTATAAAGAAAAGCTCTGCTTCAGTTTGGTTTTGGGCCAAAATCACCCTCCTTTTCACTACTGCTACCCTATGCCCCATTGTTAGGTTGATTTATTTCTTTGGATGTGGAAAAACAGAAATAGGAAGAACCAAGAAAAAAATTTCAGGATACCTGTGACAGATGTACAGTCACCTTTAAAAACCATATTGCCTCAGATTCCTATCACTGTCAGTACACACTGACCATCCAAAAATTTGGATAAACTATCAAATTTAGGTCTGCTTATCTTATCAAACTGAAGTATGTTCTATTTAGTGATATCCTTAGGATGTGTGCAGTGTCAAGAGGAGGCACATGCTGTAGAACAAACAGTTCAAAACATTTAAAAGGATTTTTAAGCTTCCTTAACCACCATCCTATTGCTTGGATCAACTGCACTAAGATAGTGATCTGTAAACAACAAAATTACTGTCATACTCTGTCCACTGTAGTTCATCATGCTACAGAATGGGTAATTTATCTTCAACTTTCAGTTGAGTTTAACAATGTCAAAACAAAACCCCTAATTCTGGTATGTAAACATTTGCCTTACAGTACTGAGCAGACTGCAGACATTAATTTTATCCAAGAGTATCCAGAGCAAATTAACCATTCCAATAAAAGCTACTGAAACTAACATATATACTAGAATCCAGGTATCTGCTAAACAGCTTTTTCCTTCCTTTTAGGCCTCAACAGCAGCTTAAATATCATGTCCATGTTAAATAAACTGTCCACAGCTTCAGAGATTTCAGCACAGAGATTTAAAGGTTGCATTCATTCGTCAAAGTATGAAAATGTGGTTCCAATGAAATTAAAAACAGACAGCGATTTCAATACACTCAAAATATAACTTACAGTATTGGTATTTTTATAAAAGAAAACCTAATTAAAACATGATGCAAGTCAAATTTATTCACTATTAGCTCTAAACTTAATTGAGACAAAAGCACAGGCTTCCAATATATTGCTAGTGCTAACACATAAGAAATGCAGCTTTCTCATCCAGGGTTTCCACAGCCCTGAGCTCTGCCAAAGGAAAACTGGATATTACTGGGAGAAGAGAAGGAATGCTCTCAATACTATTCCCTCCTGAATTTAGAAGTAGCATTACCTGCTCAGGTGCTTTTGAATACACTCAAGGGCACGTAATAACCAAGAGAAAGAGCAGATGTGGCCAAAATTTTGTTGACATTTATTAGGAAACAACCGGAAAGTTCTAAGTCGATCAAAACATCTGCCCAAAAACGGTCGTGAAGACTGCACCACACAGACAGCAACCTCAGAACAAAGTACTTTTCTAAAGAAGACAGTTTTATTAATAACGTGAGCACAGATATTTTCTGTGAATATTACTAGCAAAACTAGAGTTTTGACCTGAGGACACAGAAGATATATTACTACTTTGTGATCTTTTAAAAGTGACAAATGTTCAAAGACAGTTGATACAAAACAAGTACTGATGTAACTAGACGACTGAGTAGATCCTGGGTATTTGGCTTATTAAATGTAATTTCTTAAAAATGCAAGATCTACCAGAGCATTATGTGCATAGTGTGGGCTTGACAAGATCTTATGAGTCTTTTCCCTGTGGTGTCAAATAAAATGTGTAAGTCCCTGTCTAGGGCAGTGACACAGTTCTAAGAGAGAACAGTTCTGGGAACACAGTACATCAAACAGGCACTATGCGTTTTGTGCTTTTTGTTGTCTTACATAAATAGTGGCCTACCTTTCCACAGGAAATTCCAGATGGCTCTGGAAAAGGCACCAGTTGCAGGCTAACAACAGTTCAGTTCAGACCAGGGCACTGAACTCTTACACAGTGAAGACAATCTTACCGAGACCATATTGAAAATTATACATTATACATGACCCTTACCTAACGTGTCCACATCAAAGGATTTACCTTGATACATGGCAGCAGAAATAGGGCAGCTGATCCCCAAGGCATCCTCAGCCAGGAAAGACTGACAGAAATCATGCAACATTTTCATCCCAAGGCCACCTCTTCTGCACTTTCTCCGGACAAATATAGTATCCAAAACTGGCAGCAGGTAACACTGACTGGTTGTGCCATCACACAGGCTCCCTGAAAACAGACAAGGAAAAACACATCCATTTGCAAACAAAACTGGTATTGCTGCACTAACTGCTGTGTGATTTTAGCTACACACACTGCCCTAATACCTTTCCACAGGCTATGAGGATGATCTCATGGACAATAAAACACTTTCGAGGAGGATGACTTGTGCCATGAAATGGAGAGGACCTGCCTAACATGTGGCTGACAGGTCTCACCAGAGTCTTTTCCAGACTCTGATTTTTCATAATCACACCACCTTGGTGCACAGGCAGTGTATATAGGAAAGCTCACTAAAAAGATGTAAACAGTCTAAACCCAAAGAGATAGAAATATTCTGAATGTAATGTCAGTATGCTCCTTTAAATAAACAACTGAATGGTGCATTTTAAGAAAGCACTACAAGAGCTCCTTTGTAAGTCCCTCCATTTCTACTGAGTGATAATTTATAACACTTGAAGGTGCTTTTATTCCATGACCTGAACTACCACTATCAGTGTTAAACCAGAGTTTCACTCAAGGACGGTCCTTGCTAACAAACACATTAAGTCAATTAACTGAAATCACGGGGTCATGACGTAATGCTCTACATGTGGACAAAATACAGACTCAAGCATAAGCCTCCAAACTATTAAAACTAGTTCTTAGTGAAAATTTGTCCAAAAAAACCCCAAAACACAGAACCAAGGGACTTATTTTGCAATCACAAATGGTAAACTCAAACTGGAGTCAAGAGAATTGATTAAGAACAGACATTCAGCATCCAAAATTTTGATGTTCACCCTAATCAACCTAGGGTCCTATTGCTACACTTCCATTCAGTGCAGAATACCATAAAAATAGAACTTCAAACTACTTTACAGCATAAGCACTCAGTCCTGAAATGACATCAGTTCACTTACATATAGGAGAGGGTCTCCACAGAAAAACCTCACTGATTTATTTTAATTTTTAGAAAATATTTATGAAGATTTTATGCTGCTTTTGAGTACATGGCAGGTTAAATACAACTGGATATCCAGGTCTTTATAATAGAAAATGGTTATTTTTTCATACTTTGTTGCTTAAGTCTCATCAAGACCTTCTCAGTTTATTTTTCTTACTACTTCCTAGTGGACCTGACTCAGTCTAGTTCCAGTGTCTTGAGACATGAAGTTTTCGCCACTTCACTAAGACCTATTTCACAGTTTTATCAATGTCCTGCTGAAGGCCTGTTCCTAAATTCCAATAAAAGACTTTCACTTAACAGATCAATATTTTCCTTGTCACATCCCCACAACAATCTTGAACTGGGGTCTATTTCTGCTCCTTCAGTTGGTGCGCAACACCTTTTGCCGATACTGGACAGGCCTGACTTTAATTACTCTCTTTCCTAGGATGCCAATTTAGCACAGGATACATGATTATTCTTTATTCTAGACCCTGATTTGTCAAGCTCATCATTAAGCAAGAATCTCACAGACTGAGCCATACAACAAGAGTATGTAGCTACACAACCATCCATTCACATCTTGATTAAGCTTCTTGGTTCACTCCTGCTTAATCAAAGTGTATGCTTAACTTCAAACACATGTTCCAGCACATTGTTGGAAAAGGGTGGGCTGTGGTGGTGTTTATAACCTTCCAATATTTGTAACACATGATGGGTAGTTACTCTTTTTGTCATGAGCCAAAAAATTGAGTATATACCCGGTCCCATTGTTAGCTGCCAACCCAACAGAGATGTCAAATTCCAGTAGAATTGCACCATCCCTTCTAAGGGACAAACTTTTCCTCATGAAGTCCTTAAGAATTCCTGCATGTTGCAAGTGTTCTTTAAAGTTTGTTATTATCTCATATAGTCTGTGTCCTATAAATCCTGATGAGAATGCTGTGCAGCAACTCCAGGAGCTGAGTGATTTATGCCTGAGCTCCTAATTTTGTGTTGAGAAGATGACAAAAACTTGTCATGTCTAAAGGCACTGTAAATAAAGAAACCATGAAGCCATTCTTCACCTTGTCCCTGGGAAACACATTAGGAGAGTCACAGCCCACAGGCATTTGAAAAAAAATAAACAAACAAACCAACCTTTGGAACAAAGGCCACTTTGTCCCTGTTTCCCACAGAATGGCACAAAGTTACCATAAGCTAATAGTGGCCCAGAGGTGGCCACTGGGCTCTCACACATCTGGCTGAAAGGTTTGTTTCATTGCTGGAACACACAGACAAAGTTTTGAGGTGAGGGAGGAGACAGGGAAAATAAGGGCACTGGTGATGGAGAGGGAAGCATTCATGCAGTCTGCCCTTTGAAAGCCTTTGATCTGCTTGGTTAGGTCACGAGTGCCAAATGACCAACTTAGGAGCCAGCAAAATGGCAAACAGATATTACAAGGGCAGGAAAAGCAGACAGCCATTAGCATTCCCAAAGAGCCACAAACCAGAAAAAAAAAAAAAAAACAATCTGGCCCCCACATCCAACAGACCCAAAAAAAACAAGGTTGTGCACACCAACTATTTCCCTGCTGAACAAGTTAGCTTGGCACACACATGTTTGGACAGGCCTGGAGCAGGCTGAGCACTTGTGCAAAGGGTGGGGAATATTTCTGCAGAGCAGAACCCAAGGTCAACCCATTGTGCGAGTTTGTATGTGAGAAGGCGAACAAAGGTTCTGGCTTCAATAAAATTAAATGAATTCATGTCTGGACTGGTATGTAGTCATTTCATTTTCATTACAGCCAGAACCTTCAATCCACCTCAGAAATGCACATTAAAAATATTATTGCTAGCAAACAGAGGGAGACAAAAGCAATTATTCAACAAGATTTCAGCTAACTGTCTGTCAGGTTAACGTCAATGCCAATTTTATTTTTTTTTCTAAAAGAAATGTATACAATCGATGAAAAATTAAAATCCTGTTATCTTTTTAAGGATCTCTTTCTACAGAATAGCACCTGGGCCACAAGTATTAAAAGATATTTCCAAAGGCTTGTATGAAGAAAGGTGTGAAATGAATTTGAGCTCAGGAAGCCACTTCCAAAGACCATCTCTAAGGTTCTAGTGTAGGATAAAAGCAAAGATTGGGCCAGGGTTGCATTTTTGCCTACTACATGTCTGCTTAAGAGCTTTTGCAGTCAGGTGTTCCCAAACTGTGACTTGTGGAACATTTCTAAAGAATGAATGAGAAGCCAACAACACATTTACTCCTGATACACCTGTATGTTTTACAGCCTTTTCAGAGGATTCATAGGGTGATTTGATTCACATCACTCCACAGTTACTACTAAGATTTGTTAGGAGGAAAGGGACAAGCTTTGACAATCTGACTCTTTTGTTTTTCATACCACAGACCACTTGGTCTGCAGCTGGGCAGACCATATGTTTTACAGAGACAGCAATACATAACAGTAGGAGGGGGAAAAAAGCTCTATAAAAAAGGGATTTTGTTCTGGTTTGTTCTTAAAAGCATTAAGACACTCCTGGCTCATTGCATCCTCCAACTTCCGTACTGATTTATTTGCATCATGAATCTTCTGCATTCTCCTGGCATTTATGTGAAGGTGGTGAAGTCCATTTTTAGTAATTACTAGTCCTCAGTAAATAAGAAAGGAAAAACTCTCAGGGAATTACATGGTCTCACTGCACAAGAAACAAGTGTCAGTAACCGTGGTAATTAATCCTACATCACCACACAGAACACATTCTTTCTGAGGTTTTCACACAGAGCACGAAATAAATACTTTAAACAACATAAAACAGATCCCAAACCTCAAGTATTTATATCAAGGCTTTCCGCAAAACATTTCATTTTCAGGTTGCTGCCTGCAGAGAAAGGTACAGGAAGAAGGAACTGTCATTTCCTATTGTACCTTTATGTAGCTCCATTTAGTGAGGTCTAACTGCTCAGCTGACTGATATGGAAGCTGCTGACATAGATAAAATTGGAGACATTTATCTTGGCACGTGACAAAGTGTCTTATCAGCCTCATTAGTGGCTTAGTACATCTCATCAATCTTTAGTATACCCAGTGGTAAATGCTGCATGCCTGTCATTGGACAGGAATAGGCACATTCCAGAGAGGCCAAGTTGATGATCTGTGTAGTCATGAATAAATTTTGCTTTAATCAAGGTGTCTAATGCTCACGAAAAGTGATAGCCTTGAAGAATGAGACTTGTGTTTATCTATACAACAGGTGCAGGGTGGCCAGTGCCAGAAGTGGCCAAATTGTCTCAAAACTTTGACCTGCAGGAGTTACTGCATCTCTGAGCAAGGCGGCTGCTCAAGACCATCTGTGCCTCCTTAGCTGGACTATTTAAAGAGATCCACTTAAGGATGGTCATAAGATGGATGCAAGCATGGAACTGGACCAAAACTACCAAGTTCACTTTGTACAGGCCACCTAGGAACTGGCAAATGGAAATGGCATTACAATATTGCCAAGACAGTTAATTGGAATCACTGAAGTCCATTGAAAATTTAGTTTGCATAACGACACATTTTAAATCTGTAGCAAAGATAGAACAGACACTCTGTTCCTTGGTCACCACTTCTGTGATTCACCCAGAAGACTCATGGAAAGAGCCATGCTCCACAGACCTTTTTCTGGCTTATTTGCCTCCACTGAAGCATGTCTTTTGTCATGCTGTAGATAATGGAAAAATTCACAGATGAGAAATACAGTTGAATACAACATCAATATGAGAATCTCAACTACCCAGTGAAGAAAAATCAAGCTGGAAAGAATGGTCAGGTA
This sequence comes from Sterrhoptilus dennistouni, assembly GCA_013397095.1. Taxonomy (NCBI): domain Eukaryota; kingdom Metazoa; phylum Chordata; class Aves; order Passeriformes; family Zosteropidae; genus Sterrhoptilus; species Sterrhoptilus dennistouni. The sequence goes on along the minus strand of VWZU01016617.1, from coordinate 210,148 downwards.
ATTGCAGAGCATGGAAATAAAGGGAATCAGAATCACATGGTGAGCACAAAGAGAAGTAATTCTTTCCTAGGACCAGAAGCTGTAACAGAGGTCCAGCACAATATAAAGCCCTGTAATCAAAGCTGCCTCTACTAAATGTTCTGACCAGGACAGCAAAAGAAAATAGAACTTGCATTATGATTTAAAAAAATAAATTACGAAAATATGTAAAACAACCATGTGAAATACAGCTTCTGAGGGAAGATATTTATCATAGTCTGTTTTGGGCCTAATAAATCCAGGGCTCTTCTAAAAAGCAGAGAGAATAGAATCAAACACAGCCATGGCTGGTATGAAATTGAAATCACAGAACTTCAGAAAGAGGAATTATTTTCTAAATGCGTACATCAAATAGCAAAAAGCAGCAAAAACAATCAGTTTCAAGCTTCCCGAAAAGGCTTTGGCAAAAGATTGCAGTAATTTGTGACACAGGCCAAAAACTAACAAATATAGCTGCCCAGAGAAAAAAAAACACTGGCAAGAAAAGGCAGATGCTGACAAAGCTGGACTTGAAGGATTTGTATTTTATGTGGACCTGGTTTAAAACCAAACTGTGACTCTCAACTTACTCAGAAACAGTTTCAACTTGGCTAATACTCCACCCATAACAGACTACTGTGCACATTTATTTTACTGAAGCATGAATCATTACAGCCCCTACAAGTGTTTCTTTCCAAAAGCTTTGCTCAGGAATATTTATGGACTTAAAGGAAAATGTACTTGTGTTTGCCATTACAAACCAGTTCATCGGCATAATCAGAGATACAGACAGGGCTCCGTGATCATAGGCTGAGTCCTGATTCCTCACTGATGGTGCAGCAGTGAGAAAGCTACATCTCTGTGGTATCAGGATTTTTCCATCCCAAGAAGCAGAACATCTCACTGTTGCTGGCCTTTGGGATTGCAGCAGAGAAGGCACCTTCAGAGTGTCCTCTGGAATCCAAAACAACCCAGCTCTCAAGCTGTTTCTTTTTCTCCCATTTTGGATGGATGGTTATTGAATTCTGACTTGGACAATATTTTGCTTCCAAAGATCCCACCTTCTCTGTGTTTAAGCTGCTGGTATCAAGGTGATTCCCATGAATCTTAAACGTAGACTGGTAACCAGCTCCTGTGTGGGGGCACAGGCTCAACTGCATACCTGGAATTATTCCAATTAAGCCTCTTCCACTCCAGACTGGTTAACAGCAATTATTGGCATTAATACGGACTCTGTGTTTAATAAAAGACCTTTACTAAAGCTAATCAAGTATCCCTAAAGGATTAAAACACATTTTGTTTCTTTTCTATGCCACTTAATCAATTATTTATTAAGTCAGTTAATCATCATCCTTTAAACTGAGAGTACCACAACTACACAAAGTATTCCAGGACTGATCTAGTGCACACCTTCCTCTACACAGCCCAACCACTGCTCCTCACACATCCAAGGATCCTTCCTCTTCTTGCCACCACCAACTCCCAATATGTCTTTCCCCCTGGGAACTGCATTCCTTTTTCAGATATCATTCTTTCCTGCAGTCCTCCATCCTGTGGATAGGCCCTACATTCTTTGTTCCTAGATGTATGACCTCCTACTTGGCTGCATTAAAGCACATTTTATTGGAGTAAGCCTAAGTACCTCAGATCAGAATAGGGTTTGGAACTATCATGTTTAAATGAAAGTAATGTGGATGGCTTCCAAATTCTGGGAAGGTTTGTTCCCCAGATTAATTCTGAGAGAGATTTCATATAAAAATGTAAATGAGAGCCAGGATTATTTATACTGAAAGATAAACAAAAGGATTACATTTCTAGCTATTAGGAACCAGTGGAACTGTGTCTCTAAAATGACCTTACCTTTCATCTTGACCGAGTAAAAGGCAGCAGCCTCGCCGTTTCTCCAGAGTATTTTGGCACGCTCGGTGGCAGAGTGAGGTAGAAAGAATGCATCATTAGCTGAACTCCCTTCCAGCATTCCAAAAATAATGCAGTTCAGAACAAAGAGGACAATCCTTTCTCCAAATGTCTGGACCTTAGAGAACAAACAAAAACAGACCAAAGAAAAATGAGGCAGAGAATAGTGTTTTGCATCTCATAAAAGGTTTCAAAATCAAAAGAGGCTGGGAAGGAGGAGGTCAGGAAACATGTACACTTAATTTGGGGAAAATACCTCCTGAGCTGGTTCAGCTAGAATAACAAAAACAGTTTTTCCTAGTGTTTCACCCTCTATCCAGCGGGCATAGAATAATTTAGTAACTATTTATAAAGCTCGACATATCTCTTGTTGTCACAGAGAGGAATTCTAAAGCAGCAGAAGTATCTTGATTGCAGTCACAGCGAACAAGTCACAGATTTGGAACCAGATTTGGATCAAGGCAATCTAATCCTACTCAAAAGTGACATGAAGATTGGACTCACACTGTGGGCCCAATCACCTCTCCCCCATTACCTGTGTTGCCACAGCATCGAAGAGTTTAGTGGACCAGGATCTTACTGAGATAGACACTGTACAAAACAGAGAATGGTCTGTCCCAACCAGCTGTAATCTAGTGTAACATAAATAGTTGTTCTGTGCTGGGCTTCTTAGGAAACAACTGACAGGAGAGAGAGATGGAAGAATATAAAGGAACAAGACTATATTGACCATCAAGGTAAAAATTGGTGCCAACAAGCTTCACACCAATGCTGAGAAAGAAATTAAAGTTTCCACAAATAATGGGGATTTACCTTTTAGCAATGAGCTACAGGGGGTAAGATTTCTATTTTCAGACATTATTTTCATTCTCTGTTGATACAGAGATGCTTGAAAGCTTGAAGGCTTGTGTTCCTGCTCCAAGTTCTATCTTGCAAGGATTGGTATCTCAAAATCCCTCCAGTTACCCATAAAAAGCCTACTTAATTCTGCAAATAATTAAACTCTATGTGTGAAAGGAAAAGATGATAAAGGAACAGAATCATTAACGACCAAAGATACTGAGGGTTGAGTAGGAAACAAAACTGATTTAATAACCTCATGGCAACACAAAGCTCATCTGCAGCAGGCATCTGACTTTTTGGTTACAAACAGACTACAAGCTACCCAAACCTTACAAATTATGAAAAAGTAGTTCTATCTTACCAAAATAATTTATTTGGAAAAAGAATTATGGATACAGAAATTATTAAATAGCAACCATTTCATAACATGAACATAATATAAACATTATCCAAGGAAAAAAAAATCATAACTAGCTAGATAATACATTTTCCAAAGGGTAGTAACACCTCCCACCAGACAGCTAATGTGAGAAATTATTGCTAATGTAGTAATTCAATTTATGATTATTCCTTTAGTAGGCAGTGAGGGTAAACTAAAAACCAAAAGAAAATAAATCCCACAGATGAATCATAAACTGCATGCATACAGAATTGTTTGGAGAGGACTAATGTGCATGTCACTGTGTTGTGGAGATGTGAAGCATCTGATGAGCCACAAAGCCCAAATCCCACAGGTTCAGAGCAGGAGCTGTAGGAGACCAGAGACGATTCCATAGGATTGTTCTGGCTGGGAAAGTCCAGGATAAAGGCAACTGTTCAAAACAGCATCCTCACCAAAACAAGCCCATCTCTAGCAGGATCAGCCGTCTTCACAACATCTTCCACAGGCCACCAACGCTGGCTCAGATAAACTGCCAAAACTACAAAAACAAAAACAGGGAACATGTTACCCGCAAATACAAAGTAGGTTCTGAATTTTTCCACAGGCAGCCTCAGATCTACTTCTCCCTCCAGCTGACTCCAGTCTATTCTGCTATGAGACACCAGAACAACAACTGTATTTCAATTTGACCTCCACATCCCCTGATATCCAATTTTCAGTACTGCGCAAGGCATCGAGTGAAGATAATTTTTCTCAGGAATTGATGTGACTTTGGTGTGACAGCCTGTGTTCCATATGAATAAAGCACTTCCTGCTTAATAGTAAGTTCAGTAGCAGAGTAGGTTTGAGTGGCATTTGGGACAGAGGAGCGACCTGGATAAAGGTTACAGTTTTCAAGTTTCTTTCAAACTTTCCCCTGCCCACACACACATATTTGCATATATTTGAGTGCACATATTTGCACTCATGCAAGTCAAACACAAAAATTCTCATATCTGCTTTATCAAACAGTTTTTCAGCTCTCTCTGTGATTGAATTTCTATCTATGGGTACCTTTAGAGTACAGACTCCTAAATCTCTGCATGGACAGATATTTGGGAGGTTCAAATGCACACAGAGAGGTTTCTATCAAGAAAAGACAGACATAGGCACACATAATAAGATACACTTTGCCCTGAAGCAAAAGCGTATCAGCAGCCCACGTAAGTCAAGTCCTCATGTAGGTGTGATGCAAAACTTGCACCCCACTTCTTCCCATCCTTCCTCAATTTTTCACATATGCAGGAACAAGTATTTAAACCCTACTCCTACATGTTCATCTCCAGAATTCATTGCCTGCCAATAGATTTACAAGGAAAAGACTCGAAGCTGCAACAGTGACACTGAAATTACTTCCAAGCCTTGTTCAGAAAGAAAAGTTTTGACATGGGGTCATTTCAAAGAATTGAGAATAAATTTTAAGGGTTTGGATGAGGTTTTGAAATAAACACAGAAATCTGATCATTTATGACCACAAACACAGCAAACAGCAAATATTTCAGCAAAAAGAACTCTTAGTATCTGTACACTGGTGGCATTCACCTGAAGTACATGGCCACAATTCCAGTATTGCTCAAGAGCACCAGTATCTCTAATATCTTCATATAGGGCACCTACCATGTCCATTTTTATATAGAAATATAGAATAGAACAGAATATAGGAAGAACGTTGCAAAGAACAGCACAGAGCTCACATGTTTTGAGTCCTACAAGAGTGCTCCAACAACTGGCTCTAGCCTACCCAGCTAGGGACAAATATAAGAAAGTTCAAAACCATCTGTGAGTTAGAAACAAATTCACACATGAGGAAATGAAATGACTTTAAGGACAGGATTCAGCATTTACCTGTTTTAGCCTCAGGTTATACAAATGTCACTGATGCACACAGGTTAATTTCCCTTTTTGCTTCAGACTCCATCACTCCTGCTGGCTTTAAGGCTGGAGATTCCGCTTAGCTAACTTATATTTCCAATAAATTATTAAAGCATGTGCCAGAAAGCATTACACTTTGTGTGCTGGGTTAACAAGGAAGAAGTATTGCACGCAAGGGCAGATGCCTGTTTATAGCACCAGACTCACTTCATTAAATATTATGCACTTACTTGCATGGGATTTTCATACTCTTTCTGTGATGGATTCAATCTGTTCCCTCAAACCCTTCCCTCTGCTTTCAAACGCAGCAGCCACTGCTCCATTACACATCCATGAAACATGCAGCTACAAAGGGAGCTGAGTCACACAAAGGGGACATAATGGGCCAAATGCTGACTTTAATAAGAGCTGCAAAGAGGTTTGGCACACAGTTCAGACATACAAGACACATAGCAAAGGTCAGAAAAGTTTTTAAAAGCTTTGAGGAAAACAGGAAGATGCATAACCATGTTGGAAAGAGTTGCTTTTATAGAACATTTACTGTGCTATTCAATAATTTAAATGTGTGGAAGGGAACACTAGTTGACATAGCAACTGTCACATCACATTACTTGAGCAACCTTATCTATATGGATGTCTTCCTTGAAGGAAAAAACATTTCTCCAAATTTCACACAAACATATGTACTTTGCTTTTTGTTATCATTTTTCAAGTCAACATCTGGTCTGCTGTTAAATCCATCCATGCTTCCCCATACTCTCATTTTCATTTCATAATCAACTTTGAGGAACACTATTTCAAATGCAAACATGATTTGTGAGACCACATGTTCCCTCTCTCTCCCTTCCCAGCCTTGTTGTTCTTTCCAAAACATTCAGTTCAGTCCACCTGATCACGAGAGATGGAGTTATTGCCAACACACATCACCTGAACTCTGAATCACGATGTGTGTGACTACAGTGACCTTGCAACTGCAAGACTCGATGTGCTGGATCTTGCAGTTGCAAGACCAAGTGAAATGCATTTCAGGTCACAGTTAATGGGGTTTACACATGCTCAGGTGGGTGGCTTGCCCTGTAAGCAGCAGCTTGCTAAACGTCAGTACTTTCATCACCTGCACTCAGACAAACACAGGGTGTTGCAAGAAGCTGACAGGCAGTGGAGCACAGGATTTCACAGCACACGAGAGTTTGGAATCCAGGACTGAGCTGAATTAGGCACAAAGCATAATGCAATTGTGATTATGAAATGTCTACTTTTGCTGGGCAAACATGGATCCCTTCCCAACTCAGGCCTGGATTATATTTTTACTTCCTAGGCTATGCTGGCCAAATGTTCCCACACTGGTATGCAACTATTTAAATGAAATGTGCACATCAGGATTCTACACACAGAGCAAAGAAGAAAAAATAAAGCGACATCCAGCTTGGTCCTTCTTTTTCCCCAGCCTTATCTGAATTGCTGAAACACATTCCTCAGTTACAAACTAAATAAAGGTGATGTTACATATGAGAGATGCAATTAGAATTTGCTTAATAAATATCTAAGATAAAGTAGTAGTACTTTCTGAAAAGTCATCTTTACCTTAATTCTGTCACTATTCCAGATTGCTGACATACTTAAAGAGGTAGCTTTTGCAAGACTTCCACTGTGGAAATACTCTGACACTGGAGCAAGAAAATCCTCAGAAATCCTTCTCTGAACTGCACTCTGCAACACTGACATACCCTGAACTAGCTGGGTCCCACAGTTCTCTGTCTTTCTAATGGAGTAAGAGCATTTCTCACTCTTTTCTAGGAATTTTATCAAAACAAACACATTAAAGCTTGGGAAGAAAGCAGATTCCTGCTGGAATGGCAGCCATTCAAGTATCTCAGATAGATGTTCCCTGCAACCAGTTACATTTTCTTATAAAATTCAAGCTCCACTCAGTGATTTGTAGCAAATGTCTTGTGATAAATGTTCCAAGGCATCTCACAGTTATTGTGAATTATTAGATGCAGCATACAGAAAATGCCACAATAAGGTATGTTTATTTAGTGTTATAAAGATGTTAATCACCCATGTTATGCTCTGTAAGCCCTTACAATGCAATTTACATTCTCATAAAAATATCTGTACAGATATACTAACAGAACACAACACCCAGCCCATCAAAAATAAATTAAAAATGCTTCCAACCAAGACCAAGTCCTAGAGAGAAGCTGCCATACCCATTTTCTCTTTGAAATATGCAGATCATTTCAAACCACAAGCTACACATCACTTCTGGACAACTCATCAAGATGATCAAAAATAAATCTCAGTGGTGGAATCCACCCCTCTTTAAATCAATTTTCAAGAATTAAATGCCATCAAACTGAATCACAACCAGGAAATTTGCTTCCAAGAGTGCTCCTGCTGTGCAAGAGAACTAAAATGTAGATGCAGTGGACAGGTAGAGGAAAAGAATAGATCAACTACTGCAAGACTGTTTTCCTCTTCCATCTGGATGAAACTTGCTTCACAAGAAAAGTGTAAAGCTCAAGTCAGGAAAAGAAAATTATGTAACTTGTTAAATGTTTTCATTTTCTGCCCTTAAAGTAAAATGTCTTTAAAGTAACAAAGACTAAGTTAAAATATATTGCCTTTCTCTGAAGGAATTGGTTTTGAATTAATTTGGTCTGTTCACTGGTCAGAACAAAAGGTCATGTAGGTGAGAAAATCCAGGTGGAGTTGCCCCCTTAGCACAGTCTGCCACTCTAAGAGTCAATTCCAAATCTGCCTAGCTGTGGGAAAAAAATTAGGACAAAATACTTCAAATGTATAAACCCATATGTATAGGTATGCACATACAACCCAGCAGGCTTTACAGAATTATTGAAAATTTATTAAAACTCATCTAAAGAAAAAAAATTTTAAAAATCACATTGATCAAATCTGATGTGTGCAGGAAAACTGGCCACAAGTTTATAGTATATAAAATCCAGAAACAAAGAACTTCCAGAAAACCCTTTAAATCATACTTTTGGAAGGAAATATCAAAAGCCAGGTGATGTGGGCCTTATTTAAATAACCAGGCTTAAGAGATGTCTCTGTTCCTCTGGCTCTGGACTGGTAACTTAAGCCGAAATTTTGCAAGGGGGGGTCAGAGCAGTCAGTCAGGCTGTTGTTTATAATATAATAAGGTGTTTCTTCTGCTAGGTTTAAGCTTTTAATGAAGATAGCTATCATGTAATTTAGGCTCCAATTGGACTTGTTTGACTTGTTCCTGGGAGAAATCATTTTTCCTTGTGTGCTTGTATCTCATTAATACTTCTTGTTCCTAATATGAGATCATTTAACTGAAGAGCTGTGCTAAATGCACTTTCACCTGCATCTATTTAATAATTCTCTATTTCTGCTTTGTAGTTACAGATCCAAATGCCTCTTGTGCAGACTAAACTATCTCAGTGCTGTTTTCAGCCACGTTCCTTTGAACACAAGTCAGGAGAGCACAACTGCATTCTGAGCAAGTCTGGCCTCTGGTGTAGATGCTTCTCCCCTTTGTAACACCAGTGTGTGCCTCTCTTCAGAAAAACATTAATGATATATATAAATTAATGTCAGAAGAGTAATTCTACGTCAATCGTTTCAGAGGGACCAGAAAGTCTTTTGACTACATTTGGAATGTGGAAAGGTCTCCTAGCTTCTCCTGTGAATCACAGCCCATTAGCAAAGATCCAACTGAAATCCTGTGTAGAAGGAGCTGGAAAACTGCAGAGTTCACCTCTAACCACAGGTGATTTTAATCTACTTTTTGTTCTTCTGAAGAAATTTCCTGCTTACAGGGTAGGACTGAACAATGAACACTTACACAAACAGAACCTGCTCTAGGAGTGCAAGATCATTACCTGCCACACTTAGAACTGAACAGAGAATTTTGCTTTTGCCTTTGCTTTATTATTAAGAATCTTGGCTATTGAAGCCTTTCAGGCATAATTTATAGCTTATCCTTTTTAAAAAGAAGTCCACTTTTAATGACAGATGTCATCAGTTGCTGCCACATTTGGAAGCTGGAAGCTTGAGAGGTTTCATGTGTTCTGTATTTCCTAAGTGACACAGTGGGTCAATGCAAAAGTTCATGTCCTTGTTGAAGTTATTCCAAAAATTCTACAGCCCATTCCTTCACAATAACACCAACACTCCTCATTTAATCTACACACCAGTAAATAGCTCTCACACACCAGTACAGGAAATAAAAGGCAATTAAACCCAGGACTGAAAAAAATATCATGAAGTAAAAAAAAAAAGAATAAGAATCAGTAAGAAGCAATACAATTTCATACCTGTATTTTATTGTTTAAAGATTTCAGGATTCTATCCAAATCATAATGTTAAATTTCACATCATTCTGAATTAGAAAAAATATTATACTGTTGAATAAAGTCAGAAAGAATGACAGATTTACCCAAGGTGATTTTTTTCAGCTACCAGCATAGAATTTATGCATAGAATTTAAAAGTCCTGATTGTCAATTCTTCCACCTAATCAACAGCCCACTGACACAAATCCTTGAGAGATAAACAGATACCACTTCATATTCAAAACAAAACCCAGAATATTTAAATACATAAACAAGCAAACCATCTTAAAGGTAAAGAAATTACAACTACTCAAATTTCAAAATATTTTGACCAATTCTAACCTGTCTCTTTATCCTTTGGATCAGTTAACAGCAACAGTTTGCAAGTAGGATTATTTCGGTAGAGAGGGACAAAACACACACAGGAATCTTCAAGTTTAACCTAAAAAAACAAATAAGCCCTGTAGCTCTTTGTACTGAAAAACTCACAACAAGTACTTCAAGTATCAGGCGCACTCATGACATGTTTTATTGACATGCTTTGCTGACATGCACAGTACAAGCTTAGCACAACACCCTCTCAGAGAATACTCAACTTCAAGGCACTGAAATATACATAATATTCTAACATTATCCATAAGGAAAGTTAATTTCAAAGAAATCAAGCTACTGAAGTTAGTGAAGACCTAAATGCTGACTTGCCCTGGTTAGTACATAACCTGGCTTTGAACACTGTCACACGCAGACAAATGGTGTTATGAAAGACCAGACACATCAAATGAAAACAAATATAACTTGCACTTCTTACAGCATCCTCCAGCTGAGTACTTGTGGTGTTTTGCAAACAATGAATCAAGCCTCAGGGTACAGGGAGTATCAAAGCATGAGGGCAGTGCCTGGGCAGTTTATCTTCCAGGCACAGCGAGGGTAGATAATTGGCACAAGGTGGTTAAGTTGAAGGCAAAGCTAAAATCAAAACGCAGCTCTCAAGCTTTTGCTCTTAGACTAAACTTCTAAATGATGTGACACATAAACACAAAATTACTGTGCTCAAACAGCTCTATATGCATAGAAATGACGATTTCCATATGAATATTGCAAATGCTGTCATGTAAGTTTAGGTACAGGCAAAGAGCGTGCATGACTTAGCACAGTATGTACTGTACTTTCCAAAATCTGGTCCATTGTGTATGTGTGGGTGTGCCTCTCTCTCTAATTGCACCCATTTGTCAGTTTGCTATGAAACTCAAATCAGTCACGTGCTACATTTAATATTTCTTGGTACATGGAAGAAATATGAATATGGATTATTCAGGATAACAACTCTAAGCTGAAACCAGTGTTCAGTAGTTGATGAGTGCCAGAATCCTGGAAGCATCTATGCAAACACTGGACTACAGAGGAGAAAAAAAACCAAAAAACTTGAAAACTGCTTGAAATCTGTATTCATGAGCTTGCCTAAATCTGGGGATTCAGTCGTTCTTTGCATGCTTCAAACATAACAGCATCGATGTCATTACGGCACCTGGGAGCATTTCCATAATGAAAAGGCCAGGAGGACTTGCAATACTGCCATGATTGTTATTTTGTTTGATAAGGTAAATGTGCACTTTCACAGGTGTTAACAAGAGCAGCAGGAGCCAAGCATAGCTTTGTGTGTGGCCGCTGCCAACGGGCTCCCATCCTCACTCGCAGTAATCCTTGCTATTTGTGTCCTGGATGCTTGACCAAGCCGTACCAAATAGAAGTTCTGTGACCCCAGCAAATGGGCTGACAGCCACTTAACTCCTGCTAAATAATTATTCATTGTTGCCAGTCCTGCCACTTGAAACCTGCTTTAATTCCGATGCAGGAGGAGGAAAAAATGCTTGGTAATGCAGCCATTATTCAAACACCAAACCCCTCATCCTTCAGGTTGTGGGTCTGGAGTAGACATTGTTAGCTGCGATGTTCACTGCGAATGGGAGTTTTGCCTTGTTACAGTGACATTATTTTAAATTACAAAACATCAACATTCTTTGAGCTATTTATTATCGAGTATAAGGAAAAAAGACAATACAACAAGAACAGTACCATTACTTATGCCCTTGACTGGCTGACTGCAGATTAGATTAGACCTGAATTAAATGAATGCAAAGAGAGATGTGTTGCTATGAGACTCAAATCAGTCATGTGATACATTTAAGGGCTGGTGACAAGCCACAAAATCAAGACAGTTGTGAACCAAAAGCCAGAAGTCCACCTTTAATTGATCTCAGCGTGTGTGGTTATTGCAGGAACACACAGAGCACTGCCTGGGATTTTAACCTCCCCTCCCTTCTACTGGAACGGCAAATGAACCTCTCAAAGTACAAGCAGGCATGGAAGGTAAGGACACAGAAGCCCTAAACTGGGGGATCTTTGCATGTTCAGTCTGTTTGTATTTAGCCCTATAGGCACCACTAGAGGGCATTAAAAGAGTATTTAAACCCTGTTACATTCCCGGCTCAAAGCCGAAGCTGATCCCATCTGGAACAGCATTTTTCTGGAAACTACTGCATATTATTTTCCTAAATTGCAGAAAAGCTACTGTATTCTAAACAGTCATTTGAACGAATTCAATTTCTGCTTTGATAGTACAGGTACCTCAGTACATCTCTTATGATCTACAAAATACCAGGATTAAAGGTTTCATAGCTTGAGTGCAGTAAAAATTTTTAATAGGTCTGTTCAGTCATCTCTATTCCACCCAGGTGTCTTAGGAACAGAATTCCTTTGGGAGAATCCACACTCAAATTTACCAAAATAAGTATTGGAAAGAATGGAAACAAAAGACAGACTGTACCATAATGCCTGTGTAAACTGCACAGTAGAGGCAGAATACAGAGCACCACCCAGGTATAAATCTCTATAAAATTTGCTTTTGGTTCAGTCCTGTAAGGAGGCAGGTCAAGATGCAAAGTTCACAGAAGTACTTCAAACCCTCTTCCACACTCAGAGGCTTTTAGACTTGGACTTTAAGCTTATCTCTCATTTACAGCATGCAAATTATTTGAAATAATGCAGGATTTGCAATTTTAAGAGATCTGCAGTCCAGCCACACACGTTTACCCCTATCAGCAGATCATGATCACAACCAACAAACTAATCTGCAGGTATCTAACTTGCAGCATAAGAAACAGCAGCCTACTACCTCTCCTCCTCCAGGGATGGAAAAAACATCAGGAGTGGACAATGACTTCTTCAAGAGTTTTTCATAGTATGTTTCAGCATCTGCTTGCAGAACCTCTGGATCTCCTGCTATTGTATCAACCAAGTAAAGTCGACCTGTGATTAAAATAAAACACAAGATATTTTTACTTGTTATATTAAATAAGAAACCTAAGCCTTAAAACCTCAGTTTTCCCCAGCAGCTGCTTGGTGTGGCTGGGCCCTTAATGATCTCATTAGAGCCTTCTGTATAATCTTAGTCTAAAATAGCAAGGCTGGTAAAAACCTGTATGTAATTTATCTGTATGTTACTTACCTCTTAACATGCAATTTTACAAAGCAGAACCATGACAGCATCAAATCACACTCATCTCCTTTGAATTCAACAAGCACAGTCTCAAATTTCTCTAGGTGTAAGTCAATTGCTTTAAAGTTAGAAGAGCAAATAAAAAATTCTTCAAAACACAGCCTGACTTTAGCACTGTCCAAAAATATAACAGGGAAAGAATTCCAAAGCTTCCATTCTTTCTTGGAAGACTGCCTCTTTTTGGGTCAGTCTATGATCTGTTGTTTGTCATTAACTTTTTCCTTCTCTTTTTTAACTAACATCATTTGGGCACTTTCACAACAATGAAATAATGTAAAAAATTTACCTACACAAGACTTTCCAAAATAGTAACACATCTTTTATGCAACATAACTTTGAATCCATGTGGCTCAGTGCTGGAGGGTATTTGTTAATTGCATGCAAATATATCTGATGCCTGTTACCCAAATACAATGTCCAACCTGGTGTTCCTGAAGAACCATTAACCTCTTTCTGATGTAACAAACCAGACTGTCTGGTGGCTCACCACCAGCCCAAGAACAAGAACGTGACAGAAGATGTGTTAGCAACCCAAATGGTGTCCAGCCACTCTTCTGTCACAGGAATGAAACAGCTTCAGTTTAAGGGGCTTTTGATCAACAAACTAAACCTGCAACTCTTGTAAGCCCCAAAGTGAGGACCAAATGTTCTACCACACGGCTCTAGTTGGTATCTTAGTTCTGAATCCTCCCTTTTTAAGGATGGTTTGGTCTCACATGGCAGCTCCCTTGGTAAGTTAAATGTAAAATAACTGCACTCATAGTTAAGTAAATGGCTGAGACAAGGAAGAGGCTTAAAAGGATCAGTGCAAGACCTCTCTATACTAAGACTAACAAACTCTGAATCATATAGGTACCATATTGAAAATGATATTGTTCCACATAAAAGTAAGAGCATGGGATTTGTAGTACCAGTTCAGACCATTCACCCATGGTCCCACCACTCTCCCTCCAGCAGCGATCAGTATCTGATTCCTCAGCAAAAGGATAAGAAAATTCAAATGTTTTAAATGCTTTAAACACTATTTTCCTGCCCTTTGCAGGCAACCAGCCTCCATCCCTAGGCTTGGCAGGAAAGCTGTGTACTCAGAATGCTGAAGAGAAGCTACTTTGTAAATGGATTTCATAGCATGTTTGTATGTGACAAAATGGGAGAGAAAAGAACATTGCAACATTGGCAAGTCGAGTCACATTATAAAATCTCAGGCAGAACTTAAATACCATCGAGCAAAGAACTTATGTCAGGAGAGAAATTAAAGATTATTATTCAAAACTTTGGCAATTCACAAAAGCAAATTTACCAGTAAATTAATCCTTTACAAAAGAGCAGCATGTAAGACTTGAGTTTAGCACAAAGAAAAATATTTGCCATGCTAATAAATACTGTTCATGAGGTGCTGCTTACAAGGCTCCCTCCTGCCAGGGTGCAGCCAATGCAACTTAACAGCACAGTCATGTTTTTTCCTCCCTGAACAAAGCAATTAACTTTCTGCTTCATAATATGCTTGATCTCTAAGGTAACAGGGACCACTTGAAGGACAAAATAAGGTCACAGCTTAAATAATGAGGCATTAGAGGAAACTTCTACATCAATACGGCTTTGCACAGAAGTAATCTTTTCCTTTTAAAAAAGCTTTTAGATTTCCAGTGAACTTGTCTTTCTTGTGCAATGCACTGAAAAGGCCCAAGTGAGTTAGGAGCACACGTTCCAATAAAAGCTGAATCAAAAAATTTCTTGTGAAGTAAAAAATGTTAAGGGAGGAGAGAGAGTGAGGTTCCTTTAGGAGGAACATGGAATAGAAGTGTCACTTTAGGTACTCTGGAATGGCCTCAATAAGTCAGTGGTGCTAATGCTGGCTTTTGTGAACATCCCCTCAAATGCATATAATGCACAAAATGCACATGCACATATCACTTACACTGCTCAGTTGCCGTGGGCAGGGCAAAAACCACTTGTCTGAATTTCTTTTAATGTTAACTAATGTGTTTCCCAGTTTCTTCCCAGTATAAAGAGACAAAATAATATTTGCTCTGCTGTGTATGTCACTTTTACACTTCTTTTTATATGGGCACAAGAAAAAACCCTCATAGTCTATCCATAACTATTGCTACTAGGCATTCAACTAAGGCCCTAATTACTGCTGGCTAGCAGGATGTTATAAAGGTTGCTAAATCAAATGCAAAATAATCTAACTTTGCTTTAGAATAAAAGCAGTGCTGTTCTCCCAGGAGTATTTCAGTCTGAGGCCCAACCAGAATCTTGGGATATCAAAATTACAATGTCCCAAGGACGGCCTTTTGACCTAATTGGAATTACAGGATTTTATTTGAATTTGATCTTACCTAGCTGCAACAACAGAGCACATGGTGGCAGCCACTGTGCCAGACCTTGCCAGCAGCCCCCGTGAGGGGCTCTGTGCACAAAGGGTTCCCTGAGCCACAAAAGGGGCCTCCTGCTGCAGCCACAGAGGAGGCACCATAAACCAGGAGAGTAAATTTAGAACAGGAGGCCTCCTGCACCAGAGGGATTCCTGACATTGGGGCTGACATCTTAAACAGCCAAAGCTCCTAAACAAGGTCAAGGCATCCTCAAGGTGGATGGTGCAGCAGCAGTGACAGGGAGGGGGTGACAGACAGATACCAGCCTTTGTCTTCTGCAGGGCACTGGCTTTCAGGGCTAAGGACATGGAAGCTTTGCAATTCCACAGGGAAAAATTATCTAGAGACAAATAAATGAGAAACCCAACGAGCACATTTCCATTTCAGGCATGCAGAATAGATTTCAAAGCAAAAACTAGCAGCGCATCTGCTTCTCTCTTTTGTTTCCATGGAGCAGTCTGGGCCACATTCTCAAGCGAGGATGTGCAAGTACATCTCCTCTCACTCTGGTGATCTGTCATCAATTTGCACTAAGAATCTGATTTTTTGAAGTGAAAAGCTACAGCTGAAACCAGCTATAAATACCAGCAGGCACTGCCCATACAACTCAGTCATCTTTAGGAGATTCTACCCTCCAAAACCTCAGCCTAAAACATTGTTCAGCTCTGCCAAAAAGGAATAAACCAAGGCCCCTGTTTCAGTCTAGACCACTAAACTCAGCTTTTTCTACTCCCACTGCTATTCTACCCCTTGTCTCCTCCAGAAGAGAGAACTGAATTTCATGCGGGTTCGATCAAGTGGACAAACATCCTCCTTGAAAGATAAAAGTCAAACAAATTTTACTTCACTTAGGACCCAAAAAGATCAGTATGTGGGAATCCAGATATAGCTCATCATCACATATATGTTCTGCACCATGGGACACAATATTTTACCCTAAACTAGAATTAATTTTTATGAATTAGAGACAGACCCCCAGCATTAGAGATTCTGCAAGATCTCATTCTATCAGTAAGCAGGAAATATTTTTCCATGGGCAAGAGAAAACACATGGTGCATACAGTCGTATGTGAAACTACAGACTGTTGTAATGTCCAAAGGTAAAGGACATACTTCCATCTAATGAGATATTCTGAAGCCTCTTTGCAAAGTTATTTTTGACCATGAAGCCAATACACAATTTACTAAAGAGACATTTCCTAGAACCATGGAATAGTTTGGGTGGAAAGTAACTGTAAAGACCATCTCATTCCAACCCCCTGCCATGGGCAGGGACACCTTCCACCAGAGCAGGTTGCTCCAACCCAGCCTTGGACATTTCCAGAGATGGGGAACATTTGCTTTCATTGTTAAATCTTCTATTCCTACATTCACTTGTAGCCAATTAATACTGTTCCCTTAAGCCAGCAAAGTTGGTGATGCAGGTTTTTTCCAGACTATACACACCACCAGCTTGATTAAGATGCACTGAGATACTGCTGGTCCTTCCAGGAAGTCAGACTTGTTGAAATGCCCATTTCAGAGTAAGGGCATTTAGGATGCAGCCAGATTGTAAAGCAAAATACATCAACCACACCGTAGATGAAGCATGAAAAGTGTTATGTCTGAAGTGAATTAATCATTTATCCTACAACTACTTTTTCATGTTCTACAAACACAGAGAAGGATACTACATGCATCCATTAAGGACTGTATGTTTACAGAAGAGCCATCAGTCACCACAGGACTTGTATCTGGATTTTGTACATTTGCGCAAATTTATGCATAATTTTACATGTAAAAATATGAAAAATACCTCAGTCAGATTTCTAGTGGTGTAGGAACAAGAGGGATAAAAAGAACTTAATACTTCTAATTTTCAAGTTTCATTATTTTTTAATTCAGTTTTGACACTAATGCTTGCAATAGGAGCATTGGCTTTGTTTATTGGCTTTATTTTCATGCCAATATATTTCACAACCCAGCCAACGACAAAAAAAAAAAAACACCACCAAAAAAAAAAAAAAAAACAAAACCAAAAAAACCCACCACCAAAAAAACAACTTTAGCAGGTTTTAAGTGTTTCTGGCGATATTCTGAGGGGTTTTGTACAGGANAACGACAAAAAAAAACACCACCAAAAAAAAAAAAAAAAACAAAACCAAAAAAACCCACCACCAAAAAAACAACTTTAGCAGGTTTTAAGTGTTTCTGGCGATATTCTGAGGGGTTTTGTACAGGAAGTATTTTTCTTTTTTTTTCTTTTTAAACCACTTTGCAATATGAGACAAACATGCTCCAAAACAAAATGACAGTACATCATGTCAATATTTAGGAGGGAGTGTTGTTGTAATTAAACCATGCAACTGAGACTAGAGCTCCTAAGATTTATTCTTAACACAGGTGTGTTTTTGTGGCCCCTAACAAATCACTGCATCTTCTGACTGGTTCCTTATCAGTTAAGTGTATGTCTTATCTACCACTTCAAAAGGGTGTGATGCTTTCCTTATCAGTGCCTCTGAAGCCACTATGTAATAAGACCAAGAAGTCACATAACATAAATTGTTCTCGGTTCTCCATGGACTGTCACTGCCATACTACAGAAGCACACCCAGGACAGCGTCTAGGATTGAATAACTACTTTTTTTTGCCCTTCTGAACCATCCACACATGACTGAAGTGCTGTCCCTCACCCTCTCACAGGAGCAGGAGCTCTGTGATAAACAGCAGGGCTTCACATCAACCCTTCTCCTTCCCTTCCCCATGAGCCTGAACAACTCCAGGCATGTGGTTTTTGTTAGACAACCGTATTTGTCTAACCTTTCAAAGGAAGGAAGAGGTCTTTGGCACACTCCTGGGAGTACACGCAGAACCTGACTCTCACATCCTGAATTTAACTGAGCAAATACATGTAAGAAACCCAAATTCTGGTATAAGTGAAACTGCAGCATCAGAACAGCGTGTGGTGGCACTGGGTGAACGCCGTGCTGCGGTATCACAGCGAGGCAGCTCCGCACCACGTGCTGCACACACATCACCCATGAAAACAACATCCTTCCCACTGCTCTGCTTTCTCCCATTTCTGATAGGACAAGAACTCTTGGAATATTCAGGATCTAGGCTTCAGGTTCGTCTGTTCCGATCTCAAAATTCCATTCATGTATCACTTACTGTTCCATCACTGCTCAAATGGCCAGAAGGGCTTCAGGAGACAAACTAAATAAGTTTCTGTCTGTAAATATTCTTCAACAGTTGAATTAACAACTGAAGACAGAAAGGAAAAAATAATCCTAATCCCACTCCCAATCAAGGAACCTGTTTGATTAAATAGATGAGTTTAGCTATATATGTCATTACCACAAATTTTGTCACTCAAATGGAGGGCAAACCAAATCCTAGGCAGGCCAAACACAGGCTGCTATCCCACTAGCCATGGCCGTTCCCACAAATGCATTTTTACTACTGATTTCAGAAAAGAGAAGAAAAAAAGCTTTAGGTATACACATATATTTAGGTGGATGTAGATGAGAAAAAGGAAAACACTTCCAATTTTCACACATTTCCATGAGCTCTGAAGGCCTTCTGAACCTCCTATTACCAGGTCTATAAAACACGTGTTTTTCATTTCCCAAAATTTAAGGTAATCCAAAATTTTCCAAATGGAAAAAGAATAGACAAGGAAATTAAACAATTGATTTAATTATTTAGCTTTTTTTCATAAAAATACTTAGCTGAAACCACATGAATTAAAATGTTTTGAAGGCTAGAAAAGCAAGTGCTTATTGAGGGCAATCATGTAATGCTGAGTGCATACTGAAGGGACACTTCCTCCACTCTAACCTGCACTACTCCCATAATCCAAGTTCCAGCAAATAGGTTCCAACTATACCTATTTTCCCTCAGATGGATCCTTAGCAGTGTTATACTTCCAAATATAAAGCCACATCCAACTCATAGCACAAATAAACTAAAATACATCTGTGTAAACAGGCTACCCCTGTCCTATTACACACACAATGCACATCTGGACTGGCACGTTTAGCACAAAGTTTTAACCCAGTGTAATTGAAAAAAGCTGAGGTATTACAGCCCAGAAACAGACTTTACAAATAAAAACTGCAGCATACTGTTAAACCATGGAAGTGCTACCAGCTGTAGCTATGACATATCCAAATTCATACTTCTACACATTTAACTTTGTTTTTCACAGAGCTTAGATGTAACAAAGAAAGAGGCAGCTTACAGAATAATTCAGGGAAAAATGCAGTGCTGGAGAAAAGGATGATTCAGGATTGTCATTAATTAATGCTTTAAGATTCATGTTCACATCAGGTTTTCCAAGGAAATTCTATCAACTGAGTGGGACTGCTGCTAATACCTCTGAGCTTGTGAACATCAGCATCAAGTTCTTAATAAATACTGGTTTTCATAGAATCAAGAAATGGGCAGAAGTGCTCCTTGGAAAGCCTAACTTTGACTACTGAAGGCTGACGTACAGATTTTGGAATCATAAAATGGTTCAGGTGGGAAGGGACCTTAAAGGGACATCTTCCAGGGCTGCTCCATCCAACCTGGCCTTGGATACCTCCAGGGATGGGGCAGCCACAGCTGTCTTTTCTTGCATATGGAAGCAAAAAAAATCTAAATTTGTCAACTTAATTATTTGTCTATCCCCTAAACAAAATGAAATACACAAATTTTCCAGAACAACTGGAAGGAGGCGGATTTGAAGGGAAAATGGCAGGAAAGATTCTGTGAAGAACAGCAGATCTTTTATGAAGCACAAATGCAAATGCAGAAAGTGGCAATTAAATCCTTTACAAAGATGGAAGGTAGAAAGGAGGATGTCTTGGTCCAAAGTCATCCTGTAACTTGAGGGAAAGGAGGAAAACAATGACTCCCATTGTGATAAACAAGGAATAGTGAAATGGCAGGAAATGACAACTGAGTTTGACAAATGGTCTCACATGGAGATGAATTCTCTGTGGGGAGAAGCCAGACAGACTGACAGGACACTTTCAGAGAATAGTTGTGTTTGAATAATTAAAAGTTATTACTGAAACACACACTGTTATAGACTGGCACCAGGGCTGGGATTTCAGTACCACATCAAATACATTTCCCCATTACTACCATCATCCAAAGGAAGTGTGAGAAACCTGAAGTCACACCCCACACAACCCTTAACATCACCTCATACAAATTACAGCAGTATGTGGCACACCAGGACTACCTGAAACCCCTGCTTTGCTATCAGAAAGAACAACATGCCCCAAACAAACAAAGCAGTGATGAAAACATGAGACAACTGTCTGGATTTTCAGAGATATCAGCTTCAAATACCACATCATTTGAGTTGCAAATGCTTTACATCTGACAGGCCTACTGCTCCCACCAGCAGAGAGCATAAGTCTGCCTAAGAAAGCCCAGCAGCCTTTCTCCAAATTACTTGCAAGGACCAATTTGCACAGCCAGAATAATCTCAAAATAAGACAATTAATTTGAAGGAGGGGTGGGACAGGGGGGTAAAAAAGGAAAGAAACAAAACCCAACATCCCTTCCCCCAGTAATTTCCACTTTGCTGAATTTATTACATGGCTGCAAATTAATACATCACCTGCACCAGCTATCACAAGGCTGTCTCAGAACTTGCTTTAATAAACAGCTGCCAGTAGTGGAGGAAATATGTAAACATCGCTCTTGGTTCTCTGTGCCATTGTGTCAGCTATTCTACATGTCTTTGAAGGTGCTCCAAAATCAGCATGGCTCTGCTTTTCCCTTTTTCTCCTTTTGGGAGGAGGAAAAAGCAGAGAAGGAAAGACAGGCTGGCAACAGAGGGCTAACTCTGTGCTTGCTGTGCTCTTGATAGTGAGGCTCAGTGTGTTCAAATGCAATTTACACAGGCTCTTCTGTAAGGACAAAAGAAACCACTGCTGGTGGTTAAAAATGCAAAAGGTTTTGATTGCAATTGCTTGACAATCAGCCAAAGATATGACTTGGGGGAAAAACACAGCAAGGCAGCTATGACCAGAATAGAAGAAACAAGGAAAAACACATGGCTCGACTTCAGAGCAGAAAATTGACTTAGGCTTTGCATAAACGACAGCAATACCTCCAAGCCTGCCTTATCCACAGTCTGCCTGCAATGGGAACATGCAGGCTAAAAGCAGAGCCTATTAAAAGGCATAATGTTTCTAAACGGCATCTGTTACGTACTAATAAGCATTACTTAAAGGACACAGGCCTTAAAATTGCTACCAAACGTGCACTTATCTGAGACTGCTGCAAGGCAGTCCTAACCACAGCGTCACATGGCACCATGGGAATCTGAATAATAGAAAATGTTTTTATTTCCTTTGGCTTGAAATCCTTACGCGGGAAAAACATGGAGGCACCTCCTGAGATTTTGAAGCTGTGCAACTTCACAGGAACGAAACACCAGCAAGAATTACATCAGAGGAGCCATTTGCCATCTGCTGTCAGTAACACTGTAAAGCCCAGCCACCAGACAGCAGTTTCAAAGGTTACAAACACAACGTTTTTAAGCATCTACAGACCTCGGGGTAACTGAGCAGGACACAGTTTCCTCCAGTTATGCGCGACCTGAGGGTCTGCCAATCATCCTGCAAAGACAACATGCCGGAGCTGGGAATTGCCAGGCGAGGCGTTTGGAAGTCTCTCAGTATGCAACCTTTACACAATGTGGCAAATACATACCAGCCTCATCACGTAGGTTCCTATAACACACTCAACAGCCATAATGCCTGCACACCTCCTCCCACTTGCAAACTGAAACCGGCCAGACTTTCTCCTGTGCTGTTTGTTTTCCCAAACTTTCCCTCAGGGGAAGGAGGGTGTTCACAGAAATGCTACTGTGGAAAGGGACTCTGGTTTGTTTGCTGGGGTTTGGGCTGTAGTTGTGCTTTGAAGGAAGTATTTAGGATTTTGTTTCCTGATTTCTTTTCTTTCTAGACCACGACTACATATTTATGTTAAAGACAACGAGGTTTCAACAACCTGCCTTAGCTGTGGCAATGTTATGGCAGCCCTTGCCTCTTATATGCACACAGTCTGAGTAAAATTCTACCAGTTCCATAGATGAGATTTTAGTTCTACTGTAGGAGTCTGGTTGTTAATCAGTCTCATCTTAGAGCTCTGGGAAGCTTTTTTAGATGCAGAGGCCACATTCCTGATAGTGCCTGTACACTACCTGAATTTTGTGTTTCCACCTTCCAGGCTGCTGACCTCCTTCCTATAAACTGATTAGCACGGATTTCATGGAGGGCAGGGAGATTTCCATCTTCCTAGAGAGACAGATGGAAATTTAAGGCTTCATTAATGCAATTGCCAAACTAGATATACAGGTTTCTCATCCACTAGCTATTTCTCAGGCTCCAGAGCTGTATAGACATGGTTGCTCACTGTTCTCACTGTTTCTGTTGGGTGGTTAACACATTCAAGTCTGACTTTCAAGGTGTTCTATAATCAAAATGAATTTGCAAGAAGGCTGAATTAAAAATAAGAACCTCAAGTTCTAGGTCAACAGCTGGCCTGCTTCTCAACAGCCAGTTTGTCTGGGACTTGCAAAGGGGCTTAGAAACTTGGAAGTGTAAACAATCTTTCCCTGTGAAAAACAAGTTACAATGACAGCCATCAGGACCGAGTTGTAGCATCTCAATTACAACACAACATGAACTGAAGAGCAGTATTTCCACAAGAGCTAATGGCTGACTCTATCTGTTCCTAAAGTGTACTGCATACTCAACTCGCTCACTGCCAACTGCTCCATAATTATTTTGAACATAGATCTATGCAATTAAATAAATATGCCAATACTCAGACAACACCTAAAAACAACATCAGCTATCCCGAAAGAGGAAGGGGATGGAAGAACAACTATTCTAAACATTCAGTTTGAGGGTGATGAAAAAGTCAGGGGGAAATGCAGACATTAACTGAACTGCCCAACAATACTTCCTTGGACATGAAAACCCAAGTTCTGTTCATCTAGAGATATTTTATTTAAGGACATCAGTAGAACTGAGAGTCTTCCCCCACCCCACCCCAAAAAATAGCATTATTACAAATGTTTTACTTCTGTAAGTGGTTGACAGCAGAGGAAAAAAGAGCAATCTGACTGCAATGCATTTAGCCATGAGCAGCTAGAGGAACTAATGAACAACATCATTATTTTACTGAAGGGGATGAAGTAGGTGCTTTAGATAAATGGCAGCAACTTAAAATGTGTTTCAGAAAATAAATTCACTTTCTCTCCATTTACCTGCTAGCGTGACAAATTAAGAAAGAATAGTATAAAAACAGAGCAGGAGGGAAAGCAGTGCAAAAGCTAACTGAGGTGATGCAATGGGCCCTTATCCAAACAAGTGCGTGAACAGAGATTCTTGGAAGTCCTCCTAGTCAAACACAAACCCAGAATACTGCACATGCCAGACTCCTCTGGAAATCCACGGGTAGAAGATCCACCTATGCTAAAATCATGTCTCTTACCAAGCACTGGGAGCTTGGCCATTTGGGAACTGACACAATGTTCATTTCAAAAGCCCACCAGGTACTGAAGGGCTGAGTTCTGCTGGGCAGAGCAGATCTTCACCCACTGCCACAAACACCAGTAGATCAACTCCTGCTGAAAGGAGACAAGGGGAGAGTGAGTGGCTGTTTCAGGGAGTTCACCCTCTATATCCATATGCTCCTTGTTCTAGTCACCTCCTCAGTAGCAAAGAAAAGCTTTAAAGAATACTTTCTAAAGGATGGGTATAATATAGTATATGTATACAGTAATATATTTGTATATTATACTTTGTACTACTACTCTGCAGTAGTGCAAAGCCTTTTATATCTCATCTCAACACCGAAACAGTCCAACTATTTTTTTTGTGGTGAAGAACCAACACGTTTACTGCTCCTTTTGTTCCTGTTAAACCCTGCTGCTTTTGTTAAACCCAGGTTTTTGCCCAGTTTGGGTAAACAACTGTCGACGGTGCCTTTGAAAATGAGTCTTTTTATGCAGTGTCCCCAATGCTCCTTAATGGCTTAAAGATCTACCGAAGTCTTGATTCATCCACCACAAACACACACTGCGAACAGGAGTCGGGGGATCATCCTCTCCCCAGCATCACCCGCCGAACCACAGCGGGCAGGAGCCACCGGGCCGGCTCTCTCTGGGCAGGCCTGGACTAGCTGAACATCTGCAAAAGTCACCTGTACTTTGGGAAAAGGGAAAACAAACCCTGCAGCACCTGCTTCGGGTAACCCTGTACGCAGGGCTCGGGCTCTCCGCCTCCCTCGGGCGCTGCCAGGAGCGCGGCCGTGAGAGCCCCGAGCCCACCGGGGCACGGCCGCAGGCGAGCGGGCAGAGGTTCCCTTGGAAAGCCCCGAGTGTTTCGCGGTGTCTCGGCCGCCCGTGGCCACCCCGAGCCGCCGCCTCCTCCTCCTCCTCCCTCTTACCCGCGGCCGCTCTTCCTCCTCCCTCGGCCGCCATCACTTCCTGCGGGGCGGGCGGGCAGCCAGCGATGGCGGCTGAGGGGGCAGAGGAGGGAGGAAGGCGGGGAGCAGAGCAGAGGGGCCATGCCGGGCCCGGGATGGCGGCTGAGGGGACAGAGGATGGAGAAAAGCGGGCAGCAGCGGGGACCGTGCCCGGAGAGGCGAGGGGAGGCCGGCTGCGGGCTCGGGGAGTGCCCTCAGCCCTCGCCATCGAGGCACGGCCTTGGGAGAGGGTCGCCCCGCGCTGCCTCTGAACTCACAAAACTCCGACAAAAATCCCAATTTGTTGCTTTAAAAGGCACAGAACGACAAAGCATAAAGCTACCGCCAGTTTGTGTTAACGCGGGTGGCGTGAGGTAGAAGGTTTAGGAGGGGAAAAGAAGTACAAAAGTAACGTTTTTGTAGCGTTCTGCAGTGACCGCTGTTGATCTGAAAGAGGCTTTTGGAAAACCCGGGCAGCTGCCTGCTGGTTAGTACCACAGACCATAAACTGAGGTACAGGGGCTAAAAACGATACTACAGTTGTCGAAATTTAAAATTAGAATTTTAGAAATTTAAAAGTAGAATTCAGGAGGTGACTCAGGGCAGCCTTCATACCCCCATAGTACTGTCACTCAATTATATTTAAAATAACAAATACAAGTATCAAACTCATTGAGGTCTAAAGTATATGGAAATAACAGCGCATTTGCAAAGAAATAAACTCCCCTTTCAAGCACCAAGGTACACTGCTGTGACCTGGAGACCCAACTCAATAGGGGCTCCATTGCCTGTCAGCAGAGCAACCAAAAAAAAACCCTGAGTGGACCTGCCATTATATTTTTTCCATTTACCATTTCTATGGATTTTGTTGTAGAAGAGGCCTCATTCCACAGGGAACAGTGAGCTTTGCACTGAAATGTTTGCATCCTCTCTTTTTGTGACATCTCTTTCTATCTGCATAAAGACCAGCTTCAGTCTTTCCTGAGGACCATTTATTTTTATTAGTATGGAAAAGAAACATGGAGTGTTAGATCCTGAAATTTCTATTTAAAGTCCCATTATGGTTTAGTGTTAAATAGCATAACAGCTTGATTTCTCCCCCCCTCTCATTAAGTGTTGAACAGCTTAGATAAAAATGGGAATATATTAAACACTTCCACTTCACAGTTTAAAACGCTGGTCAGTGCCCGCCAATAACAAGAAATAAAATAAATATATATAAGTAATAATAAAAGAGATAAAAATTAAAGAGCTGTTTCTAAATGAAGGTCCATATTCTGTTCTTCTTGCCATCTACTAAAAAGCTACTCAAGCAGTGTGCTGCCAGCTCTGCAGCGTGGTCAGAATGCATTTGCAGAAAGTATATTTTTCTCTTACTCAGCAGTTCAAACAGTTTTTGAAAGTATCAGACAACTGTGCAGAAAAATATTCAAGGTGATAACCAGGATTTTCACGGTTGAGTTGCTTCCATTTCTTCCCTACCTCGAGATGATGCCATGCCAATCACACCCGTGTGTAGCAAGAAGGAAAACAACCAGTGTTTAGCTGAGTCAGCTGTGTCTGTGGCTTGCCCTCAAATAGCAAGGGCTTGGATTCTTAATTATGGATGGGGAGATTAATTTGCACAGACCTCAAATATCCAGTGACCCTCAAATCCATTGTTTTGGGCACAGATACACATGGGAGTGCTAATATTAAAGCTGCAATCAAACTTTAACAAAAACTTCAAGAGTGGCTTCAACTTCAGCTGAAAAAATCTTAGAGGAAAGAAAAGGTTTAATTTCTGAATAATTTCTGAGTAAGGCCTAGTTCAAATTTTTCTCTTCTTGTTTTTACTGTGTGGCACAACTGCAATAAATGCATTATTCCTCTAAGTATACTACCATGCGCACAAAGCTTGGGAACATGAGCAATCAGTTAAATCAGTGCAAAAATTAATTTCAGTGATCTCTGTCAAATTCCTGGTTTATTTAAACCACCAGCATTCCTCCCACACTTGCACAAGCATTTACCAACACTGGAAAGGTCTCAGAATCTTTACTTCCAATTCAGCAAACATCTGCTTATGAAAAGGGACTAAATTAACTACTGAAGACAATACTTCTGCCCCCCTCCAAAATTCTGTCAGCTTCTTCCTAAAGGCTTAGTGAATTAATCTTCGCTACTCTGTATTTTTTTTCTGCTCCCTTTTGCCAGCTGTAAAAACTTTAAAAACTAGTACTACATTCCAAATAGATCATATCAGTTGTTTCAGAGTGCATGGAACTAATAGACTTACATCTCCCCTCTGGAAGAATATCTAATGAAATACCTAATATTTTCCAGCATTCAAGCAATACCCTTTATATATATATATGTATGTATAAAGCAGCTCTCATGTCCCAAAGAAAATAGAAAGTCTCTAGAAATTAATTAAGCAACTATAGACCTTAAATCTTGCCTTATTCCTTATAAATTCTTTGTTCATTAGACCACCCTGTATTTAGATTTTTCTTTAAATAAACCCCAGCACAAACCAAAAATAACTATGAGAAGACTGGTATGTCATTGCCCTGTTCAGAATCATAGGAAATGTCTTAATGACTGGTCAAGCAGAAAAATAAAAAAAAATTAAAAATCTGGATTAACATAGGAGTATGAAGGACTGTAGGATTTTAAGAATAATTCAGTGCTGCCAGTGGCAGATTTCATCTTATTTAAAGCTGCAGAAAGCTCTGCTTCCTGTATTAGAAGCTCCTTCAGCCCCAGCAGCCAGCAAAAGTTAATTCTGCAAGTTGTGTTAAGAGAAAAAAATGGATGGTGGAATCAGAGTCTTTTAAATAAGGAGAATCCACACTTCTTTATTTTGGGTCTCAGCACAGGACGATTTAAATGACAGACACAGGTCAAAGCTCCAAACTTCATTCAGCCACCACCCAACCCAAGGGATTTCTTCAGAGGTTTTTCTTTTTTTCCTTAAGGTCTCACAATTACCAGCTCTCTTGAGATAATATAGTGGCTTTCTATTCTTAGCTTATTTCTCCCCTCCCTCTCTCTCTCTCTCACACACACACACACACACACACACTTCCTACTCAAAACAAGACCCAGTGAAACCCTCTGCCCACATAGTTATAATTCCCAAGAGAACTTGCATATGCTTTTGTTTTGGGCAGTGACAATGTGCATATGTTTTGATTTCAGGCCCCCCCATTGGCTCTCGGGCTCCACTTTAATGAAGACAGACCAGCTATTAAACTCACCAGTTTCAGCAAGCTATAACCCAGCCTCTAGAGTTCCTCTGACCTTGCAAGTTGGAGTGAGATTTTGTAACATGTTGCCTGTTAAAGGATATTACCAAGTAAATGTTTTGGGTTAGCAAATACACACATTTTCCCGTTCGTGTTTGGTTTGAAAAGTGTACAGTGCTTGGACTCTTTCATAACAAGCCTGAGATAAAGATCAAGAGTAGTAAATCAGATAAGTGCTGTGAAGAGGAACAGCAGAGTTACCCCTGAGCTTAAGTTAGTAAGAAAAAGCCCAAGAACAGTGGAAATGGACAGATAAGTTTTTGCAGTTGTCATTCCTCAACATTGAAGTGAATTACAACTGCTAAAAACAGAATACCCACAGAGATGTAGTAAAACCGATTCAATCATTTTCTGTTTACTCGTACATAAACAAGTGATGAAAAACATTGCTGGATATTTTCCAAGAAATTTCTTTAAGCTTTTCCTCTTCTTCCTAAATACTCCATGCCTGGGAGAGGAACAAGTTTGGGGCAGTCCCAGTCAGCCAGTCTTCTATCTTTAATAGAGACGTAATCATTTTTGCTTTAAAAGTTACATGAGTCACAAATCATCCCTGTCATGTGAAGCCAGACTCATCACACTTGGAAGAAAAAAGGTGCCCCAAATGAAGTTTGCCACAGATACCTGAATTAGAATACTGCTTGGAACTGAAAGACAACAAAATTCCACCTTCTAGAGCATAGATTTCATGGGTTCAAATTCCAACACTGTGGTGGTGACTGGTAAGATTTTGATTTTATTCTTTGAGCCAGAGATGGTATGCATGCATGCTTGATCTTTGTCATAAACAGTTTCCTGGAGGGAAAAAGAGTAGCAAATGGTCATAGTAACATTTCCAAATGGAAAATAACTTGCTGTGTCTTCCTAAGAAAAATCAGATGCATGTCAGAGGAAACAGACTGCAGTCTGCCCTCTTTACTGCCATCCAGTTTGATTTGTTGTTCATTCTCTCCATGTTTTAATCTTTGTTGACATTCTCTCTGATCCAAACCACATAGCTCAAGGCAGTGCGGGCTACTATTAGATAAAGCTTACCCAAAAGACACTCTGAAGCAAGAAAACCAGGTTGCATCACAATGTCATACAGTCAGTGTCCAGAATTAGAGCAGCACATGGCAACTTTCAGGGGCTCAGTTTCATGGCAAGGTAAGGGAGTTTTAAACAGGAGATGCTGCCTCATCACTGCTAAACTAAACCATTCCATTTAAATATACCAAAGGAACATGCCTGAACATGCAGCACAAGGGACCAAATTTGGAGTTTCTCTTGCTGGCTCCAACTACTGCAGCATCAGAGAGGCAGAACCACCAGCTCAGTGAGTGCTGAGCTTTAAAAGGTTAAAGCTCCTAAGGAATGCTGCTGCTCGCTGTTCCTCTTGTTGCCACTGGCTCATCTAAGGGCAATCATTACACATATCTTGACATGTGAGTTGCTGGATAATTTTCCACTGCAGGTCATCTGAGGACATAGGAACGAGGGTGAAGCTACATCAAAGAGATTTGCATCTTGCTGTTTTCAATTAAACACTTTTTTTTTTCTTAATAGCTGCAAGATGGGCAGAACTAGTCTGGCTTGCTCCAGACGTTAACTGCAGATGAGCTGGATGGGAGCGCAGGAAAGGGCAAGAGGTATTTGCTAACCTCCTAAAAGGCTGACAGTCTGGTTCTCTCCTACGATATTTATGGCACATACCCCTGTTGGGAACACTTCTTAGCACCCTCTTAGTTTTTTCCTCTCTTTAGATCACCATTTATGTCCAGAAATCTCCTTGGCCAAAAAGCTTTAGACTAGTTAAGACACACGTGCATCTTTTAATCTACTACAGAGATTATCACAGCATGTCTCTGTCACATTTTCACCCGCTCAGAATATAAACTTGCTGGCAGGGAGCCCAGTTTATTATATGGAGCCCAGTAACACTCAGCCACTTACCTCTCCACATTGCTGCAGGTATTGCAGTAAAACTCTCCTCCATTTTAGTAATCTTTCATAGCAATTTTATCCTAAGCTGTAGTTTCTTAGGGCCACCACTGACACAAGTGTTTCATTGTGAGCTACTTAATAACTTTATTATAATTCTGCAGTTCTACACACACAGGTACAGAAGCTTGTACAACTACAGCTCCAAAATGGAGCAGGTGCCACCTGAATTTTGCTCTCAAAGCACAGTAGGACTAATGGGGTTTTATGTTTCCTGGAAATGTGAAATGAGCAGCATTTTCTTTGTTCCCTCCCCCTAGGAGGAACTCAAACCTGGAGAAGATATTGTCAAAAATATAAGCTTTTCATAACATTAAAGAGAAAAGATGGAGCAATCATGAAATAAATATTAACAAATTAAGAAATGCTTAAAGTCTAGCACTAATTAAGCTGTCACAAGCCTGCATTTAGGCTTAATTGCCTCCACATACAAGTAGCTTTCACTGTGCAAAATGGCAATCATCTGCTGTCAAGTATTTACTTGTCCATTTAAGGATTTTAAATATTTAAGAGTTATAGCATTAAAACCATTTCACAAAGTCATTTTCCTGACAGCCAAGATCTAGGACTTGGCAACACTCTGGATTGAGAACATTAATTGAGATTAATAAAGATAGTGGGAGTTTTCCATCAAACTTTCTAATGACAAAATGCCCATCTGCTCAAAATTAGGTCTTTTCCCTTTTTTATTAAAAAAAAAAATTCCTTTCCCAAAAAAGATGCATAAAATTTAATGTAATACTTTGGAGTCAAAGTGTTATTTCCCCTTTTCTCCTCTCTTTTCCTGGGGAAAAAAGGTGAAATAAGACATTTTTCCCAGCATCACATTTCCTGGATAGAAAACTGTAAGTTTTCATTACTTGTGATTAAAATAAATCACAAATTAAATAAATTTTACTCTTCCAAACATTTTCATTAAATATACACAGCTTCATCTTCATGAGCTTTAGCAATAAGAATGATACATTAACTGTGACCCAGGAGTATTTAATACCATAACTTTTAGTAGTGGTATTTCTATGGATGATGATCCTTCCCCAAAATCATCATTTACATGATCTGTCCTATTGGTTCCACTACATTTAACCAGCTCTCTGATAACAAAGCCTTGACATCAATGAAGATTGCAGGATTAGTTCTTTTATCAGCGAATATACAAATTGGAAATACTATTCCCTTAAGTGTTATAAAAGCTAAATCCTATCTAAAAAACTCAACCTCCATAACCAAAAATAGGAAGATAAAGATCAAATACGTGTGTGCACACATGTCAGCACCTAATCTGCAATTGCAGAATAAGCACAGGTTAAAACCATCTTTCTTTCTTTTCAGGTTTTGGTCCCTTCAGACAATCCCTGGTTAATTCTAGCTGGGAAGCAGTGAAGGTAGGCATAAAAAAAAAAGGAGGGAGGCATTTTATTTTTTAGACATCCCAACACAAACTGGTTTTAGGCTTTCCATTCCCTTTTCCTGACTCATTAAACAGAATTGTGCCTCATGGAGCAGACACCCAACATGGAACAAAGAGGATAATGAAGAAATTAAATGTTATTTTACTTGCATTATTTTTGGTGCTATTTAAGCACTTCAAAATATTATTCTTTATTTTAAAAAATTATTTTTACCCCGGGTGCCTTCTCTACAATTATTGCATGTGGCACAGGTTATCCCTGTCTTCAGTACACTGATCATTTCTCCTACCACAGTTCATTTTATCCTGTCTGTGTGACACAAGTGCAGCCTATTGAGTTCTCACTGCCTGCTTCAGGCACACAGAACCTAAACTCTGCCAGTTCTGAGTGTGAGTTCACATTTCAGCTTTGGCTTCCACTTTCAAATGACAGTGAAGTCTACAGTTAAATTGAAAACAAGGTCATTCTGAGGGGTTTTTTTTCCTCCATACACCTTGACTAGCAGTAACAAGTCTCTGATGCAGTCTTGAAAATTCCTGCTTGTTTCCTAAATCTGTGTATTAGAACAAATTTAGCTGGGGGATACAAAGACATGGTTTGGATACCTGGCTTTCAGCATCAACTGATTCATTCTCCCTGTCACAGACAAGAGCCTTTCCTGGAGTTCAGTTACTCTCATAAGGTACCTATGAACAGAGTTATTGTGAGAGGGTCTTTCACATAAGATTTTAGTAATCCCAAGGTAGAAAGAAGGTTACAGAATGAAATCTGAAACTAGTGGGGGAACAGTCAAAGTAGTAAAATTAAATTGGAGTATTGGTCCAAAATGTGCAAGAAATGACAGATAATACTGGTAAAATGGAAAGCAGGACATGTAAAACAAACCAAGGAGTCTGTGTTCTATTATGAAGGCTGAAACAAGTCCATATATTTTTTAATTCTTTTGGACACTGAAATGAGAAAGTCAGCTATAGGAAAGTATTAGCAATGACAGAAACATGATGGCTCTACAGGACTATAACCATAGTACTAATTTTGGTGACAGCTACTGAATATCTGTTTGGAAAATGAAGCGCACTCAAGCCAAGATGATTGAAAAATAAGGAGCCAGTATGTTTTTCCAAAGACCAAAGCTGTAGCAATTCCACCAAAACATACATCTTTTCTATTCTACCTTTGTTGGGTGAAGAATGCTGAGTGCAGCTTGGTGTTTGGTAGAATAAATCTTGCCCCCTCCAAGTCATGAGGGATGTTATCCCTGTAGGCTAACAAGAAACAAAAATACTTTTGTGATACCTTTCCGCACTCCAGTTATGACCCAAGGAGACCCATAAATTATCTTAACTCCAACTTGACATGTGCCCTAAACCACAAATATTTGTCAGTTGACAGTGTTCTTGCTCATTATTTCCTGATTCCTATTGGTTCTAATTTTGGGTGCAAGATCATCCTCTTCTGACTGAAAATAGAGCATGTTCTTTATCTGCAAGCAAAACAGCCTGGAGCAAGAAGTCACTGATGGGATGAGTTTTCTGTAACAATGCCACGAGCTGGCCACGCCAGGGAGTTACATAACAAGGGCCACAGCATTCCATAACAATACAGATGTCAGTTCTTGTGCATGGAGGAGAACAAATCCATTTCCCTCTGATGTGGCACCCTCTATGTGGAATTAATTTGTATTCAGACTGGGGATGCTGCTTTGCTTTCCTACTACCTGGCAAAGGTGGTTAATTCAGGCAAGTCAGAGAAACTTCCTGCAAATCTGGAAGTACTTTGGATTTTGATAGGCTTCTCCACACTAAATAGCAATCTCATAGTGTTGTTCCTTTGGCTTCATTCATAGGAGTAGCCCTTGGATCTTCAGAAATCTTATGCACATATATTAAAGATAGAAAAATTTAGTATTTACATCTGGAAGTAATCCTGTCTTGGCTTGGGGTACCTGCATGGATCACTGGAGTGACATAAAACCCTCCTGCCAAGTCTCTTTGCTGTGAACCATGCAAGTGTGCACTCAAATTCATCCTCAGGAACATGCTGAGCAGCCAGAACAGACCTACTAAATATGACTGGTCAGGCTTAATGCTTTTGTAGCATTACCCAGAACTATCCTAATTATTACCCCAAAATGAAGTAGGTGCTTATCAGAAGTCTGGACATCACAGCACCCTCAGTGATGATGTAATGCTGATACACACAGTCTTAAAAGTTCACATCCAAGAAGGGTCCTCATACCAAAAGCATCTGAAACCTTGTAAAAATACATTTAACAGTTCCAGTGTCCTAATTCCAAAGCATAACCTCACTTTCGAAATGGATCCTTTGCCAAAGAACCGTGGCTGCCCTTCTGTGAGCAGTATTTGCTCACAACTGCTCCCTTAAGCTCCTCCACAAGATGCTGTTGGTGGGATCACCTGTGCTCCTGAACCTCTCTTCTTGCTGTAGGGAGGATCAGAGATTGATCCAATGAGCACACAGTCCATTCCAATAGCTACATCCCTTCTATGTCCTCCTGGGCACACAGAAAAATATTATCTCTCTTACAAATTCACTATTTACTACTATTGCCTTTTTGGTGAATAAGCCAATTTCCCTTGAAGTCCTCAGGAATCCAACGATAAATGTGAGTAAAACTCTACAAATCACAATACCTACTGGTTTTAAAAGAGTATTTGTCCTGAATTTCCTCTTTTAGAATATGAAGATAAATTTTTCCAAGAATGTGAGGAATACCCCATTGTTTTTGCATGGACCCAAGTTCTCATCGCAGCACAAGACTCACACCAGGCATTCATCAGCATTGCATTCTTCATCCATGCAGTTTTTGTTCCTCAGCAGGTACCCCTCAAGTGTTCAGGGAAAAGGGGATCAAATGAACCCAAAAGCACAGACAAATCTGTCAATTCAAGGTCCTGGAGAAAAACTTCAGAGTTCTTACACACACCATCACCTGGCCCAGCATGGTTGTCTAACACTAGGAAGACAGCTTATCTTTTAGAAACCTGTCTTACTAAGTTTTTCATGGTTCTCATAACTTCATTCACCTGAAATAGCCTCATAAAATATGCACAAAATCTCTGCCAGCAACACTTTTAACTCTGGAAGTGCAGGACACTCTCACTAAAGGAAAACACCACCAGGTATTTACTCTGCATTTGCTGACAGATCACACTGAGTTACCATGATGCCTTAGTGCTGCAGCACCACATGGGACCTTCAGAATCCCAGATCCCCTGATTTATTTATTCCATGCTGCAGATTGATGGTCCCACCTAATAACCCTTGATCCAACCCTGTGCTGTGTCTCCTGCAGAAAGTCCTGTCTGCAGCTTGGCACCCAAATGACCTATCAGAGCACTCCACCATCAAGGTCAAAGTCCCCAGTTAATAGGGCACAAATGTAAGTTGAGTGACAACATTCATAGTAATTAAACTGTTAGTGCAAAGAACAGGTCACATTTCCAACTGCTTCTGGGAACTATGTCTGCTATTGGGAGATGAGGATCAGATCTCCCAGTGCAGTTTTTCATCCTGCCACTGACCATGTGGTCTTCGGAAATCTGTCATTTAATCTGTCTCTCTCCCTCTCTGCTTTAGTTTCATCATCTGTGGAACTAAGACATTGCTATTTAGTGTCTTCATTTCTGTTTCTTATTTCCCTGAAGTTTTAAGAAGGTTATTTACAGGATTAGGAAAAACCCAACAACTCAAAACAACCAAAAACCCAAACCAAACACATAAACAAACCCCCACTAACCAGCCACACAAAAACACCTTTGTTTACAATGTACTTGCAGTGTGGCTGGGGCAACTGAAACCTTCTGGTTTCCTTTCTGCACCAACACAAGCAGTTCACAAGATTAACACACACAACCACCTTCCCAGCAACCCAAATCAGTGAGAACTCAGGCAAAATCAGTGATGTTTTCCGGGGTTTTCTAGAAGTTCAAGCTATTTCCAACACACAGCACCAGCCTGAGCACAGTGCTGTGCAAATCACTTCTCTTTGGACCAGAACACCAGTGGACCAGGACTATGACCACAATTCACAATACCTCAAGGTCAGCAGCTGATAATGCTGGATTTCTTCTCCCTTCTAGAAGAACTTCCCAGAAAAAGAATCTTCATGTTTTCTTTTGAATCACTTTTCCCACAAAACAGTCCTCCAAAACTTTTCTCCTCCTTTGAAATTTCCTTTCCTGTTTCAACTACAAAAGATAGGCACTTGCTTACTGAATTCACTCAGCAGTATGAGCTCTAGTTTCCAGGTGCAGTTACCCTCCTCTAACCACCTTCAGTCTCCCACCTTAAATGCAAAATTGGTTCTGGTTAAGGCTGAGACAAGGAACAACCTTTTTTTCTTTTGTTTCATGTTTACACAATATCTGGTCTAATGGGTGTAAGCCCATGGCTGGGATTGTTAGACAACACAGTAAAACACATTATTGACAACACGCTGAAATTGCTCAGGACATGGAGAACCATCTCCTTTTGACACAAATTCTCAGCCATTTGCTATTGGTCAGCTTCAGTTTGGCCCTGCACAAAAGTACTTCTGTGTGTTTCTGCCATGACAACTGGTGACAGACAGCAGAATGTCTCAGGCCAGAGAGCAAGAGAGGAGAGCAGCATTACAGCTGGCTTTGGGCATCCATATTCTGCACCAAAGTTAGGGGTAGTTGAGTCCTCTAAGTCTTAGAGTTTAAAAGAAAGAACCTCATTAAATGTAAAAATTAAAAATGCTTGGGGGAAAAAAAAAAAAGCTAATTGTGAACCATCTGGGGTTTTCTTGTGTGGAGGCTCAGGCACAGTACAGCATTCTTCAGCAGGATGATGCAATGGGCTC
This sequence comes from Sterrhoptilus dennistouni, assembly GCA_013397095.1. Taxonomy (NCBI): domain Eukaryota; kingdom Metazoa; phylum Chordata; class Aves; order Passeriformes; family Zosteropidae; genus Sterrhoptilus; species Sterrhoptilus dennistouni. The sequence continues at coordinate 173,826 of VWZU01016617.1, read as the reverse complement.
TCAAAGACTGTCAGTGCCCACAGGAAAAAAAGGCTGGCACTGTTCTCCAAATGTGTTTACTTCCCTGCAGGCATTGTTTCCTTGCTTGTGTCAAATAGTTTATTGAGCACAGCTAATCAATGCTTCCGCTGACAAGAAAATTGGAACAGTTTATATAGGAAGTGAGTGTTGAAGGGCAAATTTCCCAGAACTGTGGGCCCCGTCCACATGGGTATCCTGAGTGAGAAACAAAAATCTGAGAAGACAATGACACTGATTACAGTTACAGGTCTCTTGGGCTAATCAGACATCTCCACTTTTGCCTGTGTCCCCTTAAAAACTTAACCTGTGCCATCCTTTGGTAGTGGTTTACTCAAATGGAACAGGGATTTTCCACCATCATTTTACTTTCCTGGGACAAAGCTTTCCACCTCAGATGAATTCCTTCTGCATCCTGCCACTGCAGCTGCTTACCTTCTGCTGGGGCCTATGCCTTGTTTGTTATCCCTCTTCCACTGACAAAATAATTTCAAGTCATCTCCATGTGACATTTATTCTCCAGACCATCTTCCAACCACCTGCCCAACCTGCTGCTTTGAAAGGTGCTTTTGTTCTATTCACCTCAATTCTGGGCATAATTTTTTCTTTGGGAAAATTGGTCCTATGTGGAAATTCAACTGTACATAATTAACACAGAAGTAACATCTCAGTGACATTTCCTTTTACTAGAGAAACATTCTGGACAAAAAAAATAAATTAAACTCATTCTAAATGTGACTTCCTCACATTAACAGTGACCTTCAGCAAAGCTTACCTGAACCTGGTCAAGCCATCAAATCTTGTGCCCCTGCAGTGAAAAAGTCACGCCTAAGGTGAATTCTCCTTGTTTTTGTCTCTTGGCAGTGCAGTTTTTCTACCAGATCTTTCAGAGAAACAGCTCTTACCTACAGCAAAGCCTATTTAGATGCTTTCAAGGGTGGAGCTTTTCTGAGAGATGCTGTCTCATGGTTCCCCAGGGACCAGTCCCAAAGCAATAACCCCTCCCACCCACTGGAGACTGAGCATCTCCTTGGAAAACACAACAATGGCTCCACACGGACAGACGTGACATTAGCAAACTGTTTAATACATTTTAGCCTCCTCCAGTTAAAAGAGAGAGAGCAACCACGAAACAAATCTCATTGCAGACCAATGTTCAGGAACCATGGGCTAAGAAGATGTTGCTCTTTAAGGTGTTTTCTCAGTTCAATCAGCCCAGTTTCTTTATCACAATCAGAAACCCAGTGCTCCTTCAAGTCCTCAGTGGCTTTTTTGTAAACACAGGAGCTATCCAAGAGAGGCCTTGGTGAAAACATAAATCTCAGGATCATGCAGCTGCCAGTGGTTTACCAAAAAGCAAAGGAGCAAATCTGCAAGATATGGACAACTCTTCAGCCACTGGTGGGTAATGACAAAGTTACACAATTTCCTCCCCTTCCCTGAAAACAATGAAAAAATCTCCAAGAGAGTTATTGCAAAACATCAAACAGATCTGGAAAGTGACTAATGATACTGTGATCAAGGTTCCAAGCTGAAATTCCGAGCACACATTAATTAGCATGCTGGTTTAACCCCATGCCAGTTAAACAGCATAACTGATGCTGAACAAAGAAAAGGAAAACATCTACCATAAACTGCAAAAAAGGTACTGCAGCTCTGCAGTCCTGACTAGACACAACAAAAACTCCAGCCTTATTTGGTTCTCATTTATAATCCCTTATCAAAGTTTTCTTTAGACGTGAGCAAGACTCCCCACCTTGAAGCCAGCAATTCACGTAACGCTTGGCACTTTTGCATCACATGTTTTTAAGAAAAACAGGTCTCATTTTTAATTTCCTGTTATTCACTCTGGTGGGAAAAACCAGCTTACAGTTCACGTTGGGCTGGCTCCATCCGCCACAGCGCTCATCATCCTGGAGCAGTGTGGGAAGAACAAAGGCTACCAGGAGAGGGATGCTTGTGGTTTCTACCCAGAAGGTGCCTGCTGCCTGCTAGATGGCCCAGAAAAGATTGAATCTACAATTAATATGAAGGCTCTCTGGAAAAACATCTCAGTTGAAGGGATTGATATCATCCTTTCCAGAGACGCGGGAAGGTAAATGCCGCCTGTCAGGGGCTCACAGAAACAACTCAGCTCGTTTCACCTTGGGGAATCTTTGCCATGACATCTTCTCCAACATAAATCACTCTGAAGCAAAGTCTTCAGAGGGGCACAAGTACGAAATTGGGATGGATTTAAATTCTATGTAAAGCAGCCTTCATGAAAAACTACAGCCAGTAGATATTTTTCCATAGATTTGTAAATTCCAAAAGAAACAAGTTCCAGCATAGCATGCCCTGTGATGAGCAACTCCAGTAAACCTCAGCTATTAGGAGAGTCTGAAAGCAATACTGACTAGTAGCAGATTTTAATCTATTTTTCTCAGCTGGGAGGGATACAAAACGTAAATAGATATACTGGAGAGCAGCAATTATAGGTACTGTTAGAACCAGGCCTGTGATCTCATTATGTGTTCCAGTAGCATTGAAGCAATTTTCTACTATGCTAGTCTTCACTGGAAAGGAAAACAAACCAGTAATTTTCATTTTTATTTTAAATAAAAATCAGATAATATTGGCCCTTAAATTCAAGATTTGCACCTGAATTTTAAAAGGTGGAATGATAAAAATCCCTTCAGACAGGGAGATTTTATGACTTGGACAAAAACTGTGTTACATGGTTGTAATTTCCAGCAGGGTGTGTAACCTTTCCCACCCCACAAGAATGCCTGTCTTGTGATTTTTTATTTTATTTAAAGTTCTTTGTGGGTGAGTGTCTGAGAAACCAAACCATCAGATAAGCAACATTTGTTTCTCAAACTTGGTTTATTTCAGCATTTCCTTTATTCACTAAGCAAATATGTTCTTAATAATTTCATAAACCAGATCTGGTTTGGCTACTTAGAATATTTCAATTTAATCAAGGTTTACTGAGCCTTAATTCAGGTTTCTGGCTTTGTTTTCTTCTTAATATTGCAGGTACATCTGTGATTACACCTACTACACTTCTCTGTATTATGGCAAAGGAAGAGCTGCTTTCATCCACGTCCCTCCATTATCTGAGTCGGTAACAGCAGAATTTCTAGGAAAAGCATTACAGACCATTATCTTAGCAATGTTAGAACAGTGTGGGGAACAAAGAGAGACAGATCATAGAGGGGAAAAATGATGATTTCTTAGAATGTAATTCCTTACCTCTTAAATGAAGCAGATCTAAAGATTATTTAAAACCCACACACAAAGGATTTTATAGCCCATGTTATTTTCAGTGTAATTTCCTTGCAAAACCCAACCAACCATTTGCATCTCTTAGAAAAGGATTGAGGGGGAAAAAACCCAAATGATTGGCAACTCATATTGCCAACAATAAAGTTGTTCAGATTTCAGAAAGTGTGAAAGTGGATTGAAAACATTTTAGATGCTGAATCCTGGTTCTGTTGGTTAGCAAGACATCAGAAAAGACTTGCTGACCCCAGATGGATGCTCACAGCTGTAAGGACTCAGCATGAGATGGAGGTAACAGAGATCCCCCTCAGCCCTTCCAAGTCCAGAGTTCAGCCCACAAAATATGTGGGTATGGGAGAAACCAAAACACACTTGGGGATTCTGGTGTGTGATTGGGGGCAATTCTCTCTCGCTGACCTGCTGTAGATGCTGCTTTCCACATCAGCAATGGGCTCTGACTCGGAGGGACTTCAGAGAAAACAAAACCAGCAGGATCTCTAATGCTCTTTGTACCTCGAGTTTCAACCCAAACCTGCCACTTTCCCCAAACTTTTCAGTGCCTGTCCCAAGGGAAAACCCCACAGTCCTTCCACAGAGCACAGCTCAAAGGCAAATCCAAAAGCTAACCTGTCCCAAGAGAGGCAATCCTGAAGCACTGTGCTGTGGGGAGGGTTAGGACACCTGAGGTTATCTACAGAACAGGCACCCAAGGAGATCCCAAACTGTAAAACATGGGACCAGACTCCTCCACATCTCAAACAGCTCCACAGCGAAGGGCTGGTACCACAGATGGTCACACAGGGAATGTCCACACTCTCCTCTGAAATCCTGCTGCCAGGACACGAGGACAAGATGGAATCAGTTAGTGGAACAGCACAGCAGCAGCTTAATCTGGACACCTGGGATTTCCTGAGGGAAACAAAAGCCTGTTCCTCAAGCACCACCAGTAAAAAGGACAAGAGACAAACACAACAGCACAGGCAGCTGCTGGGGCTTTGGGCCACCACTGAGCCTTGTTTTAGTTAACGTGTTGATGCCAAGAGTCTGAGGAACTGGAAACGCCAAGATAATGCTGCCACTGGCTTTTCCAGTGTTACAGAAAGCTGAAAACCAGGTGCTGGCTGGCTGAATGCCTCACATGGGGACTGCTCTGCAGGTAAATGAATAACTAACAATGCTCACCTTATCCACAGGAACTGCCTCGTGCAGAACTGCTCAAATCTCAGCCACGAAGGAGCCAAAAGCTCACTGTCTCTCGATGAAAATGCTTTTGATTTCAACCAAACAATGGCAGTACTGACTCCTATTAAGAGTAGCTCAATTACAAGCAGCCAGAAAGGGCAGAGGAAAATCAGAGCAGCTTTACTCTGAGTTTTCTAACCTGTACTTGCTTTGCATAAGGAGCAACAAAATCAGAAACAAGCAAATGCATACAGAATTCTTTTATTTAACTTAAATCATGTAGTACTGAAACTACTAGAAAAAAGCAGAGTAAGAGAAACTAAAGGAGCCTTAGCTTCAGCCATTCAAAATAGACAAAGTTTCTTCTTTTCATAATGTAAAGAATCCCGAGTATATCGCAATAACAGGAATAAATTCTTACAACAGAATATACAAAAACATTTTGAAATTTTTTTAATCTACTGATTCATTTTAATATAAACACAGGAATTTCTTTAGGAATAATTTATACACAGCAAGTCTTTTTATGTAATAAATTGGCCATGTTATTGTTTAATTTTCTCTTTAAAAAATTTAAACAAGAAAAATTGGAAAATGTATTTGCAACTGCATCCATTCCTTAGCACTTTCTAGTTTTTTGTCCCAGAGGTAGACAAACTCTGGCCAATCCTTTCATCTCAAACCTCACTGGTTCAGAAAACAGAAGAAGTGAAAGGTGTCCCTGTCCACAGCAGAGAGGTTGGATCTTCAAGATTTTCAAATAACAGTAAATAGGGACCCTGCCTTGCTCATTTCAACAAAGCTTCCAATGGTGCTCAACAGCTTTAGAGGCTGCACACAAACATTTAAAGTGATAAGAAATTTGCACAGAGTTCTTCAATGGCAATTACCAAAACCACCTTCCCTCTTTCCCTTGTGCAGTCACATCCTTCAAAGCACGAGGCCCCCCACGAGCCTGGGGAGCAGCAAACCCTGCTCTGTTTCCCCCACCAGTGAGGTTCCTGTCATCCATGAAGGTAACTGCTCTAGACAGCAAAGTGAAATGACCAGGTAAGATGATCCCACCCCAACCAGAGGGCTCTGGAAGACCAGGATACTGAAGATACAGAACATTTTCCCAATTCCTTTACTCACTCGCTGTATACTGGGTCACAAAGCTTGGGCGGGACAGGGGAGAGGGACAAGCCATGAATTGGACAAGTCAGCAATTCCTTTTTGGCATATTGTAAAGCTAACTAGTAACTGGTACCATGGAAAAACTGATCACAGACAGACACACCCACACACAGAAAAGTGCCCTTAAATTATATTTTAGGCATTTATAAACTACAAACATTTTATAAAATTATTCTAGGTACTTACAAAAACGCAATGAAACATTTAATTAGTTCTTGTAAACCAGATCTTCGTCAACTGACTACCCGTAATCTACTGGACTTAAAGCCCTATTGAAAATGCTAATTAATGGTTACTAATCAACGGAACACATACCCAAAAAAATATATATGAGCACACACACGCATTTGCACACACACAAACTAGTGAAGTCCTAAGGTACTTGCAAAGCAGGCCGACTGCAGGTGAGACTGATCCATACAGGCTGATGACCAAGCTCCTGGTCAGGAATTTACTGCTCCAGCTGCCAAGTCCAGAGGTTCATTTACAAGTACCAACCATCAGAATTGTGACACCTGAGCGCTGATGCTGTCCCAGATTAGGCTCAGGATACTACCTCAAACTTCTGCCAAGCCCTATGTCTCTGTAAATCCCCACTGCTGCGTCCTGTTTTCGGGTGTCTCCCCACAAACTCCTCCATGCTGACTGACCTGGCTGCTCCACGCCAGAGGCTGTTCAGCACCTCTGAGCAGCCACTTCTGAACCAAGGTCTCCTTCGAAGCCCTCCTGTCTACTTGAGTTCTGTATCTTCAGCACCCCTGGCCACTTGTGTTGTTTCTACACATCATTCTTCAATCCTTGTCTGCACATCTACTCATGGGTTTAAGTTGCAATATCTGGCTTTATCACTGGTTAGTAAGGAGTGGATCCTTGCACCTTCCTCCACTGTTGTTCAGCCCAGTGATTGAATACACGGTTGACAAACAAAATAAGAGTAACAGGAAACAAGTGTTACTTGTACTAATGGAATGAAAAGGGTTTAAATATATATATATCTATATTATAGATATACATATGCAGATATATATATATGTATATATAGATATATATGTATGGAGTTACACCAACAGCAGGAGTGTTGTTCACTTGGACTCGGATTGAACCCAACACCCCTCAGCAGTTCCCAGAGAGCCTGACAGCAGCTCCCTCTGGTCACCACTCCTCCTGGGCAAACTGGGCTTTCTTTCCTTTGTTTCAAGAGACCAAGAGGAGCATCAGTGCAGCCACACCTGGAACCACTTGGCACCAGCTGGGAGGAGCAGGGGCATCACACAGGGTGGCTCCACACCTTGCACCATGCTCGGCTGCCGCCTCTGGTTCATCATCCCCCCGAGGAGCACCTTGATTTAGTGCCACGGCTGCGTTCCCTGCAACCAAACCACCTCCTGTGCCACGGGCACTCTGCAGTGCCAGGCAGGAGAGGCCTGCAGTCCCAGCAGCCTACTCCCCTTGGTGACGCCAGCTCGTTATCCCACTGCAGCGAAACATCTCGGTGCCATCCGTCAAAATGCTGGTTTTTTCAGGGCTGGGTGGGCTTTTGTGTTCAATTTATAAACAAACTGGATTACTTTAACTTTATTCAAACATAGCTGAAGTTCTAAATAAATTTTCCATACCAGACAAGCCAGTGGTCTCAGGGAAGAACAACATTACAAACCATATTATGACTCTATCAAGCCAACATTAATTCTCAGTTGTTCACATGCACAAACAACTCGATTTACTGTCCAAGGGAAGTCTGCATGAAAAACCCATGTGAATAAAGCTATTCAAAATGCACAAAACACAACAAAAAAAAAGCTATGGAAACAAACAGAACAAAAAAGGAATTAAGCTTGAATTGCAAACACAGAATGCAATGGTATCATGAAGGTGGTTTGGTCCAGGAGAGCTGACTGCCATCACGCACACGGACGCGAGGCCTCGTGGCCGTCTTCTACGGAAGTGCTTTTTGAAATGCTTCTCGTGATGCTACGTCATTAGTGTTTCTTCCTAATGCATTGTAAAACCACCTATGTACAATTCTACAAACCAGTAACTCGGACAGTTTTAACAAAACCCTCCTAGCCAGCTGAAAGATCTGAGGATCTCCAGTTGTGGTAATCAATATGTGCAAGGGAGGGGAACAGCCACTGCACCCAAAGGTCACTAGAACATCATCAAACATGGAAAACCAAACCAATGTAGTAAAAAAACTTCCAATTTTGCTGGTTTCTCAGGACTAGGGAGAAACGCTCCCTCCAAAGACAAACTGCAGTAATTAACCACAGCACTGTGTATCCAAGAGGCCGGGTACAACTCCAAGTAGCCAAGCACCACATTACTCAGATACCACAACCAACACCTGCATGAACAGCTGCCAGAGCTGGAAAAAAGGAAACATTATACAGCAAGTTGATGGCAAGCTTGTGTTAGTCCTGTGTGCCTGTAAACCAGTTACACGCTGTCAGAGGGCAGTTAAAATTTGATGGCTGGTCCATCAGAATCCACAGTTATAATGCATATAAACAGGGGAAGAAAAGGGAACTGACTTTTTACTGGCACATTAAAAGAAATCAATTCAATGTTAGTTTTGAAAAAAAATATTTAAAAAAAAATCAGTGCTCTCATCAAACAGAAGCAGCAAAGACCAAAACTGTAAATTTGATGTAGTATTATCATCAGGCAGCCTGTGACAAGTTTTAGTCAAGAAAGCAATGCCATCACACATGAGCCAATTTATTTTTGGGTTCTGATTCAGCCAAGTATCTTTTTGATGCTTGTGACATCTGAGCAAGAATTGGCAGGAATGACTTAGTCCATTCTACAGGACAAACAGAAAGACCATTCCCTTTAGTATTTCTTCTGGACCTTCAAACATTGTAAACATTTGATTTCTGTAACAGATTTCAGGAAATACTCACAATTTGAAGTTCCTATATTGGGTCAGCTGCATTTCCACTCATCCAACCACGCAGCATTTTGCTGCTGACCCAAGGGCTGCTGTGACAGCACATTAAAAAGCCCCTGTGTTTCCTTAAAGAACGGTCACCCTAAGTCAGACAACTCTTGGATTTCTCCTCACAACAACAAATGTTAAAAAACTGGAGAAACCCCTTGGAAGTGAGGCAAATATTCTGAGGTGACCCTCTGTGACAGGCAGTGACTGTTCCCCTCCAGAATCTAGAGCATGTGGTATATGGAGTGAGAGGTTACCAGTATCAACGGCATTTATTGGCTGCTGAGAAATGTGAGATGTATTTTTTTTATATACACACATATAAAAAAATAAGAGTGAGGTAGATAAATGTTTGAAAAAAAAAAATCAAAAACTGTCCCCCTGTCATACTCTAAAACCCTTATCTCAGTATTTAAATTCATTATGGGGCATCTCTACAGTGATTTAAACTGATATCACAAAAATAAATAAAAAATCCTACATAGAATACCTTCTTAATTAACTTTTTTGTCTTTTTCATTTTCAAAAGGGAAAAATAACTATGGGACAGAGGCAAGAGAAGATAATGGGACCTAAACTACACAAGCAAAAAGCACTACAAACTTTTAAAAATCTCCAGTCAAAACTAGCAATCAGTATATTTTAATTCATTGTTCTTACTCAAAAGATTTGAACATTTCCATCCCAGAACCACCTCTTCCTGCCATCGTTTGGTTGGATCAGTGCTAAACAAAGGCCTAGACTGGAACTAAGGTAAGATGAGCAACTGGTACGACTCCTTGGGCGTCGGCTTCCTGACGGCCCCTCCTTCCCCTCTCACCAAGGCTTCTGCAACTCAACAAGCTCACTCGTCTTCTTTTGTTCTGAGGTTTGGTCTGTGATTTAAGCCACAAGCTTGGACTTGTACAGGTTTCCATAGCTGCCAACACTTCACTGTTTGCCAGCCAAGCCGCCGGCCCCAGCTCCGAGCTTCCCACCGGCCCCGCGGGAACAGCGCGCGGGCTTCCCTTGGCCTGGGGGTGGTTTTCTTCACCAGGGCTGGGAAAGTGCAGCCCAGGTGCCCTCCACGAGGGCTTCCCCTCCATGAGGGATTCCCCTCCACGAGGGCTTCCCCTCCAGGAAGGTGAAGAGCTGGGGTTGGCTGGAGCCAGGTGATCGATGGCCACCCTAGGAATGCCTGGCATCGCCAGCTGCACCTGGCACAGCTCTTGTTCACAGGGTGGAAGGGTTGAAAGAATCTTTTTAAGGATCAGTGACCCAAAAGCCTGGTGTCTGCTGTTGTACCTAACTAATAATTAAAAAAGAATACATGTGTGTGTGTGTGTCTGTGTGGGGATGGGCGGGTGGATGTGTGCCACGACCAGAAACAAGCGGGGAGGGCAAGAGGGGTAAAGGACCCTTGTACAACAATGAATATAAACACTGAACAAGAATGTACTAAATAGTTAACCTTTTGTTTCTGACCTGAGTTTGTATCACGCCTTGCACTGTAAGAGACTCGCCTGCTGTCTGGGCAGAGGTTAGTGGGAAGGAAGGAAAAGTGGGGCTTAAGAACAACCACACCACAGCACTGCCAGAGTGTTCCCGTGCAGGGTGTCCCTTCTCTCTCCTTGTCCCCCTCCAAAGCCCTGTAGCCCACACAGCCAAGATGCTGTAAAACAACTAATGGGAAGGAAGAAAAAAGAAAAAAAAAAAAAAAAAAAAAAAAAAAAAAAAGGAGGAAATGTATTTATAAAAAGGCATTAAACAGTTCATGGCAAATCATATGAAAGGTATCAGTTACTGGGAAGGAGGAAGTAAAAGTTACACACTATAGTACAAAGCATAAGAAAATTTGTTGAAGTGGAAGGGAAAGGAGGGCAGACCTGAAGGTTTTCATAGATTAAATCCACAAAGATAAAGAACAAAAAAAATAGCAGCTTTTTTCTGTACAGACATATAGATGAGTATCTGAACCGTAAGAAAGTTATAAAAGTGACACAAAAGACAATGTGTATGCAAATGATCCATGGTCTAACATAGAACTGCAAGACCCTTCAAGAAGTCTTAATAATAAAGAGAAAAGGTCAACAAAGCATCATATACTTGAATCCGGTTACTGCGATTTTTTGTCTTCTCCAATTTATGTTTCTAGGTGTTTTTTCCTTGCAAGCCTGTGAAGGAAGGCAGGCTGCAACGATGGAGATCTCGGCCGCTTATTCTCTGCTTTCTCGTAACTCATTTTTGGCGGGCAGTTACTTTTTTTGTACAAAATGCACATGTTTGTTTAGCTCACCACTGCCAGTTTTGTCCAGAATTCACTGGGATGGGGACAGGGGTGGAGGGAGGGCTTGTTCTTTACCCCATCCCTTTTATCTTCTCCATCACAAGAAAAAAAAAAAAATCACATTTTGTCCAGTTTTGAAAAAATATCTAGACAATTTGACTTTTTAAATTTTTTTTTTAAATACCAGTGCATGACTGAATAGACATATTGGTCAGGATCTGTTTTGAACAGAGCAGTTGATTACTGTGCTCCTTCCATGACTACATTAAAAAAATAAAGAAACAAACAAACAAACAAAAAAAAAAAAAACGAAAA
>VWZU01016617.1:108859-162658 GCA_013397095.1 Sterrhoptilus dennistouni | reverse complement strand
TTTTTTTTTTTTGGCAAAATTTGGCAGCGTTGAAAATGGTAACAGCCTCGGACGAAGGATGGCCCTTTTTTATTCTTTTACATGTTCCTAAAAAGATTAAAGAGCAACATTAAAAATCCAGTCTTTTTTAGTTTAGGGGGTTTTTTGTGTGTGGTATTTTTTTTGTTTGTGTTTTTTTGTTTGTGGTTTTTTTTATAAAGACCTACAGTGTTAGGCAGGTGCTTGCAGGGGTACTGGGAACCACCTGGCCTGCGATATCTTTGATCTGATAAAAGTGCTGTACGGTTGAACTTGCACGCAGATATGTTTTCCCATTATGAAGCAAAAAGAGAGAGACAGAAAGGAAGAGAAAGAAGAGAGAGGAGAGAGGAGAGAGAGAGACATCAGATCTCAAGTTTTCTGTTGCTATTAAGTGTTAACATTAAGAGTTTTAAAAGGCCAACTGTGTGCCCCATGACTGGAGTCCTTGACTGAAACGAACATCTGCTTGCATATCGAAAAAAAAAAAAAAAAAGAAAGAAAAGACGGTAACTTGTTTACTGAAAAAAAAAAAAGGGTTCTCCCAAGTGCAGCTATGGCAGTTCTGAAGATCCACTGAGGTACAGTAGGCTTTTTTTGAATATATTGTGATTTTCTTTCTTTCTTCCCCCAATGCCTGTGTCTGTGTGTTTTGTTCCTGCTGCGAGGATCAGCAGGCCGAGGACTGCGGCAGCGGCAGCGCCCTCTCGTTCTTGCGGCCCCCGTTCATGTGCGCGTACGGCTGGCGCTCCTCGAAGCTGGCCCGCAGCACCACCACGCCGGGGCCGTTCTCGGCCTTGTGTCCTGAGTGCTTGTCAGTGGGTTGCAGGGTGGAGGAGGGGTCTAAAGGAATGCTCTCCATGTTTTCAGTCTCCAGGTCAAGCTCCTCTGTGTCCGGAGGCTTGTTCTCTTCACTGTAGAAGAAGGAGACCTCTTTGAAGGCTGGGTCCAGCTCGTCTTTGATGCTACCGATGATCTCCAGGAAGGAGGGTCTCATTTTGGGGTTGTACTGCCAGCACATGCGCATCAGTTCAAACCTGGGCAGGGAACACACAAGAGAAACGTTTACTGAGGTGTTTCAGAGCCATGGCTGGGTCAGACCACACGTTTGAGACAATCATTCCATTCCGAGGGAAGCCAAAGTGACAGAACTTTCACAGGCTGAGATCCCCAGGGCTGTGGTTCAGTACCCATAACTGGCCACTTACTCAAGAGTTGGGCTTGATCCTGGTGGATCGCCTCCAACTCACAATATGCTGTGAATCTCTGTGTCACATTTCCACCTTCCTTCTCATCACCCATTCATTTCCATACCTCCTACCCCACCTCTTCCGCTCCCTCCCACACACCTGCCCACACCTCACGTCTCATGGGTGGGTATCTGACATCCAGAACCATTTCATAATTTTATTCTGACTTGGTAGTTCTCTTTTTTCCTCTAAATTAGCCTGTGCTTAGTCAGCCATAAGTTATGTGATTGTAGATGCTCTTGGACTATCTTTTTCAAGCAACTCATCCCACCCCATCAATACTGACTTGGAAAAAAATTAGAATAGGAAATACAAGCAAGGTAAAGCACTGCCTTTTTCCCCTGAAAGAAGAAAATTATATTAAAATTAATTGTAATCCCCAGCGGACATTTGCTATTCTCATTCTCTAATCTTTTTATTTTAAAATTAGCTTGTTTTCATTTACGGCCAGGGATGCATTAATATTTTACAGAGTGTGAGATCATCTGTTTAAGCACATCCATGATTAGATCTGTACAATGTCCCATGCTGGCAAAACAAAACCACAAAATGAAACAGTAATAGAGACATAATGAAAACAGCATTTTCATGACACAGCAAAATTGGATATTCCCAGGAGATCGCCAGGAGCTTTAAGCATAACACAAGAAAGGATTTCACCGTCTGTGAAGGTGGAATAGGGATGTCTTCTGTTAACACAGCACAGTAATAGGACAAATTTAAATAAGAAAAGGAAGATTAGCATTAATTCTTCGAGCCAATCCTCTGTGTACACAGTGTTCAGAGGAACACGCTGTGTGGAGGAAGTCACTGCTGGCCAAAACTACTACTCTGTGCTAGAATAAGAATGGATCTAAAAATAAAATAAAGCCAAGAAAGATCTCTCAGTTCAGGTAAAGCATCTCTGACTCACCTGCCAGCACTGGGACCTGCAGGCCCAGTCAGACCCCCTTGGCTTGCTGGGGTTATTTCCCCACCTCTGCCAGCCTTCCCCTTACACCAGGTCACCTAAACTTTTAGCTTCAATTCTAGAGAACACCACCACCATATTTCCAACTTCCACAGATTTTAAGAGCTCAAACAAGCAATTCTATTTAATGTTTTATTAGCTCTCACTGCCATGTGCCCTCAGTTTACCAGATCTCAAACATCAGTGCGGGAAGATTGTATTTTTAAATTGACAAAAAAAATTTAAAAACAAAATCCCTCTCTTTTTGTATAAAACCTAAGTTCCTTCCAGAGTAATGTCTCTGCTCTAGAACAACCCTTCCAACAGGACTGACACTGAGCTGGAGAACCCTGGGCTCTGCAGCCCATGGTGGGTCTGGAGAGATTTCAGGAGCCCTGGCCTGAAACCAAACCCCAGCAAAGAAAGCCCCTGCCCAGAAACTCGGGAAATACTGTTGCACCTCCACCGTGTTCTCAGCTGAAGTGAACCAGCAGAGAGGGCAAGTGGCTGTGTTTGGGCTGCAAACACTGCTGAGTGCTTCAACCAAACCCAAAGCAATCCTCACTGAAGTGCATCTGAAGTGCCCAGTTATCCCTGCCAGAGTTGCACTGGCACAGCTCCGTGTGAACAAACGTCAGCCACCTGAGAATGGCCTTGTGACACCCAACAGGAGCTGGCAAAACCAGTCTGTGCTGGGAGAACTCCCCGGGTACTCAATGCTGCATTGTAACCGCACGTAGACACGTAAACACTGCCCGAGTCCTGCTTGTTTTCGACCCTGTGAAAAGCCTTTCAGAGCAAAAGCGAAGCCAGACTATAAAACTGCACCGTACCCTCACCCACAAGCGGTGAGGAAAGCTTGAGACATAAATATATAAAATCCATTTCTGTTACTTCATTGCTGTTTCCCTTCCAGCTGACTGCTGTGTCCCTGAATAGAAGCTTGGCTGGAGCCAGGAACTCTGGATATTCGCTGGCGCTGCGCCCCGAGGCCTAAGGGCAATGCTAAGGAGATACCACAAGCAGCGGAGTAATGCATGTGACATCAGCACAAACAAGGACATGTGATGTTTCTTTTAAGCCATTCCAGATTTAAAAACCCTACAGAGTTCCCATAAAAGGATTTTTTCCCCCCCCCCCCTTTTTAACTCTGTGTGTTCGCAGGCCTTGTTTACATTATCTTAAACAAAATAAAAACCTTTCCAATGGACAATGGAGGAATTTACAGGCTGTTAATATAACCTGAGCAGATTTATAAAGTACGTTCCTGACTGGTGGCAACTGAGCTCCAGGGAGCTGGAGGCACCACCATGGTTTAGGGGAATAGCCAGCATCCCTCTCTGCATCTTTTGCTCAAAGAACTGAGCAGAAACTGAGTTCTGAATTGTGAGTTCCGAGTTCTGTTTTGCACCAAGACAATAAAAAAAAAAACAAACAGAAAATGCAAAGTTCCTATAGAAGCTGCATTCCATTTGTGCTTTGCAATACACTTGATTTGGTGGGGAAAAGCAAAAGGACCTCTCCTCCCCTGCTGGTGCCGTGTGCTGCCAGTGCCTCTGCAGAGCAGACCCCGGGCTCTAAGCAGGAACAAAGGGAAATCAGCACTGCGTAAATAGTCTACAATGCATGTCGGGGAAGCAATCCTGCTTCAAAAACAGACTGGAATTCCAGCCTCCACAACTTTTAAAAGCCCCATGGGAACACACTGTCTGAGAGCTTCAGCTGTACCAAAGCTCGGTGCCACGCAGCCGTCACCTGATGAGCAGTGCCATAACAATGGGAGGACATAAAAACATCACTGAGTGCACAGGAAGAGGAGAAAAACAGCAAAGCTTCTCCTGGCACCATCTTACTGAACCATCTGTCTTATTGCATGGTTCTGTCTGCAGAGCCACGCGAGCTATGCCAAGAGGGTGTAGCATAAACACAACTGAGGCTTGTTTCACCCTGTACAAGAGTAAAGAGCCTCCAGAAATACCCTCCTCTCTGTGCTTTGCCCTTTTCACAGGGATCCACCACCTCCCAGCCACAGGACAACCCCCTGTAAAATGCCCCACCTTTGCCCAAGCATCCTTTGCCCTGCACAGCCACACTGTAGAACAGAACCTCTCCAGCTCCATCTAAAAGCTACTGACCCACTGCTGCCAGGCTCAGGGGAGCACAGGCAGTGACAAGCACAACCAGCACAGCAGGGATGGAGACACAGACTGTCCCAGCCTGCCTGCACCCTGCAGAGTTCAGGGGGGGGGGACTCGAGGTTCTGAGGGGAGCTCCTGCTCTGTGGCTGGAGGGTGCAGGGCTGTGTCAACATCACATCACTCACATGGCTAAAAATAGCAGATTTGGTGACAGCAAGAGTCTTCTCTCTGTTCTCATCTACACTGCCCCGCAGCAGTTACCTCTTCCACCTGTCCTGGAGGTTTCTCTCTGTCAGCAAACTCCCCTCTCTCCACAGACACGTCCACTGATGTTCTGACCAGAATTTTGGTTGCTTCCAAGTCAAACTAATTTAAAGAACGAAATCTCTGTGCTTTTGTAGGTACCTCATGAGACACAGGAGCACAGACCTCCCCTTCTCTCCTGCTTCCAAGCAGCACCAAGCCCAAGTGACCTCTCTGCAGCCAGGCTTTGCTTTTGGGACATCCTGGGTTGATATTAGGAGTCAATACTAAAGTATCACAGACCAGTCTCCACCAGCAAGAATTTGTGCTGCCTAAAAAATACCTCCCACTAGCACAGACATGCCAAGAAACCTGCCTTCAAACAGAATCTTTTAGCAATCTCCAGAAAAAAGAGGATCCCTTGGTTTACAAAGGGTTTCATAAAGCACTGGAGAAAGCAGTGGCCTGGAACATGCTGGGATGCAGGGTGAGATCCATGTGCAATTTCAGGGCTCTTAGACACTGTTAGAAACACTCTTCTGCCCATGTCCTAATTTTCCTGTAGGTCCCCAGCTGAGAAGGAGGTTACTGGGCCCTGGGGAGGAACTCTGGCTACAGACAGGTCTGATCCTGCCAGCAGTGTGTGGGTGAGGACTGGGGGCAGTGGGGATGCCACTGAGGGTGGGACAGCAGTGTCACAGCACCCTGGGCAGGGAAAGAGGTGAAAACATGCAAAGAATAAAAGCACCACAGGAACACAGGAGGTTTTTTGATTGCCAAGTGCGTGTGCAGGGAACAAAGGTGAAGGTTACTCCTGGAGCTCCCTACTGTTATTCCTACAACTGCCTATTTGGATTTCAACAGATTTGGGTGTCTGTACTAAAAGACAAAACAAGCTGAAAGGGAGCAAAAGCAAGTCACAATAAGGTCATACTTTTTTTTTTTTTTCTTTTTACAGTTGGGATAAAGCCAAGCTGTTTTATACTCAACTTTATCACTGAAAAAAAAAAAAGCAAACAAAAAATCACCACTAATGTGGACGTGCCTTAGGTCTGAGCTCAGCTTCATTCCTTTTTCTGACAGAGCAAAGCAGCACAATTCAAAGGCAGACTTTTTTTCTTCTGCACCTCTGCACTGTGAATCCTGCTGGGCAGAACCAACGTGTGAACAGCTTCTCCATGAGGAGCAGCACAAGAAAGGCCTTGGCTGTTACACACCAGTGCAAAGATTTGCTCTGCCAGACTTTACCCAAGTTCTCCCAGCTCACAAGCCAGGACCTTGAAAGTGGATTCATCCAGCAGCAACAACCCTGGAACAGAGGAGATTCCCTGAGGAGGGGGAGGACGGAGAACTGGGTGGGCTGCAGCAGAGAGAACTTCTGGCCTGACTCCCCTCCCAGCCCTGCTCAAACCACACACACCCCAGCTCAACAGGGGATTTCTAATGCTGGAACTCTCCCCAGTGAGTATGCTTTCACTGCAGAGGTGCTTTCTCCTGTGATCCCAGGGAGCTGAAGCCATTTGTGCCCAGCCCCATTGCACAGCTCTGACCGTGTTCAACAATGTCCAGTCAACCCGACTGCCAGGAATTCTCCAAAGCATCTCGAAAGGGAAGGAATGTGAAACCAAGGAATCACATGGCAGCTACACCTCCCCCTGCATATACCACCCACCCCCCTCAAACAACAAAACAACACTGCCTGTCATCTGAAACCACAGCCAGCCTCCAGCCAAAAAAGCTATTTTCCTAAGAATCCCAAGCAGCTGAGGCCCTTAAGTGATTGTATCCCTTCTGTGGGCCTCCAGCAAATTTCAATAACTGCAAGACGCAGTATTTCCTTCCCAAAAGTCAGTTCGGGAAGTATATCAAAGCAATAAAGTCTGAACAACTGAAACTGCTGTACACAAAGGCCAGCAGAAGTATTTCAGCAATGTAAAGCTAAAAACTGAAGCTGCTGCACTGCACACCCTCGGCTGCTGCAGGGCTTTGGGTCGATCCTGGGGCAGGGAGAGGTTTTTCTGTGGACAACCTCACCCTGTGCTTGCAGGGAAAGAAACTTTTAGCAGGGGGGATTTGTTTATCTCAATGGGGCAAGTGCTGTGACTGAAAAACAGGTCCAACCCAGCTTCTCATACACTGATTTATCTGTATGCTGAACTAAAAAGTTAAATTCCAATGTTTACACACATTTCAGCTTGTCCCATGCTCTTCTCTCTCTTTATGCTCAACAGAATTACTTTAAGCAGAAGAGATACGATTTAGGCACACAACCTCCCGATGTAGCAAATATCACTTATGAAATGACATTTTTATTAAGCCTAATTTTATTTAGTAACACAAAGCTTGGATTTTGTTTGCTTATTAGAGGAGAGATTCTGGTGAGATTCTGGCCATGAGTAAAGTTGTTTTCTGGAATGTCTCACTACCATAAAACACAGGATTGACAGAGACTGACTGTCACTCTGTCCCAACCCCTCCCATGGCAGAAGCAAGAGCAGGCCCTGCAGGGGGGTCGGGAGGCACAGGCTGTGCCCTCGGGGCAGTGGTGGCACTTACAGCATGTCGGGACAATTGTCAGGCTTTTCCAGCAGCCCCCCTTCCATGACGAAGCGCAGCACCTGCTCGTTGGTCATGCCCTGGTACGGCTGCTCCGCCAGCGTGGCGATCTCCCACAGCACCACTCCGAAGGACCTGCAGGAACAGCACACTTTTAGCACTCTCAGCCTCCTTTACAAGGGTGTGTTTCTTACAAGATGCTGATTGCTGAGTGTCCGTGGGTATTTTCTTTCTTTTACCAAACAATTCCATTTGCCGGCAGTGACAGAGACTGTTGACTCAAACACTCTGCTCTAGTGAGAAAATGGCTCAGGTGAGAAAAACTCAGTTATCCCTCTGTGACATGCATGTAACTTGATGTTGTTGATATGTTCTTGAAACAGAGCTTCCAGCTCCTTCCAGATAACTACAAAGGAGAGCAGAAGTGAAAAAAAAAACAGTTTTGTCTAATAATAGGAATTGATTACTGGCAAAGGAAGATAAGCATAGTTATGTAATTGGGTAGTTTGAACGTAAGTATTGACACTTTCTAAAAATATCTCCATTTAAAATTAGATTATTGAGCAGACACAGCTCAAATTGTCTGCCCTGCACTGAAGAGTCATCTGCTTTTAGAGCTGCTGGGCAAAGAAGGAAAATCTCGATGCTGTCTGACTTGTGTGGTAAAATGCTGAGTCAAGCTGAGTGAAAAACACGCAGTTCCACTGGGGGGGTGTTATGAAAACAGGAGTCCAGTGTCATGAGCTGGTTATGGCCCAGTGGTTTTATCTTTCAGTTATCCCTGGGATTTAAACTGGTTTGCATCCAGAGCCAGAAACCACAAACTGCCTTGCAATTGTTTTCCTTTTAGGGGAGGGAGGGACAGGGGGTCAACTCAACATTTGGGTGCCTTTGAAGCTCCTTTGATCACCGCAGGGATAACGAGGACAAGTTTTGCACACCTACTCGTCAGACTATCCTAACAAATAAACTCAGGTTGCTCCTCCCAGGCAACTACCAGCCCTGAAAGAATGCAAGATGCTGAGGATTTATTTATAGAAATCCACCCTCACTGTGAACAGTATTACATTAATTTTAAAATGTCCTCCTTCCCTAACTACAACAAAAACAGCCTGTCTAATTACCTCATTCTTCAGCCTGAACAGCAATAAAAGAATGAGTTGCTAAAATAAAGCTCCACCCTTCAAACCTCCAGACACTCTTCCTTCCTGCAGTTGCCATTTCACCTTACAGCTTATAAATCCTGGACTCCAACCACTCAACAGGATTTTGTCTTTTTGACATCTTGGCTTCTAAAACTGATCTCTAAGAACATGAAACTGCATGTCATAATATCTGCCCAGAAAGGCAGGAAAAACAATCTCAACCTTTTGTTTACTGTTTGATGCAAATAAATGGCTCTCAAAACTCCCAAGCTCCACAGTTTACAATGAGCAACTTCAAATCTGAACCAATAAAAGGATTCAAAGAATTTTCCCTGGCATGAAGAGACCTCTGATGTATAGTGTCTGGTGTAAAAGTCACTGAGAAGGAATGATCCTTTTAGCTATAAGCAGATCAAGTAAATAGACAGTATTTTAAGTTCCACTACATTTGGAATTTAGATTGAAATTTCTCTGTAGCTGTGGATACATATTCTAAGCAAACAGCGACTTTCTCATGTTGAGCCTGGTTTTTTGTGCCTCCAGACAAGCACAACCCTGTGAACCAAATTTCAGAGTAAATCACTTCCAACAATTAAGATGCCAAACCACCCCAAGGAGAAACTCTCTGAAATACCCAGAAGTATTGTGAGCCTCCTCTCCATAAAACAATTTTTTCCCCTCTATGCTTACGAGTAAAAATCTGTCAAGATTTTACTGCTCCTCCTCTTCAGCTTTCCAATCCTGCAATCAGTAAACTACTTTCCAGGCCAGGATATTCACTCGGATTGTCCCACTGATGAACTGCAATACTGTTTGCACAATCCTGCTTTGGACTGAGCAACCAACAAATGCCCAATCATGGAATCCCAGGATGGTTTGGGCTGGAAGGGACCTTAAAGCCCATCTTGTTCCACTCCTTGCCATGGGGAGGGACAGCTCCTACTATCCCAGGTTGCTCCAAGCCCTGTCCAACCTGGCCTTGGACACTTCCAGGGATGGAGCAGCCACAGCTTCTCTGGGCAAGCTGTTCCAGGGCCTCACCAGCCTCACAGGGAAGAAATTCTTCCCAATATTCAATCTAAACCTCCTCTCTTCCTTGTTAGGGAAACACTCATGTACTTCCTGCAACTACAGCACTAATTTACACCTGACACCTTATCTGGTGTCACACCTAGGGTTTTTTTTGTTTGGAATTTGAGTTATATTTAAAGAATAACATCACTAAAGAGTCCCAGGCTAAAAGAAAGCACATGTGGAACACACATGGGACATCCCCATTGCTCACTCTGAGCTGCTGCAGAACCCTTCAGAGGCAATGGCTGGACCTGAAAATTCCTGTTGTGTGGTAAGAACAGGCAGCTCTGCCAGCTCCTCACTCCAGGCTTGGTCAGTTCTGCATCTGGGGATTTTCTAGTGACATAGTCCAAATTTCTGTCTGCTTTGTGAAGCCATTACAAGTCCCAAAATTCTTTTACTGGAGGGACTGCCAAAAGCATGCCTGCACTGTTCCATCAGATAAATGGCTGATACAGGGCTTCCCTTCAATTCAGTGTGGTTGTTTTCATCTGCTTCCAAGTCTGAGGGTTACTGGATTCAAAAGTAAGTTACTAGCCATATGTAAAATAAAATTTAAGCATCATTCTGGTGCTTTGCTTTCTCACTTTAACTCCTCTTAGGAACTTTTTGTTCAGAGCTGGTGCTGTGATCTATAGACCACTGACTCCAAACTCCTCAAGCTGCTCAAGGAAAATGCAGTTTACTCCTAAAACACCATTCCTACTGACTTCTAGACATTTGGAGGCAATCAGCTGCCAATTCTGTAACAGATCAGCAGTAAAAACATCTTGTTAGGAAGGCAGAGAAACCATAAAAGACAGAGGAGAGGTTTTGCCAGTACACAGCCATCTTCTGCCAAGTCCTCCCTACCTATCTCCAAAAGTTGGGGGGGTGTGGGAGAAATTGTTCCAGGGGATTACTTCTCCTAAGTACACGCCTCTATTAATAACTGCACAGATACAGCAAGCATGCAGTGTGCTTTGAAAGAAAACCCTATTTCTGCATCTTGCAGTATATAAAACAAGCAAACAAAGCTCCAAATGGAGAGGGATATGCACAAGGGAGAACTCCCCAAAAAAGCCTGTGAGTGTACACAATCCATCTGAGGGAAAGTGATGTTATTTACACAGAAGGTTTTGATGGAAAAGCAGGTCAGCACTAGGAACCTTTCTGAATTCTTGGCAACTTCTAATGCTTTTCTTGAAGGAGGACAATTTAAAAAAATGACAACTTGCTCTTCCAGGTGAAGGTAATGTTTTTCACTGCAGAACTGATTTTACAACTAACAGCAGGAAACATGCTGCCACCTCCAGTTCTAGAAATCCATTTAATTCTGCTCTTCCTGAGAGCAAAATTTAACTTCATGAGTTCTTGCTCAAACACGAACTCAGGGAACAAGAGAGTTACCTGTGAACGGACAGGAGAAAGCAGTACACTCAGTTAAGTCTACTAAAACAAGAAGAGAGACTAAAAAGGAGGAGGTTACAGCAGTTTTCCAGAGCCCCTGTTTTGTTACCAGACATCGGAGTGCGTTGTGAAGACTCCGTCTTTCAGCGACTCCGGAGACATCCAGCGGACAGGCAGCAAACCCTTCCCTCCTTTCCGGTAATAATCTGTCTCGTAGATATCTCTCGTCATGCCAAAATCTAGAAGGTAGAAATACTCTGAGTTTGTGTGAGAAAATGATGAACATTCCCCCTTCCTACAAGGCAGAGAATCACACTTGGGTGTGAGGAATCTGTGATTTTTGCAGACACTTCAGCTGCCGCCTCGGGGCTGGTGACCTTCCCTCCCAACACCAACAGATTGTGCCACTGACTTCAGGGGTGACAAGTCTGAATGGTTTAAATATAGGAATATGCAAAGTTCCAGCATTTATGCTCAAGCTTTGCAGTAAGATGAGTCTTCTGAAGGTCATGTAATTCACTAATTGTTCCCCAAATTCAGTGATTTTCATTTTTTTTAAGGAGTGTAAGGATCTCCTTTAGTACTTATAACTATTGCATTTAGTCAAATAATCTCACATGCTGAAGGAAATACTTCTCTTGGTTTTCTTTTTCCTGTTTCCAAAGGTAATTCCCAGTTTCTGTACAATATTCCATTTCAAGTGCTACAGAGGATTATGCCGCTCATTTGTGATTAACACAGCCAAATATTAAAGACATACTTCCGGTTTATATCCATGCTTAGCTGTAAATTCATAAGCATTTGCAACACTTGCATCTAAAAATGGTCATCCCCTGACTGTAACTCAGATTTATTCCAGTGGGTTTTCTTCTCTACAATCAGCCTGAGATAGAACTGCTGGATCTCACATTTGCCTATTGAAACCAGTCACTGTCTTCTCAGACACCGACCAGAAAGTTAATAAATTAGAGGTCATCAGTCCTCTGATAGACATTAAATGCTGTCTGATGACACACAGGGCAAAATCCATTTTACCAACACAGACCTGCAACTGCCCCTTTTTTCCCCAGGAAATGTGCACAGAACTCCCCCTGCTCTCTCATTTATCATCAGTCTGTGGTGAGTGACCAACCAGGGACACCGGTACCCTTGGTGATTGTGACTAAAAAGCCCATCTGTGCAGCTCCTCCATCACTCCCACACACCAGGGGGACTTTATCTTGGCTGAATGGAAGATTCTTTCAAAATGTAATGCAAATAAGAACCAGACACACAGGGTAGTGTGGCACAGAGCTCTTCCTCTGAGATGTGAACAGCCTGAGTTGGTGTGTTCCAGCCAAGATGCTCCTGAGCTGTTTCTGCATGAGGGGATTTTCAATGCTGCTACATAAACAAGAGCAGGGCAGCACATTTACAAAATGCTTTTGGGGTAACCATGAACACGTTAAAGGGAATAAATGCACCATATCTTCAGTTTACAGTATTGTGATACAAGCTGATGGGGGCAGGAGGAGAAAACTGGAATGGGAAGGATTTAGGCTGACTTCCCACGAACCTGCAGAAAATACACAAAATCCCCAAAAGATCTTATTTCCTAATTAACTGACTCAAAATGAAATCATTTTTTCTTTCTCCCAAATGACAGGATTACTTACACAAATTATCAAAATAGCTGAGTTAAGCTCAGAGAAAAAGAATTAGTTTCCTACAGCAGAAGGCTGTTGCTATACACGTTATTTTAATATGCACAACTCAAAAACAGCCAACAGCTTAAAATCACTCTCTGGAGAGAAGACTGAAAAAACTCATCTGACACTATTTTGGAGGGATGCTGAAAGGAAAAAAACATTGGTGATCTAACAGCAGAGCAGAAGAAAAGCCATTCAGCTGTCTGGGAAGCAGAACTCCAGTTTAAGACTGGAAAGCACCCAGCTGAAGTCATTCCATTTCCAACTCAGATACGATTTAAAATAATCCTAAAATTCTCATTCTTGAATCAATAAACAGGAGGTAGAATTATTTTTGTGCATTAACAGAGACATGAATGACACACCAGTGGTAACTCCACCATCCACCCAGTTGTCTGCAGTACCTGAACCTAAATCACTTCCTCACCAGGCTCTTTTTAAACCCACATGCTGTACTGTTGCCTCACTGGAACAACAGCAAGCAGAGGTATTCCAGAGGTTTCAACTCAGTGTTAACTGCTCACAGGTCTTAAATCACAAGGAAAAAGCAAGCAAGCAAAGAACATATTTCATTCCGCAAATATTTAAACTAGAGCTCAGTTAAATAAATAACTACACATATAAATAAATAGCCTTCCAAGACACTGATTTTCCAGGATGATTCCATGACCTGTGTGAGGATCAGGAGAGCCCACCTCCAATTTTGACAGTGAAGTCCTCGGCCACCATGCAGTTCCTGGCAGCGAGGTCCCTGTGCACGAACTTGTTGGCGTTGAGATAGGCCATGCCATCCGCGATCTCCCCTGCCATCTGGATCATCTTCTTCAGCGTTGGGGGTGCCTGACCAGGGTTGTTCTGAGTAACAGGAACATCCAGCAATTAACAGACCACAGCCATTCTCTTGTGCACATACTGTCCTCGCGTTCTGTTACTTTAATTTATACTCATTGGAATTTCTAGATCAAGGGCAGAAGGGGCTGAGCTCATTTTCTACAAAGGCTGCTGTGATTTCAGTGGCAAGTGACCTGTGTGTCATCTTTATCCTTCAGACCCCGTATCATATGTGACAATTTTAGCTGTTAGTCTGATGGCCTATGCATGAGAGTTTACGGAGGAGCTAGGATAACAGATATTTACTTTCCAGCAGGGGCAATGGGCAGGACACACGACATGAAACAATTATCCTAACGTGCTCTTAAACCAGCCAATTTCTGTAACATCTTGATGAGAATGTAGATCAGACAAGAGATCTAATGCAAATCTGGGAAAGGGGACTCAGTGACACAAGAAGGGACCTATTCCATGTGGCACTCTGGGCTGCCTCATGAAAGAGCTGCTGGAGATCACACAACAGCTCATGTTCTGTCCTTAGACTGAAGGAGAAGGGCAGGAAAGGCCAATTGCCTGCTGCTTCCAACGTGAGGCTGTCTTGTTCAAGATGATTCGAACTGAAGAAATAAACATCCAGCAACTCATGACTCACCTCTGTGTCTGGCCTCAATGATCTCAGGTAACTTTTGAGGTCCCCACGTGTCATCAGCTCCATGATAACCAGTGTAGGCTGGCCCTGAGAAACAACACCAAGCAGCCGAACCTGGCAGAGGAAAAACAAATGTTCGGTACAAGTATACAAGCACAGCTAATTATCATTTATTCATGTTGATATGTAGCCCTGTGGGAAAGGTCCGAATGTAGATTTGGATCCGCTTTCTGACTGGGGTGTCACGATAATATTACAAAGCTGAAATCTCAAATTCCCACTTCAGTCAGGGCAGACATGCCCGGAACAGCCTGGTGTCAATGAGCACCAGGGCTGGATGAGTCCCAGCCACGTCACATCCTCAGGACTCACCACATGGTGACAGTTGAACTCCTTCATCACCGAGGCCTCATTCAGGAACTCGATCCTCTCGCGCATGCTCGCAGACTCATTGACCGTCTTGATGGCCACCCTGGTCTCTGGCTCATCCTTCACCACTCCCTTGGCTATTCCCTCGTACACCATCCCAAAGGAGCCTTGCCCAAGCTCCCTGCACATGGTGATCTTCTCCCGGGGCACTTCCCACTCATCTGGAACATACACTGAGGGGAGAGAGAACAGGCTGTGATGTTCTGTGCTGGGATCACTCCCTGCTCCCCACAACAGTTCTGGTGTTCAAACCCCACACAGAAAGCTGAGACCTTGCACCATGTGTGCAAACAGGCCAGGGTCTGTCCCATACAGACACTGTTGTCCTTTGATGATGGCATACAAATAAATCTGAAAGAAAAGTGGACTTGAAGCAGCATTGCTACGGTAAAGACATCGAGATAGAAATAAGGAACCTCAAAGCACAAAACCAGGGTGGGAAGAGGCTCACATCAATGCTTTAGGTTAAACCTTTCCTTGAAATCCTTGCTCTCCTAATTCTGCCAGACAGCATCAAACATACTTGATCATCTGTATCAGTTCAGTGTCTGCTGTATTCTCTATTAACACTGATTTTATGGCTAGAGGGAAGCAGACTCTGATCCAGCAGCTCTTTGCATGGCACTATTCTGATCCCTTGCACCCACACTGTTGCACCAGCAAAGGCAGAACTTGCTGCTGCAGGTCTTTGATCTGAGGCAGAAGAGAGCTCTCAGAAGGTGACTGCCAGGAGGCAGGACTGCCTCAGGCAAGAAGACATCCAAGTACTCACTGATGCTGCTGCCTATCAGTCACCAAAGGAGGGGACAGTTGTGTCACCTGCTCTGCATGGGTGAAATGACAGGATGAAAACAGAGGATTATAGCATGAGCACTGACAGACCTTTAACCCTAATGGTGTTGCTACAAAAAACAACACTCTGGGTAAACCCGTTAGTCTCCTGGGGGCTTTTGGAAATACTATTTCAGCAAGAATTCTACAACAGCAGCACCAAACTAAACCATAAACGGAAAAACTGAGGCCTCAAGGACATTTGTCTGATGTTGTGATTTCTTCAAGTAGTGGGTTTGTTTGTAAAAGGGCAAACATGAAAGAACACAAATTCATTCTTCCTTCATTCCAGTGAAAACACCACTGGAAGAGTAGATGATAATCTGGAAGTGAAATTAGTGATTCAAATTTGCCTCAGGAGGACAAAACTACAGGAAAACAATTCAAAAACTCCCCAGTTTCAACAGACAAGTGGCAATTGTAGATTCCAGGGCTGTCCTAATAAAACAGAGGAAGTGTCTTTACAGCGTGTCTATTAGAGTTCGATACCTTTCAAAGTCAGACACCAACTGAACACGGGACAGTAAAAGCATCACAAGTTAAGGTCACACTCACCATCTGAGGCACTGAAGTACTCGGGGTTCACAGAAGCATAAAGTACTCCATTGCCCAGTCTGTCACTGTTCCTGTAGAAATATTGGGGTTTATTTCTTTTTCCTTTAAATCTGAGTACATTTCAAGCCATCTCTTTTACAGCTTTTCCACTGCTTACTCAACCACAGAATATTATTTACTCCATGTGGAGTTTTTCAGACAGGGGACAAACTGAGATCTTATCTACCCCACAGAATCAATGGGAACAGAGTCCAGAATAGCTTCCCAGGAATTCTGGAGTCTTCTCTATACCAAATCAGCACCAGGAAAATGTAAACACAAGGTACTTTTAGCTGCTGGGTAAACTTCTTTTAAGAAAGGCAGCCATATATTTATAAACCAGGAGACCTGTGGCTGAGAATGCACTTTACCATCATCAGCTCTGCTGTGGGAGTGAAGTTTTTTAGCAAAAGACATGACTCTTTAGTGGGGATTCCAATGAGCATAATTAATGTGTGAGTAATAAAGTAATAAACTCCATAGCTAGAAGTTGCAAGACAAACATTTGTACTGCTATTAAGTTCTCATTATGTGTTCAAATGAGATTTAAAAAAAATAAATCACAAGTTACAAAAAACAAAACTGAGGAAAACAAATTAACAGAACAGTCCCAATGATGGCTCTTGCCCAGGATATAATTTTTTAAAGTGGATGTAAAGACTTCAAAAAACCTTCTAGAATTTGAAAAAAAATCAAATCAACCTAAATGAACCTAATTTTTCAGTATAAATACTGACCCATATTTCAGTCAAAACTTCTGATTATACAGGTCCAGTGTGTGCCATCATTGCCCCACTGGTATGTTCCTCACAAGCCTTCCTCTTCCTACTCAAACATGATACTGCAATAAAAACCCTCTTCATATCTCTAGCAGCAGCAGCCAGATGCTGGTAACTCTAAACCACCTCCTTTTCCATATCAACAAGACAGAATCTACCTCAGCCTCTCAACTCCTCTGAACGCCATTTCTTTTTTTAATTTCCAACTCACTCCACGGGCACAGATTTGAAAATAAACAATTCCCCTCCTGCAGGTTTAAGCACCAGCACATGGAACTCACCTCTTTTTGTTAAAGACATAGAGCATTATCAGCAATCCCCCAAGGATGAGCAGCAGAGCAATAGGGAGCACAATTACCAAGTGCAGGAAGTTTCCATAGTTTGCTGCTGCAACCAACAAGAAAAACAATTGTTTCAGGGTTTCTATAAAACCTCTGTTAACAAAGAAACATTCAAAACCCACTCAGTGTATTTCCATACAGGGAAGAAATCAAAGTTCTCATTTTCTTGTCTGATGTGGAAAAATGTACTTTGAAACCCTCCCTGACTGCAGATGAGTGAAACAAGAAAGCAGACACTGAAAGGCATTAATTTTGTTCAGAACAGTGTCTGTCTGGGCTTTGTTTTCACAAGTTATGCTTAAAGGACTTGCATTCCTCAGTGAACAATATCCAATTGTTCACTTGCACATTCACCTTTTTTCCCCACCTTTTGTTCACCTTGCAGCTGCTAACATTCAGAATATACATGCACTGCTCTTTACTTCAAATTGTTCAAAGGTCAGCAACCAGAAAACCAAAAAGGGATAAAAGATGGAGTTGCAGTTTTTTGGGGATGTATCTACTTTACAACTAAACACAGAATGTCTTAAAGAGAGTCTCTGTGGTCATGTTCTTCCAAAATATAAATGACTCTCATTGTCAGGACCAGCATCACCCTTTCATCAGGACACTTCTTTTATCAAACGTCACTCAGAACAACTCAACCTGTCAGCCAAAAATCTACACAAATTATTTGTTTCTCCAATTATTTTGCAATTTTAAGCAGGTTTGCCTTGTTGCCCCAGGTTTTGTACATGGCAGCTCCATGTTGTTACAGCTATCATCACATTCCCAACATAGCTGCACATCCCAGGAAGCCACAGCAGAGTGTTCTCCACACCCACACCTGGCTGCACCTCTCACAGACACCCAAGGCTGCAAGGAAAGGACCACACCTCACATACCCCTCCCTAGCTGTCAACAGCTGCCAAAAAAATGGACCAGAGAAGAGTTCCCAAAGAACCATCAGCAACTAAGAGGAGTGTTCAGAGGCAAGAGACTCAGATACTCACTCACATGAACATCAGGAATTATCAAAATGACAATAAACCCCCAATTCAACACGGACTATAAACATTTGTCTTACATTTGGGCTGCACATAGAAGGAGATGGGCTCAGTCCAGGACCCATTCCCAGCTAAGGAAGTGGCCTGAACTCTGGCAGAATAGTTTCCAGGGTTCAGGTGAGTTAGTTTAGCTCCTCCAAGCTTCTTGTATTCCTGTCTGGAAACACATTCTCGCTTCTCCTAGAAGAAAGAAGCAATTCATGCATGTTATTATCTTCACGTTCTGGAGAAAGCAATATAGCTGCAGGATAAGCTTATTTTTATAACTAAAAGCCCCACCTGACCAATTTTACTTCAAACACCATAAGGAGATATGTGGAACTTAAGAACTCAGAGGAAATGAAAGAAAGACATGCTGGCAGGTGCTGGGTGTCTGAAATCACAATTTCTGTTTGTGCAGCACTGCACAGAAGCATGTTAAGAGAGATTATTTTTTGTGTATAAATTAAGAGTTATGAGCAGTGATGCCAAATCCTCACCTCACCATGCTGCCCATATTTGATTTCATACATCAGGATCAGCCCATTTGGATTTGCAGGCTCCAACCACTTCAGGTAGACGGTATTTTCCTCTTTTGCTTCCCATGATACCGTTCCTGGAATGTTATCTGCTCCCTCTGTAAGATATTTACAGGTGATGTGAGAAGAACACCCATGACTGAAACAGGAACTTTGGCAAGAGCTGAGGAAAATGGAAGATTCATGATATTCTTCAGGTGCAGAAGCTCTGCAGCAAGAGCCATTCAAGCCCAGGGAAGAAACTCTGTTTGCCAAGGACCTGCTGGATATTAGCTCAGTCTGAACTACTGCTTCCCAGAAATCAGTGCAAAGCATACAGCTCTGTGTGCCAAAAACCCCTGGTTATCATCACCTGATTCCTCCTTCCCAACTCTCCCCAACACCAAAACAGTGCAGGGAGCTATTCCCACCAAATGGCTGCAAACAGCTGTAAGCACACATCATTTGCCCCCACTGACAGTCTTTTCCTAAAACAGTCATCCCCACTTAAAACAGAGTCTCAGCAGCAGCTCAGGAACTGCTTTATCTCTATTTAGCTCCTAATAATTTCATGTGACTTACTCAAAACTTAAGAGGAACGTGAAGCGCATTTCAGTCTGGACTGAAAAAATATAACCTTCTCAAAGATCTCAAAGGTAACAGGATTGTTTAGCCTTTAATTTTCAGAGGCATGTGTTAAAAATCTGAGAACACTGCTTTCCTTTTCCCTGATCTCACAGATTTCCTTATTCCCTTGAAATAAGCAATACTTTTCTTTTTTTTTTACTGACACAGCTGGATCTGGATTATGATAGCCTTTCCTTCCAGAAACAAAACAAAATTGCTACCATTCTGCATCCAATATCCCCAGACATCTGCTGGAGTCAGAAGCTCATTGCTGGATGCCTATGAGCTTACACTAAAATCATCTCTATTCTTCTCAGAAGTACAATCTGCGAAAGTCCCAAAGATGAGCACAGCATTCAATGCTTCCTATTTCAGGTAGTCTAGAGGCCAGGGATTGGGCACAAAGAAACACAGTATTCCTCCTGTTCCCAGGCTGGACAAATGCATGGTCGTTCTGTGACAGAAGAAACATTTGGCAAACATTCCCACCAGCAAACTCCAACATCTGCAAACAGCTCCGAGTGAACACAGCAAAACCAAACATTAGCAGAGAAACGTTGCCGTGGCTCTATTCAGCACACAGGGAGCTGAGGAACNGGGGGTCTCACTTCTATTGCTGGGAAACGAAGTCTCTCCTAATTATCCTGGCAGTCAACTTCTCCCTTTCTCCAGCTCCCAGCACAGACTCAAACACATCACTCAGTACACACAACACACCAGAAACAACAAAACCTACACAGCTCAAATTTATGCTACTGCATGGAATCTTTTTTACTATACTCCAATGTAATTATAACTGATTTAGGAGAGCTTGTCCCCCCCTGAGCATCATCTCTGCCCAGCAAAGGCAGAGCTGGCCCCATGTGAGCATACCTGAGGGCATCGTTCTGGCAAACACGAAGTTGGACGCGCTGCAGCCAAGCGTGTCGGCCTCGTGGTTGCAGCTGTGAATATCGATGCGGTAAAGAGTGAAAGGCTGGAGATGGGAGATCACAGTCCTCTCCTTGCCATCCACCTTGGTCTCAAAGAAGGGATATTCCACCTCGCTCTCCTCTGTGTCAGAGGCGTTGGTGAAGTGGTCACTCCCGGTCACATTCCTGTTCCGAGTGGCCGAGGTGGCGTTGGCGATGCGGAACACGTCCCTCCGCTTCCTGTCGGGCCTGAGGAGCAGACACAGGTACAGGAAAGGGCTCTTTAGAGAAAATCCACTTCTTCTCCAGCTTTGGGAAAACTCTCCCAAACACCCCAGCAAAACAGGTAACAGACAATAAAAAAAGCTAAATAAAGGGATACTGCAAAACAGGAGGAAAACTTTCTCTAAATCTGAACCTGTTAGGTGTCAGCAGATCTCATTTCTCTCTCTTTTGCTCAGGAACCAACCAAAACTCTGAAGCTCACATTGAGCCCCAAGATGAATTACAAACTTCTGACCTCACACAATAAACCAATCAGCAATGAACAGCTTCACCATTACTCAACAAGCATCCTGGATTTGTGTTTCATGACAGTAATGTTGATGCTTAAAATGGAAATCAGATGCCAAAGGTTGAAAAGGTTAGGGGGGGAAAAATTGTTTTCAAGTTTGCTGGATTAGCAAAAGAAGCTGAGCCTACTGAGAGTTAGCTTTGCAGTTGTGATGAAATTAGAATGTATTGCACTGAGAGGAGAAACCTTGGAAGGCAGCTGAAGGCCATGAAGGTCCAGCACCACTCGGGTGGTCATCTGTGCATGTCTGCTTCTCTCACCCAAACGAAAGCTCTGCAAAGGAACAATCCTCCTACGTCAGAAAACTCAGCACTAATATTGTGTAGAGGCAAAAGTTCAATGAGCAGCTTTGCCTTCCAGGCATCTGGGGGAAATTTAAGCAGAGTTACAAAGTTGAGGATTTACAGCCACACCATTGCTCTCTCAAGCCTGGGGAACTGCTGTAGTGAACAGCCCCAATTGACAGGACAAGGATCAAGATACTCTTAGAACGACGTGGATCAGGTAACCAACACCCTGTGGACCTGTCCCTTGGTCCTGCCCCAGATCGGAGGCTGTTCTGCACAGGAGCACCAACCACACAGGGCAGTCTGGCTTCACTGCTCCTGCTCCTTTGTCTCCAAGGGCTGCAGGAATGCTCACACATGGAAAGCAATGCCCCAGGGGAGGTAAAGGACAAAGTAAGAAGGACTCACACTACAAAACCAATTTTTGGATCCTATCCCTGAAACTATCCCTATCACTTCACCAGTGCCCATGGAACACCTGACCAGTGCAACAGGTAGCAAGAGATGAGGTCCAACAGATCTACCAGAGAGCAAGTTACAAACCAGGCAAATGAGGCCTCCCTGGAGCACACAACAGGAGGAAAGATGACTCAACAGGAGAACTTAATTCACTGTCAAATATATCATCTGAGTACATGCAGCAACAGAGCAGCACGCTGCAGAGAGAGCCAAGAACAGGCTCACTCAGTTTTGAAACCTTCTGGCAGAGTTGGATGAATTTTTCTCTTGAGGAGTTCACTACAAAAATTTCCAAAATCCCTTTACTACATCGTGAGTAGTCATTTTGACACTCTAACCACCATGTAAACCACGTCACAGAAATAAACACAGACAAGAAAGAATTTCCTAAGTTAGCAACAAATTGTTTAAAGCAACACACAAGTGAGTATCTTGTCAGTTAAGGCAATTTCATAGAATGTAAGCATTTGTGCTTCGTCTACACTGGTATCTGTGGAAGTTACTAAACCTATTCACCCTGCTTACAATGTGTATTGATTTACTGCTTTAGCTCAGTGC
This sequence comes from Sterrhoptilus dennistouni, assembly GCA_013397095.1. Classification (NCBI taxonomy): domain Eukaryota; kingdom Metazoa; phylum Chordata; class Aves; order Passeriformes; family Zosteropidae; genus Sterrhoptilus; species Sterrhoptilus dennistouni. Next base: position 140,795 of record VWZU01016617.1, on the reverse strand, counting down.
AAAGAATAAACTTCCATCAGTAAAAAGTTGGATGCCTAGCCCTGAACTGATGAACACTTGCACAGATTCTGTGGTTAAAGCAGTGAAAATAAAAAGTTCATTTTCAATCAAGCACAAAAGCATGTGCCCATGCAAGAACCCAAAAGGCCTGACTTTATCACTGTTTTTATGGGATGCATGGACCTTCCACTCTTTGGTGGTATTTGTGGGTGGAGCCGAGTACAGCCCTACCTTGTCTTTGGAGAAAAAGATAAAGGAACACAAAATTTGGTGGTGAGAACTACAGTTGTGTCAGGAAAAGAGCTGCAGGATAACCACAAGGCAAACGTAATTAAAACATTGTGAGATTTGAGATCAGTGCTTTTCAGTCAAGCAGCTTCCTGCATTCATGAAATGCAGAGATAAAGGCAAAAATACAAGCATCCAAGGAAGTAAGGAAAAGCCTAGAGATAAAAACTTGAAAAATAATTTATTCCATTAAGGGAGAGGAAGGAAAAGAAATGCAAGAGAAAAATTAAAAATAATGCGATAAAAAATTAAATCAAATCAAAAGATTTTAAAAACGTGGGTTATTTAACAGCAAAGCTCACTTTTTTCTACTTCATGGCAATTTTAATGTTACTGCTCAGACTACACACAGAGCCTGTCTCATCCTGCTCATCAGAGAAACAAAAGCCTTGAAGAAGGAACTCATTCTCCTCTGGTAGTGAGTGTCTCTTCAAGACTAAGCAGAGTCCTGTTTGAAATTCACCATGGCACTAATACACATGGGGTCATCCAGAAGTTGCACAAGAGATTAGATCAACAGACTTCTTAAACAATCTTAAAACCCAGTCAAATACTTTCATGCTATATTACATGCTGCAACTCTTTCATAATAACCTGGAGACAGGTAGAACACTGGAAACAAATACTACTATTGAGGCTTGCATTAACACATTAATTAACTTCTCCCTTGGGAAAGAGAGAAAAATACCTGACATCAAGTAACAAGCAGCTTAGATTTGTCCCATGGAGATGTCTCACCAGCTCATGAACTTTAATTTCCCTGACATACAGTCTCTTAAAAGTTGCTTGGCTGTGCAGCTATTGCTGAGCATTGTCCCTTATCTGCCCCTGCTGTTACAAAAACACCCTAATGGCAGTAAATTAAGAGAAAAGGACAAGCTTTCAAGAAATTCTTTGTGAACTGATCAGTTTATTTGTTACTGAGTTCAAGGTTCTATGAGTTTTCTTGTAGGGGGGCAGGACTGCCAGAAAATTCAGGAGAAGACAAACACCTTTTGAATTACAAATGTTTGGGGAAATAGGAGAATCTGCTTTGCAACAGACTTTCAAGTAGTTTAGACTTGACACATGGCTTTCAAAATTCCCTGCTGTGCAATTTCATGAAGTCCAAAATCAGATCTTGTGATTTTCCATGGCTCAGGATTGACCTGATCACGATCAGACATGGAGGCTATAACTTCCCTGTACCTGATCTTGGCTGCTGCTTCTCATCATCACTGGGGAAACACTGCACAAATGCTCAGTGTGACCCAAACACAGCTCAGATAATATCCTTCACACCTCCCAAGAGAGGCAGTATTTAGTTCCTCATTTTTTGGATAAAGCTTAGAAGCACTGTGAATATCAAAGTCTCAACCTCGACAAGTCAATGCAACAGATCCTTGAATAAAAGTACAAAAAATCACAATGGAGAATGATAAGAACCAGTGTCACTTCAGAGTTCTCAAACCCAGGATTTGACCATGGGCTTCCCCTGTCAGAAAGGAGAATAAGACAAGGCACACCATTGAGATCTTACAATGTATTTCAAGACTGTAACACAACAACTGTGCACTATGTGCCCTGCCCCAGCATCCAATCACCCAAAATAACAATAGCTTACCTGAAAGACAGATTGGAAAGTCAAGGATCAAAATCCCCAATTAATTCAGTAGGATCTACTCTGTGTTGCAGCACAGAATCATTACAATGCCGTTTAACATGTAAGCAGGTGTTTATCATGGTAGAGTGGAAATATTTAATATTTCTCTGCAGAGCTGACCAGGAAGGATAGAAGCTTTTTGCAATTAGTGCAGTGAAAAAAGAAAACCAGTTTCAATTCACACAGTGAAGTGACTGTGCCCTTAATTTCAACGATAAATCTTCAGATTAGGAGCACAAGCACTTAAATGGTTATTTAAAGAAAAATCACATCTGAAACCCTTTGTCTGCCTCATGTTGCTCATCTCTAAAACCCTTACAGACAACGAGCTCCTTAAGTGACTCTTGAGTCTGAAAAGAAACCATCACTAAAATCCTTGATCAATACAGGTAAGAACCCTTACTATGGGCTAGAATTGAAAGAAAGAAATGAAAATTGGCAAATAAAAGAAACTGCAAAGTAAGGCTGTGGATTGTCTCACATGAGAGGAAAGGTAATGTTTAGTGTCTCTGTGTGCCTTCATGTCCAGAAAACCTCAATTCTAGGAAATGCTGAAAGATGAAATTATCAGCCCAACTTCCAAAAAAGTGTCCAAAATCCATTACCTGGGGACAAAGATGGAGTTATGAAGGAAGTTCTCAAACACTTTCCGGTACTCTGCTTCCTCCTTCTCTGCCTGCTTTTCTGCCTCTGTCTTGGGACAAGCACAACAAGGTCCTTTTTCTCCCCCACAGCCCTCTGGCTTGGTGGGCTCAGTGGCTTCTTCTGTATCAATGGTCCCATCAGCATATCTTCGAATTGGGACTTTATCTTGAAAGAAAAGAACAGAGCTGGTTTCCTTCTCTCCAGATCATGGATACAGCAACAATCCCCTCTACTTGCTGTTTACCCAACCCCTCTACTTGCTGTTATTTAACTTTTGCCCTGGCAGTGAAGAGCCCTGGCAGGCAGAGTCCCAGACATTTCAACACAAGAGCTTTTAGTTCTCCTACCTTTGGAGCAGTAATTGTGTCTGTACAGGTAACTGTCCTGAGGCTGCTGCTGCCAGCGCACGATGTAGTAGGAGAGGTTCCCATTGGGAAGAGAGGGAGGATTCCATTTCACAATCAGCTGGGATGAGGAGTTGGATGCTGAAATAACATCCAGGGGAATGGATGGCACTAGAGAAGGAAAAAAAAAAAAAAAAGAAAAAAGGTATTTAAATCTAGAGCACTCTACAAGGTATTTCCATACAAACTTTTGAGTGAATCCCAATGCATTTCTATACTGCAAGGAAAAACACCACTTTACTCCAAAGAAAGGATTTTCTACTTATGTCAACAGTTAAGGCTTCAACTGCAACCAAGTCCCAACCCAAAGTTGTGCTTAAATTAATCTTTACAATGGAACAAAGCCTGAAATTCTAACTCCAAGAAGCTCCCATAGTTCCTAGAGCTTTAATTCAAATTTTAATGCTACTTTCATAATTAGTGAAACTGCTAGCACTTTGCACATCATCTGCACGTAAATTATTTCTGTATCAACAACAGAACTTGAATAATAATGCACTGATCACACCTGTAGCATTATCAACCTCTCACTCCAGAGCCCAGCATCTCACCTGCAGCATTGGTTCGAATATATATAATTTCACTTTTTGCTCCATGAATATGATGATTTTCCATCATTGTGAGGGTAACAGCCTTGACATAAATGGCATATTGAGTCCAAGGTTTCAACCCTTGGAGCAGAATTCCAGGATTGTTCTCTTTGTTTGGTGGCAGGTCGACATCAACCATGTTCCAGCTGTTGGAGCCACACGCGTCTTGCCCGTCATACTCTGTCACATTTTTGAATGGTCTGAAATATTCAAAGAAAAAAGTAGCACAAATATTTATTTTCTCCCAAAGATTGTCATACATACAAGAGTGTCTCACTACAAAGTTGCTCAATGAAACAAATAAAGCTCACTTGCTTTCCACAGCAGAATATACAAAAAAAAAAAAAAAAAAATCTTGTCTTTCCAAGCAGTACAAAATTCAGAGTCCAGTTTTAGTCATGAGCAATAAAGCAACATTCTCCAAGAAAACACTATATTTATCTCCTTTTTTTTTAACTGAAAACAGGCAGTGAAATGCTTGAGACATATTTAGGCTTCAAATAAACATACACCAGAATATATGAAGCTACTCAAAACAGTTTTTGATAGGGGCCAAGCTTTTTACCATAAAGAACCCAAAGTTCCAAGACTGGCCTTGATCAGTCTAATGGGCTTTTCACCCTTTTATTTCTACACAATACAAACACACTTATATAGTTCTACTTCTCAGAAGTTGTAAAACTGGTGCAAGAGCATACAAAATTATGTTATTAATAACTGTACACTTGCCAGCTTCATTGTAGAATGTCACAGTGATCTTTTTCAAGTGATGCTGGACATGAACCATTTGTGCTTCCATGTCTCACAGCTTTGCTCCATGGATCATTACCAGCATTCCAAACCTCCCTTTCAGACCTCCAGACTGCTTGGAGAGTGATTTTTGTGTTCATTTGGGGTTTTTTATTATTTTAAATCTGAGCCATTACAAGGATATGCAAAGGCAGAGACATCTCCCAAGTAATTTGGATTTCTCCAGTAACTGCCCCACACCTTCATTTTCAAGAGATACTAATACAGGAAATGACTAAAGCTGGATAGTCTAAATAACCCAAAGCCCTGAGCAGACAAGTCATCCAGGTGGCAGGGCAAACTCCTGACTTGGGATGCTCTCTAATCAGTACTTCAACTAGAGAAAGAAAGTATCCCAGTAAACGTGATGACTTGGGAGGAGCTCCAAATCAGACCTCTGAGAGGAGCCAAGCCATCCACCTTTCCCTTTTTTCAAATTTGAAACTTCTTGATGGATCTGCAATCCATTTGTAAGACTCATTCAAACCAATCCTGTTTTCAAAGGAGGCTTGTGCTCCACCAAGAAAAGAATCAGAACAAGAGCAGGACTTGAGGATGAAATAGAGAAACTGGATGAGCCATCCCACAGGAGGAACAGAATCATCTGCTCTCCCTTGGACTGCCCTGGTTAACCTCTGGTGACATCTACTTACGCCTCTTTGTAGTAAACAGTGAAGCTAATGAGGTCTCTGTAATCTGGAGGGCGATACCTCTCCCATGTCAGTTTAATCCGATTCTTGAGCGTCGTGTTGGAAACAAAATGCAGAATTTTGCTTTCACCTGCAATACAAAAGGACAGGACATGCCAGAGTTGGTATCACATCACCTGTCAGTGTTCTTTGTTTCTTAGATACCAGTTTTAGTTATGAGCCTTTCCAGTAGCACCTACAACACCACAGGATACCAACATCCTTTGTCTCTGTAGAGCTTCCTCTTTCTTCCTACTACATCTGAGTGCTTAAGGGTAAGCAGTGACCTCGGCAATCAGTTTAAAACATGCTTGAGCCACTTGCTATTAATTTTTTTGAAGCGATTTTCTTTTAATGCATCATCAGAAAGCTCTTGAAAAACTACTTCAGACTCTCCCTGAGAGAGCACTGGAAGCACTGTTTATCCCCAGGACTGGTTTGGAGGCACTGAATTCATCACCCGGCTCCGAGGCACGTGCGGAGCACTCACCGCCCTCCATGTGCTCACTCTCCAGGACAACTTTTGACAACTACCATTTGTTTTTCTGGAGACTGAACAACATGGAAAAGACAAAGGAGTTTACATTTCTATTCATCAGCGGCTGGACCAAGAACTCCAAAACCCAGTTCATATACGGCACAACCATTTGATGGCAGCAGCTTCCAGCTACTCTTCTGAACAGACCTGGATGGAAGCCCACAGCTTTGAAATGAATGGCTTCCCACTACCAACTCACTGAGCTTTCCAACCCAAAACAAAATAGCATTTTAAAAACTTAATTCTTGGATGAAGAAATTGTGCTCTGTCAACTGTGGGCTCGTTTCTAATGTTCCATAGAAGCTCTGAAAATAAAGAGGTTTTCACCCTCGTGTACACTGGCACTGTTGGTGCTATCTTTGCAAAGGCAGTTGAGCTTTTGTTGATTCTTCTGCCCTTCTCAGAGTCAGAAAGCTTTCTGTACTGGTTTCTTTAAAAAGCAGGCAGCGGCTGGCACTGGCCTCAGTGGTAGTAAGGCCTGGCTGTGTGTCTGTAACTCCTCCAAGACTGCAAGGCTTTGCTCTATTGAATGTGCAAAGAATGGAGGGTGCTTACAACAAGGATCTGGGCCATCTGCGTGTCTGCATCGTGCCCAAAGAGATATTCAGCAGACTACGTGTCCTAGTTTTGTAAGCACCATCCACAACAAGGGGACTTGACTTATACACAAGACCCATTTTAGTTTACTCGGCTCCAAAAACACCACAAACCAACCAAGGGAAAAATGCACTGTCAGTTTTAAGGGTTTGAGGTGAAACCTGTAGGCATTCTTAATTCCTAGATGAGAGATTGCTTTTAAACATGCTATTACACCTGAAGACCTGATGTGTAGACCACCAAAGCCAACAGAGAACTTTCCAATAACTGACCATTGCAGAATTCAAAATTAAATGCAGATATGCTCAGTCTTAGGAATACTGCAGAACATTAAAAAGTGTTCTCAGTTCAAAAGCAAGTAATTTGAAAACAAAGACAGCAAACTGAGTTTGAAACAAGCATTTCTAGCAACCAGGTACAGTATTTGGCAGGAGCTTAAATGAAGATGAATGTAACAGATGCAGTTTGTTTTGGTGTCTATGGAATTGTTATTCAGCAGGTTCCTTAGTATCAAGAAAGAGTAAGTATCAGAGAGAGGAAAACACCTATAATGATGCAGAGTTATAAAGGAGACAGAAATTGCTCCTTGTTGGATACACCAAATGCTGGATTTCATTTCTCATTTCCCAGGTATGCTCCTATTGTTATCTGCTGCTGCTGTCATAAAACAGGGCATTTGGGAAGAAGTCATCTTCTACAAGTGGGTTTTACAGATGAGATAAGGATTGTGTAAACCCATCATTTTCCACTCATGCAAAGGTACGTTCACAGCTACAGTTTAAATCCTGAACAAGCAGAAGGGCTGAAAGCCTCCTGCAAATCCTAAACTTGAAATATTGCAATGGTCAGCAACATGTCAGCATGTTGGGCTTGTTCTTGTGACACCCTCCTGTGCAGTTGGCATAGAGATTTTTTTTGTTTGTTTACTTACAAGAGGCTCTCTCCCCATTGTTCCTTGGATTGATATCTCCTTTGCTCTGTCGTCCCTTGGTTCCTGAAACTTCCTCCATACGGTAAATCTCAGAAACACACAGTTTAGGATTAAATGCAAAGTACATCTTCCCCTCACTGATTGTCAGGTTATGATGGTTCCAGTCCCACAGCTGCTGAAGATTGTGGTTGTCAAGCACGTAGAAGGAATAATTCCTAGAAGGAAGTTTTTGAAGAGAAAATACTCGTTTTAATTCACAGCCCAGTCCAATGAAGAATACCTTAATATAAGAAAACTTTAAAAGACTGTTCGTTCCCTCTTACTTTAAACTGGCATTCAGCAAAGGGCTTTCTTCTCTCCCACAGAGCAAGTTAACCCTGAATGTTTATGGGGCAGGGAAATGAGTGTGACACAGGACCCCAAAGGTGACACCACATCATCTAAACCCCACTCCAACATGTGTTTTAAGAGTTGCATAGGAGCTGCTATGAAGAACATATAAATTCATGGCCTCTGAACAGCAGGTCTCTACACTGGATTTTCCATTTGGTGGCAAATGGGAAGCCGTAACCTAAGATACTTTATGGAAGGAAAAGCCTTCTGGAGTTCTGACAGTAAAACACAGTTGTTAACACAGCTCTTGCTTATGTTTACAAAAGCAGCTCTAAGAGTTTGCATAGTGAGGTTTCCATGCCTCCCTGTTCTACCTCTTGGCCCAATAAAGATTTCCTACATTGTACCAAGTACAGTTGCACCTGTACATCGAAACCCAACAGCAAACAGTTGTACTGACTGCACAGGATCCACACTTCAGAGCACAGAACTAAACACAGGCAGCTGTGCTGGGCCCACTCCCTAAGCCCAGCCCTGGAATAACATGCACATCCTTTATTTCCACAGATACTGTATACAAAGTTGTATGCAAAAGACCTATTAAATATTATGAAGAAATTCCTGGTACTACTCAATTGGAAAAAAAACCCACATGTGCAACAGAAGCAAGATTGTAGGGTCTACATCAGCTGCAAGACAACACCTGCAAGGACACTGACACTTTAGGATAAGCAGGGACAGGAATGCACCACTGGCAAATGAGATCAAGGTCTGACGAACCTAAAGCAAGCTAACCCACCATGGCAGCATTTATTTCACTCTGGTGGGAAGTTCCTCCATCATTAACTGCAGCAATACAAAATCCACTATTAAAACAATGAGGCCACACTGCTAAGCCCTTGTCCATAGAGCTACACTGGGCCTTCTACAAACCCTTCTGACTACAGAGTTTCTGCAGGGAAATGTGGCAAACAAAGCACAGGGCTCATAAAAAGCTGCCATATTATTCATTTATGGTTTTCCATCAATCATTCCATTTAAAATTTAGTATTAATTCTTCCCTCACCCAAACTCAAACAAAAACTGCATTCTGGCTCCAGTCTGCACAGATTTGCCATTTCTTGTACTGCAGAGTGTATTTTCAGAATAACATTAAAGACAAGTTGTTCCTCCTATTTCAACCTGTCCCCTAATTACCCAGGACTTGATTTCTAATGAAGCTGATATACCTGGTACCACTTCACACAGATGCTGAGAAGAATGTGCTCAGTTAATAAGGGAGCAGAGATATGTTTGTGCTTTAAATGGATTTTGCAGGAAAGAACAAGGATGTTGAACTGCCTGTGGGACCTGACAGGCATCATCAAATCTTGTGTGAATTTGAAAGTACTGCACCTTACTAAAGTTTAATGTTTTGTCTTGTTTGAAAAGCCAAACTTACGAGCTTCTGAAGCCTCCACACAAACCCAGCCTCACACCTCAGTGTACAAACTCCCCAACTCGTTTTTTCAAATTTCACTCACACACAGGCAGCTGAGAAACGCCCCCAAAATCAGGAGTGAGCTGAGGAGCATCCCCATGGGAGCCTGCAGTGCAGCCAGGTGTCACCACAGGTCTGGAGGGTGTCATTCATTCCCCACCCACCCTCAGCACAGGGTGCCTGCTCTGCTGGATTGCTGTGGTTAGATCAAGCCTTGCTGCCCTCCTGAAGACTGTCTGAATTCACCACACCCTGACAATAACGTTCCCAGGAAAACAAGCTGTAAATTCCTCAGTGAGGAACCACACAACAGATAGAGATGCTGTTCACACCTTCCAACAGGCTGATAGCTGATGCCTCTGCTTCAAAGTGGTGTAGAAAACAGGGAGGAGGTTGTTTTGATTTTATAGGCTGTCCCCCAGTTTGCTGCAGAGGTTGAAACACAACATCACAGCAGGTCAGTGCCACAACTGAAACTCCTCCTCAGTGCCCATCCCCTCACTTGCTCCTGAAGGCCACAAACTGCTCATTTTTCAGCACCCAACCTGGGATGCTCTGGGATGTGCTGCCTACACACCATCCATGCACACAGCAGTGAACACACAGACCCCAGCAGAGGATGGAGGGGCCTGGCAGAGTCAGATGGGGGAACAAAACCCTGCAGCACACACTGAGACTCCTCTGGCAGCACATCCCCATCTCACTTTCCCTGTTTGCAAGGAAAAATTATTTTCTTGCTGTGGGAGCACGTTCACTATAGACATGGTTTTCAAAAGAGGCAATGAAAATTCTAAAGACAAAGTAGATTCCCTCTCAACTTCCCACTTTCCATGATAACCAAGGCAAGCAACAGCAACTGAGTAAGGAACAAAGAACACCTGAAGTGCTGTTTTGTCAGTCCAGTTCAATAAATAAAAGGACATTGGCTGTTGGGTCAGTCGTGTAATGAACAACAATCATAATGGGCCTTAAGTTACCCCCTCTCTTACCCCTCAAGGCATTGCTGGCACAAACAGCTCTTGACCCAGCAGCCCACTGCTTTCCAGGTTAAGATCCCACTCCCTGTTGTTCACAAGTCTGCCCAAGTAATTGTTCAGGCTCAGTCCTTCCTTGTTGGGTGCCTACTTCCACCTAAGTATTTTTGGACATGTTATTTAGACTGTGGTAATGCCTAAATTATGCCAGGCGTTTTCCAAGCAGAGACTGCCCCTGCCCCTTAGTATGTAACTGCAGTCATTTCCTAACACTGGGGAATTTTAGCACAAGCAGCTCTTTACTATAAGATCTATTTTACCTCCCCACTCAACCCTGTTTTCTTCTTCAAAGCTGCACCCGTTTACTTCTCCAGTTGGGAATCTGACTGATAAACCTCCTGTTTCCCCCTGGTTCAGCTCTGTTTGCTGGCAGACAACATACCATACACATAATTACTATCTAAGCACAAAGCTAAAGTCAGATTCAAAGAGGTGGAGGGAGAGAGAGGAAAGAAGCAAAGCCAGGTTGGTAACTGGAGTGTCTGTGAGGGCACAGAGCAGCCGAGCGAGCCCGAGCCGGGCACTGACAATCCCGTGGGATTTGCAGTTGGAAACAAATGTCTCACAGAGCCAGTGCTCCTCCTGAGCACACAGAGTGCTCTGCAAGGGCAGCAGGGAGAGCAGCCCTTGCACTCACTGTCAGATGCTGGAATTTTAAGAATTTAAAGCTGACCAAAGACTAGGCTGAGAGAAAGAGGGAGGCTGTGAAGAATCCCTGGTGCTTTAACTTTATACAGTCGGGGCAGACGTCAGACATAACCAACCTCTCCAATGACCCTCACTCTACCTTTTCTTCTACAATTTCCCCCAATTCTTCATTTAATGGTTCGGTCACTATGGAGGGGACTGTTTTCTTCCACAGAACACTAGTTTAAACTTTGGATGGCTATTTGATTTGGGATGAGAAAGAGCAAGAGAGTTTGCTGAAGGACCTTCACCACTCCTCAGCATCACACTCTCTGCAGGGATAAAAACTTTTGCCCTGACAAACTTTTACCATCATAGGAAAACAAGAGTTATGTACAGCAATAAATATCACATGGTGAGTAATTATAGAAGCAATATAATCCACAGCAAACATTTCAAGGGATCAACTCTTCCTGACCAGTCTTTTGCATGCTCAGTAGATAATCCATGTAGTAATGCTAACATTTTCAGGGAATTGCAAATAATTGCAACTTGCACTGCGGTTCACTTCCAGTTGCACTCCCTGGCCGGTAAAATTCTTATTTCCTTTCAGCTGACTTCTCCATAAAACTCTTCTAAAACCCAACAGTAAAGAGTTACAAAGAAATCCAATTGTTTCTGAAGATGCCCTTTTCTCAAAAAGAACAAACAAAACCTCTTTATTGATGTAAAGAATCTACCTAGAAAAACCTAAAGTGAAAAGCAACAGCAAAGGTACCATAAAATACTTGTAATATACTCAATTTAACATGCTGATTTGGACAGTAACACAAACGAGCAGTGCTGTGCAGAGGTGTTCACAAGGAGAAAAACGCTGCCTATTAATGGAAGAGGGGGTTCTATAAACGAAAGTGAATGGTTTTTAGGAGACTTATTCTCCAGAGCTTTCTATTAAAAGTGAAATTGCATCCACAAATATCTGAACACTTACCCGTCCACCTGCTCCTCTCCCAGAATGTACCGTAGGTTCTTCAGGAACGACAAGGAGACCAAAGCATGGGAGTGACGAATCTTCACATACCCCGTTACTGTCTCAATCAGACCCATAAAATTCTCCAGTTCTGAGGCAATGTTACCTACAGTGAGAAAAGGATAATCATTATCGTAACAGAATTCACAGCTTTGACTAATATTCTGCTTCTTGCAGTATTAGCTCAGTAAGAGAAAATGTTTGTACTTGTTGCTCTTGAAAATGAGAGACACTGGTTTTCCTCCCCAGAACAGTTGCCTGTGCAGCCAGATGGTTGAAGGGCAAAATAAAGCCACAGAGCAACAGTGGGAAACCAGTCTTGCTCTTCCATACTGGAACACCTGATTTTTCCATGGGCATTGCCCCCTGAATCCAGCACCAAATGGTGAGCCAGCATTCTGGCAGGGATGAAAAGACCGTTGTGTAAATGTACACACCATGAGATGGAATTGCTCTTTGGGTATGGAGCAAAAGCTCAGGTAAAAAGCTCCACTGGAAAACAGGGAATGAGATTGAAGATGGAGAGGAGAGAGTACGTTCCTGGTCTGCTCTGGGCCACAGAGCACTGCTTTCCATGACCTGAAAAGCTACAAAACTGAACCAGTTGATGAAACAGCAAAGATAAAACCATCAGGAAGTCCTCCTGCCATGGAGCATGGTCCAGACAGCTCACTGAAGCTGACTTTCTAATAGAAATTATTAAAATAACTGCAGAGGAAGCTCCACCCTTCAGAACTGCCTCCTCTCTATGAACTGTCCCTCCCCAGGGCTGCAACACCCCATCCTTTGTCAGCTCAGGCTTTGCTGTTCTTATCTCCAGCAACCCCTGGCCCAATCCCATTGCCTGGTGTCACCATCTTGCCAAGTTATACCACAGTTCCAAGGAGAAATTTTTAAGGGCTTGGGAGAAGCTGCTTTGGGGTGTGTTTGCTGCCATAAACACACCAAAGTCCTAAGAGATGGCTGGGAAGACCAGTAACCAAATACCAATGGTTGGTTCCCATACCAAATAATCAGATGCTCTTTGGCACTCTAAAATAATGCTGAAATAAAATTAAAACACTGCCACACGCTTGCCCCAGATAACTGGAACATCTCCCATAAGGGAAGACTGTACCTGTAGCAGTGGGACCACAAATTAAAAAATCCACCTGCTGTTGTAACTAAACCCTGGAACTTTCATTCAGCATGAGACAGGGAATCAAATGGATCCCAATCTTTCAACCTTATTCATGAAACCAAGAGGGACCTTCCATAGGGACATACAAGTCCAATAAAAACTAACAGTAATTTTTACTCTTGCTTTTAAGAGCTCATCAACTGTCAACACCTCCCTGGGTGATGAATCACTGCTCTGACAAATTTAATCCAGCGCTTGTTCAGGACATGGGACAGAGGTGGCCAGCTCACTAATGCTGACCATCCAGCAGCACAGTGTTAGGCTTTATAACAGCTCTCAGCACTCTGGATTCCATGTTCTAGCAAAACACCACACCTTGCCTTAAAAAAGTGAGGATCTGCAGTCTTACAGTGCCATGTGACAAGTTATTTACCTACCCAGATGCAAGGATTTTCAACTTTTCCACCTTCTCGGGCCTTTATTACTCCTTTGGGACCACTGCTTGTCTAACTGCCTAATCCTGGTTCCCTGTCCTGCCAAAAAACCTAACAAAAATACCCTGCAAAGCTTTCCCTGGGAGCTGAATGCCTATTCCACCCACAAGGGGCAGGACAGTGCTGCAGTGGGCCAAATCAAACAGGAGCACTGCCCTGGGCCTGGAAAGCAAACAGCTTGCTGAGTTTTTAATGTTCTTATCATTACGCTGACGACAGAAGGAAAAATGTGCAAAGCAGCCTTATCAGGGGTTCAGAGGGAGAGGGCGATCACTTACTTCCACGCCGGATGTTGATCAGCAGATTTCCCTTGAGAATTGTGCATCCCTGCAACATTTGTGCTGACGTGACTGAGTCAATGGTCTTCGTTTTCCCATCCTCACAAATTTTGGGGCAAGGCCCCTCGCAAGGGCTGCAGAACATGCTGTGAGGAAAGAGGGGGATATTGAAAATGAACGGTGATGTGCAACTGAGCCTACAGACTGCTTTGAGTTGAATTTTGGAAGGCATTTCCCTCTAAAGCTTAGGCAGATCCTCCAGGCCAGAATGAAAGCTGCCATGCTTGTTCAGGATACAGTTGGCTGCTGCACTGCAGAGCAGCTGGAGCACTGTACCTCCTCACAGTGACTGAATGGACCCATACCCAGGGTCTGCCAGCTTCTGGAAGGCTCTGTGGTCCTTCCAAAGGGAAAGACACTTCAGGTAAAATCCAGTGCCCTCACAACTGTGCATTTACTCTGACTGAATTGTTCCCAGGAACCCCTCCCACTTACAAAGGCAGCCTCAGAGTGCAGGGAGGCTTTGTGCTAATCCAGGCCCAACCTCACAAAACAGGCCAGCCAAGAACTGGAAATGGGAAAATACTGTTCACATTCTTATAAAGTTGTCTGTGTCTATGTCCATAAACCAATATTTAAAGCTCAGCACTAGGGAATTCCATGCTCCTGGCCATTTAACTCAGAAATCTGACAACTGTGGGGCCACACAGTCAGGAGGGATGTGGAGAAAGTGAGCGGTCAATTAGTCACTACTTCTTACAGCTTAAGAGGCATTAAAGCAGCCAGTTTAAGGAAACAGAAGATTGTGTCTTGATGCAAGGACAACTAATTGGCAACAGAAATTGGGAGAGGAAGGCCAGAAGTCTAAGCAGGTTCAAAATGGGTGATACAGATGGAAACATCAAGAAAGACACAGCCCCAAAGTCAGAAAAACCAGATTGCCAGAAGTTGGGAGGCAACACTGAAACACAGGCTCATTTCTGCTTCTTATACTCACAGGCACTCAGAAGCATTTTTAGCAGCCAAGCTCAAGCAACAAGAACTCAGGGCAGACCAGCCTTTGGCTGCAGGAGCTTTTTAAAGGCTCCATGTTATATTCTCTACATACTCATCTCAAAGTTGGACACTTCATGTCTGCACAACACAGGCCCTCAGATACTCCTGCCAGTAAATGTCTTTCCCAATTCAAGGTAAATTTTCTTTTCCAATTTATTCTAGCACTTTACTTGATATTTCATGATTACTTACTCCACCTAATATTACTTCAGAGAGGAAAAATAAAAATTGAAAAAATCCAAACCCAGCTCCAAAGACAAAGGCCTTTGCTGACAACACTGATGGACAGGCACTTACTATTTATTTTTTTATAAAGAAAGTGAACTCGCTTTCCTCCGAGGCTTAAAGAAACATGTAAATTGATAACAGTTTTCCATGCATAAACCATAACAGAAAGAAGCTCCTTTTCTAAGTAGTAAGCTCCTATTTCAAAATCCTGCTCTATAACACGCCACAAACCACTAAAAGCTGCAGACACAAGAAAGAGGCTTCAACTAAATGTACAAAGAATGCTGGAAATGCTTTCCATTTGCAACTATTTGTTAACAGCATCTCTGGGGAACAGAACATTCACTAGCCTTGAGTTACAGCTCCTTTCAATCTCTGCAGAGAGCACAACACCGAGATAAGGCGGGATGGCGGCGCACTCCAGCGTAAGCGGCTCAAACAGCTGCTACTACAAGCTCCAGGAGATAACAAAAGCTGCATTTCTCAGGTGAATATCTGGATTTGGGCAAAGGCTGTGTTAAGTTGCTTGTATCCAAATGCCAGCTGGAGACTGCCTGCAATGGATGGATGACACCAAGCAAGCAGGGGCACACAACTGCTCCATCACCACAATCACCTTTCCAGAAAACACAGCAGCCACAAAGACATCCTTTTAACATAACACTGAAGCACTACAGATTTTAGCACTCTGACTATCCTTTACTGAAAGTCCATGACTTCCAAGGGACAGGAGGCAACAAATGCTGCTTGCTTAACCCGCTGGAAATTACAAAAATCACAAGCAAACATTGCGCCTACTGTTAGAATTAAATAACAGGAGGAGAACAACACTCTTACAAGAATTTATTCTGTATAATACTGTTGGCTGTTGCATTATTTTTGTCACCATCTAGATGATTACTTCCTTCTAAAACACCATTGTTATCTCCTGGAAACGGTGAAAAAAAGGGAAATTAAATTAAATACCATTGAAGAATACATGTGTCTGAAATGCAGGCACACACAAAGCAAATAATATGCAAGGCAAGGTAACTCTTATGGTTTGTTCTGTGTGATAACGATCATCAGCCAACTCCAACCTTGGGCTTCACTTTTGTCATGTTACTCTCTACTTGAAGAGCTTGCTCTGCATTGCATGACCTCCCCCAGCCATTCTGAGGAACCAGAACCCACCAACACTGCACAGGCTGCACCCATCAGGTCGATCCATCACGGAAAGGTCCAAGTCGGCTTCTGTCACATAATCCCCCACTGAAATTCCCCCTCCTATCTCCTCCCCTCTTCCCCAAGTAATTTGCACCCCAATCTATCCCCGGAACAGGGAGTGGCAAACCCACGAGCAGGCAGAAGGCGCGTTACCTTTGGCTCCCGTTGCGGATGAAGCCCGAGGGACACTCGGCCATGCACTCGTCGTTGTGGATCACGAACCTCTCGTACTCGCTGGCGTCGGTGGCGGGGACTTTGGAGCAGAACTCCCTGGTGACACAGCGCCAGCCCTCAAACTTGTATGTGTTGGGGGGGCAGGTGGGCAGGCACACGCCCTCGTAGTAGTAGTTGCGGCAGGCCACGCACGCCGTGTTGTTGTCGGGCGCCGTGCAGCTCCCCAGGCACTCGGGGTGGCAACACTCGTTTTGGTCTGTGCAGGCTCGCTTCCCGCACGAGCTGGGGCACACTGCAGGACACAAAGCAAAGGAGGGTGAGCAAAGCCTGCTGAGGCACTGAAGGAGAAACTCTGCTCTGTGCAACTATATGGAGATTCATTCCCTGCGCTCTAGAGCGTCTCTGAAAAAGAAATCCCAAACCCGCTACTGTAAAAAAATTCTGGTTTTCTCAGCTTCAGTTGCCCGAAAGTATCTTTTTCTCAGATCAAATTTGTGACATGAACCAAATAAGTAATAAAGAAAACTGCTGAAAGCAAGATCAACATAAGGATAATGGAAACAGGCAGTACTGGAACCTATTCCATAGCCCTAGTATTATGGACGATTTTTTTTTTTGGCATGCTGACTTATTGTCTTTCTAAGCATTTCTTGCCTTTCCTATTTGTACTTCAAATTGGTCTTCTATTGGCAAGAAAACAAGCTTCCTTCAAAACAACTTAATTACACTTGTAGAAGGAAGCCCTGCTCTACTGCAGCACACATGGTTGGGCTGACCCCAGTGTAGCATCCCAATGTTGCTTATGTGTGCAAAAAGCGGTTTAATAAAGTATCAAATCATCATCCACATCAAATACCAAGGAATTATGGAGCTACTATTTTCCCCTTAAGAGCATAACAGAAGTCTGCCTTATCCTCAAATTCTGGGTTCAGAGAACAAAATATGAAAGGAAGAAAAAAAAAGCCAAAACGGGGTGCAAATTTATGGAGACATTCATTTTATGTGAAAGGATTTCAGCTTGGAAGACACAAACAAAGAGCAGAATCCTCAGCAGCCAAGCTCACCACTGCTAGATCAAAAGAAGTGGCAGCATTATATTTATGTAACAACAGCATTTTGATTACAGCACTCTATGGCCTTTTAGCCACACGAGCCATGTGCCAGAGGCTCTGGAAACACAGAGATTGCAAATCTGGTTTGCATTAAGTAGCTGTTTGCCACTTTCTAACTTAGCTAAAACACTGTATCACTAACAACAGCAGAAAACTGGATTTCGGTGGTGCCACTACAGAGAGATCCAAGTGAAGCACCACAGACATTTAAACTGAATGATTTCAGCAGAGGGCAGAGAATCAGGAGAGAAGTTAACATCCCAAAACGACCATGGAAGCAGCTGATGAAACTCCATACAAATTCTGCATTGTGATTTATCTCTCAGTCTGCAGCTACGGTGTTGTTTTAATGCAGGACTAAACATCCTAAAATTTTAATGCCCTCCTCTTCCCATAATGAAGTCCAGGCTTTCCAGTTTTTACAATCCCATTCAGCAGAACTCCACCATCCTGACATAGGACAAAATTCTCAAGACTCCTATTAAGCAATAATAATAACAGTAGTAACAACAAAACCAGTAATTCCCCCACAAAAACAAACCAAAAACCACAAGAACCCCCACTGCTCACAGCAATGCTGGTGCCTGCTCAGGTGCCACAAGTATCACAACTATCACATGAAAACCAAATTAAGAAAATTTTTGCAGAGCCTGTAAGACTACAGAGAGCAAGAATGCAGAGGCAATCACTGCTAAATTATTCATTGTCTGAAGATGCTGGGTTTTGTTGGTTTTTTTCCTTGAAAAGGAAACAAATCATACACAAGAAACCAGAATAGAACACACATGCAGGTGTGTATTCTCTTTTTGACTGTAATCTGCACCAGTGCAAAAGGAGTCTGCCCAGATGCCACCTTAGTAAGGCATCATAAACTGCCTTTCACCCTAAGGTACACAGGACTTGCATCTGGCACTACTAAGGGATTAAAAACAAAAAATAAATCAGTGTGTCTTGCTAGCAGATGGACTGCTGTGCTGAGTGGGTGCCAGAACTCAGATTTCATGTGGTAGCTACATTTCCAGTTCAAAGCCCTACTAAAAACACACACACACACCCCACCCCATCCCTCCACGAAGTTCATTACTGAATGTATTGATTAAATACATGATTTTTTTGTTTTCATCTGAACAATTTGCTGGAAAATAAACACTGCTGTACTAAGTATTGGGATAAACATAGATTAAGTTTATTTCATTCCTGCGAAAGACTCCTGTATTCCCTTAATGCCTCTGCCATTCATGAGCAGTCTGCTACAAAAATAGGATTCCCTGCATCTCCTGGTAAATCTGCTGACTCTGGTCTACGGAAATATAAATTGGAGCACAGAAGGATACACAAGTTCACATGAAAAAGGCAATCAGTGAAACAGGTTTTCAAAACTATACTAATATTTTAATCACAACCATTTTAACATGAACTCCTGAAAACTTTATGAAGATAATTTTTTAAAAGCTCAGCATCCTCGCTTTCTTCCTCAGTCCTATTTTCTGCTTGTTCTTGCTAACGTTGGCAGAGTTTTCAGCCTGGAGACAATACGGGTATCCTGTTTCTTTGAAGAGGCAGAACAAGAACTTCTGTGTGTGTGTGTGTGTAGGACATATTATCAACAACAAAAAAGCCTTATCTGCCTTACATGCCAGTTCCTTCAGATATCCCTGTTCTAAAAACCTTACTAAACAACTCTGGCTGACCTCCCAGTCCAGACCCATTTATCCTCCCCCCACCCTCCCAAACTGTGCTACTTGGGCTCCTAGATTTGTACCAAAACACGTAAAATGCAGGTTCCAAAATACTTTGGCCAAAAAAAGAACCCTGCAATACACTTGGTAACTTGTTGACTTTATTCTGCAAATACATGAGAAACACAAACAGGAGCAAACAGGGGGCTGATATTTGGGGACAGAATTTATCAGCCAGGTACAACAGTGCCTTGGAACATGAAGGCTGATGACGATATACAAAAAAAAAACATTTCTCTGAACAAATCCTTGCTGACAAGCCCAAGGGCAAAAAATGCTTAATTGTCATCACATGGAGATACCAAAATAATGGAAAATTTCAGAGACCTTGGAGGGCAGCCATGGGAGAAGGAAGTCAAAGCAAGACATGGAGAAAGGCAGACCCTTAAGCACTTTAATAAAGAGATGATGGAGGCCTGACTAGACCAGCATCCATCTACATTTAGGGAGTGAAAGTAGTGTCAGATCTTCAGACAAAGACAGTACAAGAGTATCAGTAGCCCCAAATCCAATTTCCTGGAGCAAAACCAACAACAGAACTTTCATTGTCCATTCATACTTCACCTTCTCTCTGATTTCTTCTTCTCTGATTTCTGAGTTTTTCCCTGTCAACAAAAAATTCAGGAGATTTTCCGAATATTATTAAGATACTATGATCACTGATAAAAAAGAAAAATAAAGGCACAACTTTTATTCCAAGATGCCTGTTTACTGAGCAAATTAGATTCAGACCTGACACACAGCAAGGAGACACCTTAAAACTTAAATGCAAGAAACATCTTAGAAACACAAGGAACCCCCAAGAGAATCCGACTCAGAGACTCATTATCCTCAATTAAAACCCCCAAGATGCTAAACCAGAACTACAAACACAAAGCAAAGTTTGGAAATCCTCAAACACAGCTCCGGGGGGGGAGAAAAAAAATATTTAAAAAGCAAGCAGCAAATCATCTGCCTGTATTTACACGAGCTCCCTTCTGGACAGGCTCAGGCTAAGGAGGTGGCATAAGTTTGTCTGACATCTAATCCCTCCCTGCTATGTGGAGCGTGCACCACGCCAGGGCTCGCTGCAAACACCCTTGACATCATGGCTATTGTGGAGTTTGGGCAGACAAAGTGCTCTTATCATCTCCAAGACGCCATGACTTCAGCGAAGCTGGAGCAGAAAAATCAGGTGAATAAACAATCAGTCACAGGGAGTGAAAATGCAGCCAGAGGAGGAAGACTCCTGGCAAGCGGAGGCGCCGGCCTCGGCCAAGTGTGGCACCGCGCCAGTCACACGCGGGCAAGAAAAAGGTTTGCCAAGTGTGGGATAAATATTTTTTAAAGATTCTTTCTCTCCTTGTAAAAAAGATATTTGATCCTTCTTTGGGTTTTGGGGTGGGGGTTTTTTTGTGTACTCTTTTGTTTTTTTTAGAGCATCCTTCAGATAAAATAATGTTTCAGGAAAAAAAAAAGGGAGGGAAGAAAAAAGCGCCTCGTTTTGAGCAGAAACCAGAGGAGGAAGGGAGTGTTTTCTCCTAGCCAACTACTGAAAAAATTAGCTGTCTAAATTTATCCACAAAGACAGAAAAATACAGTCACTTTTGGAATGTTAATCCTTCTACATGACAGAATTTTTAAAATATTGCATTTTAATGGGCTAAACTTCGGTACGGCCTTTCAAACAGCTGACTTCAAATGCTCAAACAGCGTACACAAGACTTGATTTCTTTTGCCCAATATTCTGTGAGAATAGAGACTGGAAAGACATTACTCAGAAAATCCAGTTCCAGTGATTCATGGTCAGGGCTGGAATCAAAAACTACAGAATAAAAGGAAATACACATATTAAATACATGCAATAGCGTGTTCTGATTATAGAAATATGGGTAAAAGTCATCTCCAAGGCACCGAAGAGGCCACTCAGATCAGCTGTATAAATCTTCATATTGCCACAGAAATTAGCAGCATATCAACAATGGTATATTTTTTGTCTTTTCTGTTCACCCTTCTCTAAAACTGATTAACTCATATTCAGTGAAAATCCAGAAGGCAAAAATGCTGCCATGTCAAGTTACTTTCTAATAGCTCAGGCATGAAGTCTGGCAGCTTTTGACATTAACTACCAGATCTCAAAAGTTCAGTTCAACCCAGCACTGATCTAAGACCTGAAAGAGATCATCTCCTCCTTCCTTAAACCTCCAGTATGTGGAGTCATGTCCACCAGAAAAATACTTGGAGAGGTCTATACAAACTAACACCAAGAGGGCATTAAGTCTACAGTCCACAAGCTACGTCTGACTCGAGATCAGTCACGCATTTCCATGTTTAAATCCTAGTCACCACCAACCCATTTTTATCCCTGAGACCTTTCCAAAGATCCTGAAATTATTCTGAAGTGGTTCAGGGAATTATTTCCTCCCCACTACACCTAGTCAGCCTCCACACAAAGCTTTTTGGTCTCTCGCTTCTCAGTATTTCTGTTTGTCACAGATGCTGCATATGCCTTTATCCCTGCATGAAGGAGTGGGTGTGATGAAGCATCCAGAACCTCAAAATAACCTCAGTGAATTTGCCCAGCCTGACATCAGCCCACTAGCTGCCCAATTTTTAATCATATGAAAGATTGATCGAGGAATCTGTTCTTGCATTCCCTTCCTCAGGATTTTACAAGTGAAAAACAATACACAGCCAGTAGTGCAGCAGTTGGAGCCAACTGCTCAGATGGAAGCACCTGCTCAGATGGTTCCGGAGCAAAGGAAGTGGAAGAAAGGAGTGGGAGACAGGTTAGGAGAGGAAGTCCAGCACCAAGGAGAACCTGGAGTCTTTCTGATTCCACCAGATGCAATGAGGTCTATAAAGTAGAGAGGAAAAGTTCACCATTCAGTGAGCATATTCCAGTTGGATACACTGGAGTTTGATGATCCCACACATCCCTCTTTTGGCCACCTCTCATTCATTCCTTACCCTAGAAGTTACACCAAAACAGCTTCCAGGCCTCCCAGCTGTGACACAAAACAACATGTGTGCCAGATCGATTTTATTCAGAGCAGAGGACTTGGGGACACTCTTTGGCACTGCAAAACTCCCGACCCTTCAGGTTTCTGCAAATGAAGCAATCAACCCTGCTAAACACTCCAGCAGCACTACAGGAACTCCCATCACACCAAAATGATATCAAATGGAAACCTGAGTGAAGAAAACAACCACCTTATCCCACAGTCAACAAGAACCCATGGATAGCACAGGTAGTGTGCCTCTGCTCCCAAGTGCGTAAGGCCACGGCCCAGGAAGGTCCAAACAAACACGAGTTATTGACAAACCCAGGCAGCATGAATTGCATTCTCTTTCAAAACAGTTTGTGTTGCCCAGCACAGCCCAGACTGGCACCGTTGCAGCTGGCACTGGGGAGAATGAGGAAAAAAACAAGTCCATTTAGTCCCTTCCACGCCAGTATGAATTCAGCACATAAACAAACCCCACGAAGGCAGATACACAACCATCTCTGGGGATTCGGGGCCAGTTGCACTCTGCCTTCCACACTGGGTAAACAAACTGGTGGGGAATGTTTTACCATCAGTACTGCACTGTTCCAGAAACATTTCCTCTACACACAAGGAAATTTCCCGCTGGAAGATGCGAATCAGAGCAGTAACACTGATCAGAGTGGGGGTGAAGGCAGGAATATGAGGGTCCCCCCGTGGTGGTGAAAGCTGCTCCCCCCATCCACTGCCATCCCCCACCACTCACTGTCACAGATTTGTCCACATTCCTAACGGGACAACTGGAGTTCTTGAACTCTGCAGTAACAGATAAGGAAAGCAAAGTGCTGCTGAAGAACAGCTCTGAGGCAAATTATTTTTCTTTTTGCTGCAGATTACGAGCAATATACTGGGGTTTTTGCTTGTTCTTGCTTAAAGCTAGATTTAATCTGCCCGTCTTCCAAATGCTGCAAGTGTAAGGCAATAAGCTTTACAGGATTTAATTAATATACTGCAAGCAAGGAGTGCTGGTCAGCCATCTCCTGGCAAAAGCCCAGCTGGAGAAGGACTACTATTCACATTCCAGATTTATTCTAAAGGAGGAAGACAGGCTGATAACATTATCACACTGGCCTAAATTATGTAGTTCTCTTAATGCTGAAGGATCACGGCAGTTTAATCCAGGGCAAACAAGAGTCACTGGTTCGGAGGGATTCAGCTCCTGCTCCATTTCAGGAATGCCCTTTGCGTTCATGCCTTACACCCATCAACAGCTTAACCATTCTGGCACCAGCAATGAAACAGAATGTTCGTCTTGGAGGCTGAATCAACACTGCTCCAGCCAAGGGCTAATTACACTAAAATTAAAGGGAAAAAAAAAAAGCTTCAGGAAAACTGTTCACGATACACACAGTGGGGCAAACCTAGAAAGTTTTTGTTCATCTCCAACTCAGACAACAACAACAAATGACAAAACCTATTGGAAGGATGAAAATTCAAGGAAACAGCCAGAAAGACCAAGAACATTCAAACAGTTTTACTACAGAGCAAGAATTTTTCAAGCTGTTCACCTGTTAGTGAGATAGGCCACTAAAACCAGGATTAAGATCCAGATGTTCGGGAGCCCAAGAAAAGAGCAGG
Source organism: Sterrhoptilus dennistouni (assembly GCA_013397095.1). NCBI lineage: Eukaryota > Metazoa > Chordata > Aves > Passeriformes > Zosteropidae > Sterrhoptilus > Sterrhoptilus dennistouni. The sequence goes on along the minus strand of VWZU01016617.1, from coordinate 117,167 downwards.
ATGATAATGAAAGGGCAGAACAAGTTGCAGAAATGCTGATGGTTTGCAAAGTTACCAGAGACAACTGGTGCATTTGTTTTAAATTAAAAACTACGAGATCTGGGAGTGTGACATCACTTATGATATTTGTACATTGCAAGTGAAAGGCACCCTGTTAACAACAACAGCAACGATGCTCCAAACAATATTAAGGCAATTATGCTAAAACGATCAAATAAAGCATTTCCTTCAGGACTTCCAGAAATACAAGAGTGTAAGCAAATCTGACAGCAACTGAAGATTATGCTCTAGAGATCCACAACAATCAAAGGGTGAACTCTTTCCTTGGTTTTAATAACCATGGAATATGTTTTTCATTCTAAATCTTCCTCTATTATAAATGAGGAGGGAACACAGAAAGTTCCAGAATTTCTAAGACCTAAAAGCAGACAGAAGATTGTGCATTAATCCATTTCTTAATGCATTTTAACAAATTTACAGGCAACACTGACAGTGGGAAGGATACAGCTGACTTTAAAGTCGTATTAGAATTAGTTTCTTCTCATATACCACAACCATGGACAGTAGTGCTTCAGAGGGAAATGGGAATATGTTGAGTTATCTTTTTAGACTTGATGCAAATTGCTTTCATAATCTCTAAATCACCCTGAACTATCTCCACCTAAATTTTTAACTCCATCCTTCATGGCCCAATCTGCAAACAACAGAACTGCTGCAACAGTTGCCTGTTTGCTTAGGGCTTCCTGACCAGCTCTGGTGCGGACAGAAAAGCTGGAGATGGATGCAGAACCTGCTTTGGGAAGTGCAAGGATGCTCCCAGTCCATTGTGGTACTGGACATGACCACAAACCCAAAGCAGGCCCCAAGTGAACTGCTGCAAGTTCAGCAGCTCTGAACCCCCAGACAGCTCAAGCCAAGCAAAGGACTCCAACACCTGAGTCAGAAGGCACTGGGGAAAAGTGCCTTGGGTCAGCAAGGAGCAGGGATGGAACAGCAGCAGCTGGGACTGCTCAGTGCTTCCTGCTAACCCAAGTGAGGGATGACAGCGTCATCCTGCCTGTACTCAGCTCACTATCTTTAAAAACCTCCTCCGTTGTTAGACTGAACTATTTTGGTTCTTCCAACAGTTTGATAAATAAACTGTTTGACTGTGACATCCCCCAGAAACTGCAAACACACAGAACATACTCACGGGACAAACAGCACACACAGCCGTGCTGGCCATGCACTCACACACAGCTAAGACTTGGATGCTCGAGTTGTCTCTGCTGATACACTTCCACACGCTTTTGAGGAATTCCTGCTAGCATGACTGGGGAAAAAATAATAATGACACTGCCTCGGACTTTCTAAATCCTTCCCTGTAGTAAGGATTTGTGATCAGATTAGGGAGTACCAAGAGGTTTATTTATTTATTTGTAGAAAGGACAGCCAAGGTGAGCTGCATCCCTGGATCTGACAGGGGCTCCAGGCTGCAGCAAAGCCAGCTCAGAGACACTGCCTGGCTGCTCTGAAGCTGGAGACGGCATCAGACAGCACTTATTAAAGAAGAAGAGGGGATTCGTGTTTTTGATATTGGCACAAAGTGGGAAGCACGCTGCTTCCCACTCTGTTTTTGCTCGAGTTTGGCACGTTTGAGCTACGCTTTTCTTCTCCAGTACCTTTTTTTGTCATCTCAAGTCACATTCACATGAACATATAAATACGCAGATCCTTACGCTCTGTGTATAGCAGATACTTACAAGGATGGTCTCAAAAAAGAATATTCTTTTCACACACTAAAAAAATTATACAGAGTTATTTTAAATTCAGAACTGTTTGTATATTCCTTATAAGTTTATAAAACTCTCACTGTCCTCCCATGACTAACGAAACTGGAATTGAGAGAGTATTCTATATTTATAACTCGTCTGGTTGCTCATGCCTATGGCCCTATTTCCACCCTCCATTACTGTACACAGAGCTATGTGAGGTATTGTGGGTTCCCAAACTTCACCGATTTCCTAACAAGGCAGGCCTGTGTCCCGGAGGAACAAGCTGGGGGCTGTTTCACTCCAGCATTGGCCGAACTCAGAGGGAGAGGCCTTGAACACTGTGGTTTTGGCAGCTCATCCTGAAGCTGGTATTAGAGGCCACGTCTGGGCAGTGACACGCCGAGCTGGCACCGGGCTGGGGATCGATGCTGTGTCTGCAGCACAAACCCTCTGGGATTCCTACACGCTCACCCCAGTGACTGCAGCGCTCCACGGAGCAGCTCCTGGGTCACCTACAGCACAGACACACCACAGGCACCAGGCAAATCCCAGCCTGACAGACTCACTGGCCTCTTAAAATCCCAAGGAGGTAAAACCCTTAAATTTTATCCAAAACTCCCCCAAGAGCATGGTGTGTTCATTGATACCAGCCCACCACAGACCTCCAGTGGCTGGCAGAGAAAGAGACTCTATCAGGCATCTAAATACAGGAAAATAAGGAAAAAACTGGATTACATACAAATGAGGGTTGGGTGGCATTCCTTATCCATATGAATGCCCAAGACTCACGCAATCATATCCCATCTTTTGAACAAGAACATTTCACTAGTTCAAAAATCCCAGAGAGAAATCTGAGGTTTTGTCATAGCAGAGGTGCCTCAGAATCGATGCATTTTTAACTCATGCCAGGCACCCGTGCGGTGCAAAGCTTTTTTTAAATTCACAGCTCCTACATACGCTCAATATAAATAAATATTTATCCCAAAAAGTAGAGGGGAAAATTGGTACAGACATTTTTTTAAATTTCAAAATATGTTGTTGGTGGCTGGGATTAGGGTCTAACACTCATGGAGGTGGATTCATTACAAGGCCAGGATTAATAAAGCCTTGAGTGAACTGGTCCAGTGGAAATTGTCCCTGTCCACAGCAGGGAGTTTGGGACTAGGTGAGCTTAAGGTCCCTTCCAACCCGTCTGGTCCAGTGGAAATTTAATGCATTAGATACTAGATTAGAGTAGATTAGATACTAGAGCTATAAAATACCCACAAAAAGCAAGAAACCCACAACTCTCCCTATGAAAAGCAAGTTCAGAAGAATTTATCTAGGGGTCTAAAAGCTTCAATACAAAAAGAAGGCAAGATCTGGACTACACTTAAAAAGTTTAACGCTCAAAAAAACCCCATTATCAGCAGAGCAAGAGGTCAACATGGACAACTTTGTATAACTCAACTGAGAATGTTTTCCCTGAAGAAAATAAATGTTCCCTTGGAATACTGTAGCTGAGAGTGACAGCTCCTAAATCCTCCTATAAGGCAAACCAAGAACACCTGCCTCTCCTTCCATTTAATCCCAGGGTCACTGTCTCTGCTGTGGGCAGGCAGTGGTGCTGCAACTTTTTTTCCCTCCTGAATTTATTCAGCCGCTTTCTTTGCTTTGCAATAAAGCTGTCAGGATTAACAGGCAGCTCTGGTGAGTCAGATGTTCAAAGAGAAAACATGATCTGTACCTATCCCCATCTCTACAGCAATGCTACTGGTGGAATTGTTTTCCCTCACTTGCCACACAAGACAAACTTTTAAGAGCTATTAAACACTCCTCCAGCTTAGCAAGAAGAAAAATTATCTAAATTTATCAAAGGAGCTAAAGTTCACTACACTTTGAGGAAAGGATTTAAATATGGATTATGTTTTCATCCATCTAGGCCACTGAGTAAAATCAAAAAGGTTTTTGAAGAACTAAATAGAGCAAGACTTAGTATCACCATTTAAAATAATTTTTTAAAGTTTCATTATTATTTACATGATTTAAAAATGCTTATGCTGAATTACAGCAATGATGTTTTTCCACGTGATCATTCAACAGACCCTCTTCTACAGTTTCTAGACATTTTCTTTTAATGTTAAATTCCACTATGTATTTCACCAATTCTCCAGAGGGCCAGTATTAGTTACAGAAGAAAACCCAGGTTCCCAAAGCAAACAAGCTCTACAATTCAGTAACATCAGTATTTACAGGTTCTTCATGCAGAATGTGCAGACTCCAGACAGACCATGAAACTTTCCACAACCTCGTTTACCCTAGAAATTATTGGATTTATAGGACACCCACAAACACCTACAAATGGAAAATTTATTGAATTCTAAGCTTTATTTCTCAATAATACTGTAGTAAACAAGACTGCAATTACCTTTTCTTCCAGTTATGGGTCTCCCTGAGCCAATAACTGCAGATATCTGGTTATAGAGGTCAAAGGAGTGACAGCATCACCACATTTCCCATTTTCCACCTCCTCATGATGCTACTCTGTGTTTTTACTATTCAGAGGTACATCCTCCTCCTTGTACTGATCTATTCTGAACACACCAGCCACGCCATTCCCTGCATTCTCCAGTTGTATATTTACAGAACACAAAGCAGACCAAGAACAAAATATTTCTGGCCATGCTGCAGATATCAATACCATATCACCCCCACAAACATTTCATGCTGATGCTGAGAAATGTTATGTATCACCTCTGGTCCAGCTGGTCATCGTTATAAAAGGGGACCAGTGGCTGGTTTTGGCCAGCTGGAGGGGGACAGGGCTGTATTGCCATCACTGAATTTGAGAATCACTCTCCAATTCCATCATTAGAAATGGTATTTCTCTTTCAACATTTACGACTACAACATGAAACAACATATGGATCTGTCTTTACTTCAAGAAGGGCAGGCCCTGCTTTCCCTGCAGTTATATGAACCTCAACTTCCATACCCATTAAATTAACTTTCCTGTAAATTATGCAAACACTAGCCAGAACACACTGCTTAAAAATCACACTGGTTAAAAAACAAACAAAACCCAGACAAATCCAAATTTGCAGACAGAACCTTCAATGAAAAACAATGAAAGGGAACTACCAAAAACAGTAGATCCTGCTTGTTGATGGCTTTGAAACAAGAAACAGGGAGGGGGAAAAAATAATTAGTATTCCAGGATGTCCCACGCACACACCCAAAACTAAAAGCATTAAATTGGATGGGAATAGAATAGCTGATCTTGCCTGCAGTCAAATACAGAGAAGTATCATTTAAATTGCAAATTACAGAGCAACAGATTTTTGCACAAAGTTCAAGGCTGTTCTATGGTTTGTTTTTATGAATTAGGAATGACGTGGGGAAAAATTAAGGGGTTGGGCCAGCTACTACCCTTAATACATATTTCAGCTTAAATATTTCTCAGATTCATTTGATGCACTTTACCCAGGCACCAGGGCTCGTTAAAGTGATGACAGAAAGTAAAGCAAAGCAGCTTCCCAGAGATCATCCCCGAGGATACAGCAGCATCCGCTGGTGGCCACGCTGCTGCTGGAGGATTAACTGCTCCAAGAGGATCTCCAAACTGACTAATTACTCCCTCCTCCCCACATCATGCCCTTCCCCACATGGGAAACTTTTAATCCATTTATACCTTTCCTGGGCACTGCTTTTTCAACCTACACTTCATCTGACAAAGCTTTTGCCTCTCCCTTTCCCAAGATTTTGAAGAGTTTGCTCCTACCAACAGCAACTTGTAAAAACTTCTACTAGTGAATATGTCAGTAGCCACAAAACCCCAGGTATTTCACTCTAACAGTGGACCCCAGCCTAGTCTAAAATGTCAAATACCTTTGCAGTATCAGACTTGGGTCTTTTGGGACAAAACACAAAGAGACTCTGGTGAAGATTCTGCAGACGTTAAAGGATGACAACCAAGGATGTCAACACCTTCAGCACAGAAAGAAGTGAGGCTTGTCTGACCAAAGGATATTGAGCCAAAGGCTTTAAAGTGATACATGACAGATCACAGTATCATAAAAAAAAAAATAAAGACTGGAAAGGACCTCCAAGATCATCAAATCCAACGTTTACCAATCACGACCTTGGTCACTAAACCAGAGCACTGAGTGCCATGTCCAGTCAGTTCTGAAACACCACCAGGGACTCCACCACCTCCCTGGGCAGCCCCTTTCAATGCCTGACCAGTCTCCCAGTGAAGAAATTCTTCCTGACGTCCAACCTGAACCTCTCCAGGCACAGCTTGATCCCATTTCTAGTGTCCTGTTGCTGGTTGCCTGAGACAAGAGCCCAACTCCCTCATGCCAGGGAATCGTAGAGAGTGATAAGGCCACTCCTGAGCCTCCTTTTATCCAGGCAGAACACCCTCAGATCTCTCAGCTGCTCCTCACAGGACTTTTTTGATCCAGACAAGTCATCACTTAACAGTAAAATTCAGCTGAAAGGCTCATTATAAACTAAAGAATGTAAAGCAGAATTTTGGGATTCCTATAAGGAAATGTGCAATGGTATTTTCTCCAAAGGTTTCTATCTTAGATATTTTAACTCAATAACTTTTTGATTTTTGAAGGTTTTCTAATTAATAAGCCAAATGGCTTTGCAAATTAATTTCACTTTTTAAAATACACTGTTTTCTTTGTTTTGTCATGCCGGGTTTTTAATCACATATGCAGATGGTGCCACCTGGGAAAGTTTACACGCTTACATCATTAAGTGTCTTTGAATTAACTTCATGCCAATAATTGTTTTTAAGACATAACATTGCCAAATTTGTCACTTGAGAAAAGTTAATCTAATTTTTTTCTCGCTCACTGGAGAGAATTGGTGACTCCTTCCATTGAGGGACAGACACACATGGACAGAGTTCAGCCACTTCCAGCCACACAAAACTCCCACCTTTTTATCTCTGGTCCCCACTTGACTGTCCAGTGTCTGATGGAACCTCTACTACACAACAAATGTCAACCACAACTGGATTTTCTCAGCCACCAACAGCCCCAGCACCATGCAGCCACAGCTGGATTTAACAACACACCAGTGAGGATGTGACAGGATTTCACCCACGGCACAAAGATGGAACCTGGAGCCTCCATGAGCTGCCCACAGCTGCACAGCTTGGGACGTGCTCCAAACCATCTGCATCTGAACCTGGAAGATTGCTCCAAACTGCCTTTTTTAAGATTAAAAAATGCGTCTGCCTTAAAAATTATCATTTAGAGAATGACATTACCAGGTCAACGTGTTCCTGAGCACTGTCTTTGAGAAAAGGCAATTTAAAAAAGCTTTTTGTGGCTCTTGGTGCAATGGGTAACAAAAACCAAATAGGCTCAGAACAAATAACTTAATAGCAATGTCTGTGGAAACCAAAATCTTTTTAAATGCAGTTTGAAATCAGCCAAGTTACACTTAAAAGAAACTCTACAAGGCCACAAGCCCCTTTGGCCAGCTTCTCATTCCCTCAGATTTCCCCTCACCTGCACGGCAGTGCACAGCTTTGCTCAGATCTCCCTCATCCCTGGACAGATGAAGACAACATCCTGTTCCCTCTGCCATCTCCCACTCTGCATGAGCTTATCCCCTGCTCCCCTGCTGGCCTAAATTATCCTTCCGGAGCTTGCACACTCTGCAGCCTCTTCCCTGAGCTCTTAAATCACTCCTCAAGCTTCATTCCTATCCAGACTACTAAAAATGCAACCTCATGAGCTATTACCTACAAAGCATTAAAAAAGTATCCTCATGAACCTGCTACTCCCCAAATGTCCATAGTGACTACTGGGAACCTTATCAAGAACCAGAAGCTACAAAGTTGATGCACACGTGAATCTCGGTTTTGTTTGTTTAAATCGGCGTTACCTTGATAAAACAACAATGTTGACATGCATCCAACAAATTACAGCTGAGCCCCTGTATCTAAGGATGAAGATCACAACTAAGAAGTATTCAGCAGCTCTAAGTCTAATCTCATGATCCCAGTTATTTTCTTAGCGAAGTCCAGCAGCATGTATTGTTTCATGGACAGCATCCTACTCATTTGTAATGTGCATGTTGTCAATCAAAAGACTCAATAATTGAGCAATAATCACATTTAGAGCTAAATGCTTTTGAACTCTAATCATCCCAAATCAAGGCTCATCAGACCAGTCCAAAGAGTGATGTCACATTCCAGAGCACTGTGGCTTCCACCAGGTATGCAGTGGGTCTAAGTAATTACATGACAGAGAAATCCATTTTTAATAAAAACTTTGTTGGTTAAATAGGAGAAAAAAAAAAAGATGCATAGAACAAAAAAAAATATTTTGTATAATCATTATTTTATCTGCACCTCCACACCCTCTCACATGACAGTATAAGTGTGTGGTGCTTGCTCATGTATTTTTGTCAACAAAGAAGATCAGGCTGCACTGCAAACACCTGCATTAGAGAGGCTTCTTACAGGTTCAATGTCTCTTTGTGCATCCTAAACCCCGCCACTGAAAAGAGACAAAAAAATAAACAGGAAAAGAAGAGAAGAGGGAGAA
>VWZU01016617.1:76777-108833 GCA_013397095.1 Sterrhoptilus dennistouni | reverse complement strand
AAGCGGCTTGTGTTGTTTCATTCACCACTCATTCCAAAACATTCAAATGAGCCCCAGCTCGGCGGGGAAATCCAATCAGGATAATGCCGGGGCTGTCTATCCGTGCCCGCAGGAATTGCACACCCACGTGATGGTTTGTTTATGACTCTGGAGCAGCATCACGAGGCGCTGCCCCTCGGGACCCGCTCCACGGGCAGGGGCGGCCACGGCCACCCCGGCCACGGCCCCATAAAAACATCCCTCCCCAAGCCGGCACACGCACCCCGAGCCTTCCTCCCCACGCAGCTCTTCACTCCGGGCTTCAAATTAAAGGCGAGAAAGGAGCAGCAGCCATCCAAAGCGCACAGTGGGGAAAAAAAGGTCTTTTAAAAGCTCGCGTGCACGAAACAAAGAAAAATTTAAAGGCAGAGCTTATCGTAACCTCGGTCTGATTCTGCAGGTATAGATTTCTCTTCATGAAAATCAATAGAAGATGATTTTAAGCCGTTTGATTTCATTAGTGTGTATCAAATCTCTGCTCTGAATGGAACATCTGAATCAATCTGCGAAGCTGCTACAGGCTACACTGTCACAGTGCCTTTTCTCTACCACTCTCACCACAAAGACAGCAAGATAAAAACCCCACACTGGAGGTTATTTGATATTTCTAAACAAGCACCAGCAGCAGATAGGCTTCTTCCCTTCAGCCCTCTGATTTTTCACACTGATGTTTCAGGTGGAAAAGAAAAACTAAGCACGGACTGCACACAATGCATTGGTTTGCTGCAGTGGTGACTGGAGAACTAAAATGTCCTATTTCCAGTACTGAGAGATGGAAACATGTTGAATTAAACAAATACATATGTACGTTCTTCATGCTGAGGCTGTGGGGTTTCACCACAAAAGAAACACATTATAGATCATTTAATGCATTAAAAAAAGATGGCACAGTGGATTTTCTATGCTGTGCTCTGAATCATAACGAGAGGCTTGTTAAAACCTGAGCAGACACACAAAAACAAATGTCGTGGCAATAGGATTATTTTTTTAATATCTGTTTTAGTCAATATGTCACAATATAAAAATCTGGAGTTTCAATCTCTGGGCTTTCTCTGAGCCTCCGCCCCTAAATTATGTCCTTTTAGTTAAATTGCTGCCTTCATAATCCAGTCAACACATCCCAAGCTCCACATTGAGAAAGGTTACGATCCCATTTGTTTCCCACTCGTAAGACTGGCAGTGAGAGGGAGCGAGAGGCACGGCACAGCCTCCCACATGTATCCTGAACGCCCCCAATCCATATGGGAGTCACTCCAACACCCAGCTCTGCACCTCAAAAGCTATCTCTCTCAGAACTTCAAATAAAAAAAAAAAAAGGTCTCATTTCTCCTCCCTTGCATCATTGTCAGAATTACTGAAAGAGTGAAAAACGGGAACAATTTGCTTCTTTTGAGCGCAGACTACTCCCGACATGATCAGTATGAACAACTTGCAATTTTGAGGGGAAAAAAAGAAAATAATTCAGAAAAAGCCATGTGAATAAAGTATCAGGCTTCGAATCTGTTAAATAACTGCTATGAAACCTATTACTGATATTTTTACACTTTTTTTTAAAAAAATATGACTATTCTGGATTACTCTAAGACTTCTTTGTTCACTGAATACAGACACTCCTATTACCTGCCTGGTAAGCCAGTGGAAGGTACCACACCCCCCTCTAAATCCTCCAAATCATGTATCTGCACATGTATTTACAGTTTAGGGGAGGCAGGACTCAGTCGGACCGTGGGGCGGGGGGGGAGGTTGTTTGTTTTCTGTATTCAGAATAAGAAAGTGAAAATGAATGCAAATACCTCCTTTCTTGGCAGCAGGCAGCGCATTGTGAGCATCTCAGCCTCCCAGTCTGAGCACTGCAGCTGCCGAGCGGAAGAAATAAATAAATAAGAGCCCAACCCTCACAGCGAAGTGTTTCAAAGGACAAAGGATATAAAAAGAAGAGCTGCAATAGAGATTTCAGCACAGCCACAAGTGAGACATCCCGAATTCCCGCGCGTTGTAGCTGCTCTCAGATTATTCCTTTATTTTTAAGCTCCTTACAATAAGTCTTACTTATCAGTCATTCACATCCACCCCTCATTTCCCACCCTGTTGTGATTTGCTGCAAAGGCCGGCCCCCATCCATCACCCCTTGGTGGTTGTTTCTTTCACTGAACAGACACCCCATCAATTTGAAGATCCAGGCAGCAAATCCCAGGGGCTCTAGATGCACTCTTATTTTAAATGAATAATAATTTATCTTAAACACCTTTCAGAGCTGATATTGAGGTGATGACTTCAGTTGTTTGGCTTTGTTTTTGAGCAGCCCGGGTCCCTGTGAGTGAGGCAGGAGCATCAGGTACTGTGGCCTCCTGCTCTGGGCCACAAAACCCAAAGAGGCAACAGGAAGCAGCGAGTCCAGAACTCTCTTAAGTTTACATTTGCTTCACTTGGGTTGTCTCACCAGCTAGGAACAAACATCAGCTGGGGAGTGATGCAACTTTTCCCCTTTCTGGCACGTTGAAGAAACAACAAAGCCGAAGATGCAGGTCACAGCCTGGAGCCTGCACAGGTAAAGGGACTCGTTCCCAAGCTCACAAAACCCCAAGTCTGCTCAGCTCTGAAGGGAACAGGAAGCCCATCAGCCCACACAATTCAGTTAGACAAGGCAGAAAATATATTTAAGCTTTTCTTTAACTTTGTTTTAAAGCAGCACCCCATTCCCGAGTTCTCAAAGGTAAAAATTTTGGTTTAGAAAGCATGGCAATTAGGATGGTTACCTGGGCCGGAAATGATCTATTTTTGGACAAGAGTAAGAGCTAATTGAACAGAAATTATTTCCTGCAAGACTTTTGCTGTTGATTTTGAAAGCCAGAAATATGACACAGAATAACACTGTGCCTCTTCACAATCATTGCAGAAATGTGATACTTTACATACAGGCACCATACAGCACAAGAAAACCATTTTTCTGGTGAAAGAAGAAATGACATGCCTGTATTCTTTAATCAGAAGAGAGTTTGGGAAGTCAGGAGATTAACCTCAGTGATACAATACTGCTAGCAAAATTCACTGAGTAGAAATATTAATTGCTACACTTAACTTGTTACTAATTCCTTAGAAGGATTTTATCAGATCCACAATACTCCACATATTTGAAGAGACCTGCCACAAAATATATCAGAGCACAAGTCAAAGGGATAAACACTAACATAATTCTTCAGCTTCTATCTCAGGACCTGTCAGGTTTGCTCCTGGATAAACACATGAAGGAGCTCTTCATACCCTGCCTGCTGCTCTAAGCCACGCGCTTCACTCCTCACAGAAAAACACGTTTCAAAAGCCACTGGTAAACTACCACCTCGCGCTACCCATGATTTGAATTTAATTTTAAAAAATTAGTTAAGTACATCTGTCCTAGGAATGAGAGCTATCACAACAAAGCAAGGTTTCTCCATAGACACCTTGCCACTGGAAGCTGCAGCTTCTGCAACACCATGAAATTCAGAGCGAACAAATAATTTCAGCAGGAACTCCATGAAAGCTTCACAAAAGGCAAACATTGGTTTTTTTGAAAAGCAAATCCTAGTTGTGAAGTTAAATCTTCACTACAGAAGACTAGCAGAAGAGTAAAGCGGGGCGGGGGGGGGGAAGCTCTTACTTGAGCAAATCTGTATAGAAAGGTGGTTAGCTGTGGGGTTTGGAAACTTAAATGGTCTAAGGGTATGGGCAACGGATTTTTGCAGCAGAAAAATCTTTTAATAGATACTCTTGGAAAAGGAGGGGGAAGTAAATTTTGGAGCATACATGTAATTTTTCAGGTCAGATGCATGTGTTCCATTAAGGGATTTCACTAGCACTGGTTTTCAACACAGTTTTTCTCTAGCCAGAAGTTAATGCTTGTCCCATTTGACCCTGGAACAGAGCAGACAGTAAAATATTTAGAAGACTTGACGAAGCTGCTAACAAGAATAAAGGGCTCAAAATGAGAGAGTGGAATTAAACCACCAATAAACTAGGTCAAATTATTGGAGTGCAGAGTACCCTGAAATACAGCAAAAGGTAACTATTATAATTGTAATTTCCATCCCAGGTCATTTAAATGATTAATAGCAGGAGTTAGAACAAATGAATTAATTCCTGCAACTAATTCAATTTTGTTGTATTTCCTTGGGTTGTCTGGACTTTTAAGCTTCGTACCCAATGTCCTTTACACTTCTATTGCAATAACCTGATGGACTTGTACTTTTACACATTTTGTGCGGGCCTATATCTCTTTCGTAATATACATATTTATCAACACCTGCTCTGAAATTTTACTTCCTCCAGGACCTGCACAGAAGTACCTAAAGAACAGAGAGATACCCAAGTTAGAGCCCAACCATTAACACAGTGATGCCAAGGCCACCAGTAGATTATGTCTCTAAGTAAGGGCAGGATGCAGCCACACTTGGGGATGTGCCACACCTGAGATTCATGAGGATCATCAACCACAGGGATGTGGAGGCTCTGCTGGTCACTGCACCAATGCTGGACACAAGCAGCAGCCCAGGCCACCTGGACATGGCCAGCAGAACAAACCACCAGACCCTCCAGCCTCACTGACCAATACACCCATACCCAAAGGTGACCCATCCCTGCAACCCTGCCAGGCAGAGGTGGGTCACAAACCCCTCCAGCAGCCCAGGGTGGGTCCCCAGGTGTGTGACAGGGCCAGCAGGAGGCCGTGTCCCAGCACACAGTGACAGAAATCCACGTCCCTTCCCACGCCCGGCTCCACCCCACGGTTGCCAGCAGCCCCGACACGAGTAATTCCCATCCACTGCTACTCCATCACACCCACTGCCAGCTCTTCGTGCTGCTGCAATGGGGGAAGCCTGGCTCGGGTCACGGCAAAAGGTACAAATCCGCTTATTTTAACACGACGCTGCCACGCTTCCTTCTCCACACTCCCCACTCCGAGACGGGGGCAAGCACCTCCCTGCAGACAGGCTGCCTTTGCCGGGGAAAGGGAGATGGGAACAGCAGCATCCGGATCCCGCTCACACGGCAGAGCCAGCCCGGCCCTTTCCGCAGCCGTGCCCGCCCCAGTGCCCCCATCAGCAGCAGAGGAGCCCCCCCAGTGCGGTGCCCCCTCCCCGCCGAGCGCGGGGCTCCCGCACAAAGGAGCTCAGAGCAGCAGACCCTCCTCCCTCCGCCCTCCACCCCTTCCTCCACCTTCCTTCGCCTCCAGCCTTCCAAACAGACCTCAGCCTTTCATAAAGGGAAGAAAAAAAAAAAAAAAAACCCTCCAGAATAACCCACCCTACAGCAGCCCCATGTTTTTTCCCTACAGGGCGATTGAAACAGGCTCCTGTATTAATCAGGAGAAACCCAAATTTAGAAGAGGCGCAGCATCCAAATATAGGTTCCAACACACCTCGCTCTTGAAAAGGGTCTCACTGTTTGCCTCCCGCCCTGAGAGGAGCCATGGGCTGAGCTCACAGCGCCGGGGGCTGTGCCTGCCCCGCACATCCTGCAACCCACCGCAGCATCCCCAGGGGAATGCAGCATCCTGCAACCCACCGCAGCATCCCCAGGGGAATGCAGCATCCCGCTGCCCCACGGTCACTGTACCCCATCCCCACACCCCGAGGGCAGCAGCCGCGCCGCCGCCCGGCCCAGCACAGAGGTGGTATTTTTTGGCAGATGTCAATAATCCTGCTCTCCAGGGAGGATCCCTGCGACTGGCCTGTTATTCCAGGCTGAAAGTAGTAAACAACCTCCCAGGGGCTGGAGACAGAGGTAAACCCCAAAGATGCCATGTCCTCGCTGGAGTGAGTGCTATTACAGGACAAAAACAACATGGAGTTTTTCTCAGGCTGTGCTAAAAAAAAATAAAAATGTAAGGCAAAAGTTAAGAATGCTGCTCCTATAAGAGGAAAAAAAAAAAAAGAAATCAAAGTCATATGTTCCTCCAGAGGGTTTTATGAGTTTGTTTACAACAAACTGTGTTCACAAATGCTCTGAAATTCAGAAAATAATTTGACTTATTTTCTATCCAGGTAGATTTTATAAAGATCTTTCTCCCCCCTTTTACAAACATTTACTTTTTTTTGCAAAGACAGAAAACAACGTGGGGAGGGAAATATCAATGCACTCAAATCAGCCACAGCTTTTTCTACACATATAGAAACATTCCAGCAAAACCAAAGCTTGGTATTTAGCTTGATAACATACAGATGAAGGAAGAACATTCCCAATAAATCTGCCCCACAGGGGAGGATTTTAAAATTTGTTAAAAATGCTATTTGACCACATTCTGTTGCTACATTCAAGTGATGTCACGCTTGTTGCAAGACAGAAAATGTGCCGCTCAGAGTAACATCTAAAGGCAGCTCTAACCAGGATGGGGGGATTAGTTTGGCCTCTTTCAAGAGAATAAATTATTGCTGAAGATGTTTACACAATGCAGCTCCACAAGCTGAAAGGTTGCTTTCAGAAGAGGCCCAGGCCCTGCCGGAGGAATGTGAGCACAGCCCAGGGCAGGCCGAGGCTCAGCAGCTCCATTTCAGCCTCTGTCTTTTCCCTTCAGGTGACTATTTTTGGGAGGCACAGAGTTGTGTGTGTTGGGGCTGGAACCAGCCAGCTCTGAAAACATTTGGAGTATTTTAGACACGACGGTCTCAGCATCGTGTTCTAAAAGCAACCTGCGTCGTAGGAAACGCTGGAAGCGAGAAAAGGGAAAAGTGCAGCAGCATTAAATAAAAACTGAAGTAAAGCTAAGAATCAGATCACAGTGAAAAGTTGTCTTTCTTGCTATCACTGCAATCAAAAAACTCAGTCCTACAGACAACAGCAACACAGAGCATCATAAGGGAGCACAAATTTGGCCTCAATTTACTCCTCTAGAACGCAGCATTCCTTAATTTTTACACAGCTGTATGCAGACATCCCTACCACCACTGCCTACATATCACACATCAAGAAACACTAAATTAAACACAAATTTAAATGGAACATCATTGACATTTTGTTTCCATCTTCTCAAGACAGAGAATAACCAGACTGAACTCTTTGACAACACTCAAAATCTGTGTATAAAAAAAAAAAAAAAAAAAGGAAGGGGGAGGTGCAGGGAGGGAGAAAATGCTCTCAGATGTGTGCCCAGCTCCTCACTACTGATTCTTTTGTCCAAATACACAGTAGAAAATAAAGAGACGTAGGGATTGTCAGGGTGCTGAGATTCTAAACAGAAGAACTTAGGAGGAGGGACAAAAGATCTGCTGGAAAAGCATCTGCAAAGTAAGCAGGAACTGCAATCCACCCAGTACCCACTTTCATGTCTTGCTATTAAATTCCTGATGTAGCGATGACAAGAAAACCCTGGACTGACTTGAAGACTACGAAGAACCTACATCAAATCTCATAGTTTTACCCGTGCTTAAAACTAGGAAGCAACTTCAGGATCTTGACCAACAAAGCCCAAGGCCCCAGGGTGCTGCACTGACCACAGTGGATGCCCCAAACCCCCCAGAGCAGGGAATGTGAGCCTGGAATGCAGAGGCTCCAGTGAAAAGCAGTCTTAATAACATAACAACAGGTAGTTTACTGTCAGCAGGCTTAGTAGAGTTTGCACTTCCTCTGTGTTGTGGGGGTTTTGTGTGTGCTTGATTTGATTTTTAAGGAGGACAGTGCCACCAGGAAGGCTGAAGCTATTCCATAGACATTACACAGCAACAGCTGCACTGGGAAAGAAAAACAGATGTCAGCACACCTTGTTTCTATACCTAGTAATAAAATATTTATGGATCATTCTCCTTTCTTCCCTCTCCCAGTTTCCTCTGCTCTGCTGGACATACATTCTCTGAAAACTCACTTTCAGCTGCTTAAGCCTGACTTTTGCTCGACTTGGCAGTGTTCCTTTTATGGTTGGATTCAACGATCTTAAAGCTCTTTTCCAGCCTAAATGACGCCATGATTCAGGTATCCCCTGTTTCCCACAGACACTCTCCTGAGTCCCCACAGCTCTGTGTGAGCCATCACCTTCCATTCCCAAAGGCCAAAGCCACTGCAGCCACTGTCCTGACAGGTTCCTCCACAAGGAACCTTAGGAAAGCAGGATGACAATCCCTGGGGATCAGGCAAGGTTAGACATGCCGAGTCACTCGGGAGGAGTGACACTGTAGCAAGTAACAAAATACCTGCAAAGCAGTGTTTCCTGCATCCACCTGGTTGCCAGCAACACCCAGCACCCGACTCTGTGGTGTAACCTTTCATTATGCAGTGCAGCTCCCTCCCTCATCCCCCCACCTCCTTTTCCCCCTTTTAAAGGGGGAGAAAGTCTCCCTTTGCAAGAGGAAAACTTCTTTTAAAAACTTTAAAAAAATAAAACCGTCATTTAGGCAAGAGAATATTCAGAATTTATGGCTTAGATTTGCATGCCTGCAGGCAAATCAGAGGCAAGACATCTCTGATCAAGTATGCAGCTCTTATCTCCCGTAGACAAAGCAACACCTCCATCAAGCATATGGATCATCAACGTGCCTCTTGGAAGGGACAAGGAAGATTAGGTATCACCAGTTACACAAGCTGCACTTTACAAATCCCGTGTCAATTAAAAGATGCTGTGTATTCTGAAACTCCCACACTCCCCATGCCTACACATCTTCTGTAGGCTGCATTGGCAGCAAAACTAGTGGCATTTGGCCCAATAACTGAGAGGATGCTGAAGCTTAATTCAGTCCTCTTTCCCTGCACTCTGGGTGCAAACAAAACTAACAAACAGAACATGTTAAAGCTGGCCAAAAAGTTTTTCCAACTACTACATCATTCATGCACAACAAATGCTCCATCCAGCATTTTCTGTCGCATAACAGGAAGCTGCAGAGCCGAGGCCCCCCAGAACACCTCTCCTCATCCTTCCCACTGTTGCATCCTCCCTTTGGGACCCAGAGGGGTGACCTCACCAAAACCCAACCCAGGAGGGACCTTGAATTGCAGATACTTTGTTGAAATACATTTTTGTTGGTTTTTTTTAAATCATTCTAGCACTGTAAAATGCAGGTTGCTCACATCTCAAATACAGACTGCAACTTGGAGCCCTTCAGCTCGAAAAGGATGGAAGGAAACTAGAAAAGGCATAAAACAGCATGACAAAGACCCAGAACTATTCACACATGCATGAAAACAAAGACTTGTCTTCAGTGCTTCAGCCTGAAGAAAAAAACAGAATTAAAAACCAGTTACTGTCAGAGTAATTGCAAGTAAAATGCTTAAACCCACATTTAATTCCTACAAATAAGTGGAGTGCTCCTCCACATTCCTTCTACTGCCCAGAGATACTGTTAATGTACAGAAATTAATTCTGCTTTTGAAGCAGAGTATTCAGACCCCAAAATCTTGTGAGTTGCCCAAACTGTCCAATATTCTCAAGGCTACACCTCACCTCCTCAGAAATCTCCTCTTTACCCATAAGATTACTTTTTTCTACTGAAGGATCTCTCAAATCCCAATTTCATGTTCTTTTGCAAAACATTCAGATGTTTAGTTCAATTATGTTTTTTTTTATCCTGCTACAGTTAAACTAAATGTTCTCATTAAAAAAGAACACATTCAATTATGAAATCTGCAATTTTAATTACAATTTTTCTATCCCCATCCACTTTGAAACTCAAACCAAACCACGACTGTTGTTTGTTCATGTCTGAACAATGTTTTTATTTACCATGGATAAACGGAGACTTATCTAATACCACTTACATGGAGTCATAAATTGATTTTTGATTAATGTTTAATCAAAAACAAAGAGACCCATCTGTGTAAAAAAAAAAAAAAGTAGGAAGCAGAAAGCCCTTGTCCATGGGAATTTTTTCTGTGTCAGCTCTCCCAAGCTCTGTGTATCGACACGAGATCCTTCCTCTCGTGCTGGTATGAGGATGCAGCTCTGTTGACAGAGCACTTTACAATACCCAGATAGCTTCCTCCAGGAAACACTAATTTAAAACAAGATTATTTATTTTAAATACAAAGGCTCTACAACCGACAACGCGGAGTAAACATTTTAAATCTCAAACGCTCATAAAAATTAAGAGCATTAATGACAGCCTTCCCTACCTCTGGCAGGCAGCTGCCAAAGCTGAAGGTGAACAAAGCTCTGTCAGCTGGCAGAGCCACAGGTGAAAACAGCTTTAAAATCCCACATCTCACTGAGGATGAAATCACAGTTTTAATGAAAATTAAATATTCAAGTCTTCACTGGAGCACCTGAGACTTCTCCATCCCAGGATCAAAGTCCAGGGGAGCAGCAGCATTGAGGAGGAGGCAACACTCGAGACCAATACAGTGTAATAAAATGAAATAACAAAGAAGGGTGAACATTTCTAGCTGTAATCAAAATAATAAAAGAGGTTACCTAACCTCAAAGGGAGTCTCTCTCTTTCA
The DNA here is from genome assembly GCA_013397095.1 of Sterrhoptilus dennistouni. Taxonomy (NCBI): domain Eukaryota; kingdom Metazoa; phylum Chordata; class Aves; order Passeriformes; family Zosteropidae; genus Sterrhoptilus; species Sterrhoptilus dennistouni. The sequence continues at coordinate 98,396 of VWZU01016617.1, read as the reverse complement.
AAACAGAAGCACATATTAGAGTTTGGTGGTGTAAATGTCTTAAAAGCCTGTCCTTGGGAGGGATGGAGTGGAGGGGAGTGATGCCTGAGCAATCCCAGGATATTTGGGGAGATCAGAAACATCAGGAAGGCAGTAAATCTTTAAGAAGCCAGGGATGAAGTGGCTGCTTCCTCTTCTGAATGGAGCCTGAGCAACACCTGAGTTAATCCTCAGGATCTTTTCATTCCTTTCTCATTGCCTCTCTCTTGTATTCATGGTAAGAGCCCAGAAAAGCAAACAATGCTGCTCTAAAACATTTGGTCCCCAAACCTCTTTTTGACAAATGTAAATACACACTAATTTTTTTCAACAATTAAGAACTTCCAAAGGAAGATGGAATATTTTAAAAAAAAGTGACAAGAACAATCTTAATTATAGCTCTGTTAACACATTATGATAATAAGTACTTGTTCATTATCAGACATTTTAAAAAAATTATTATTGTTCTGAACTATACAAAGGCTGGTCTAAAGAACAAGGATCTTTGTCTCTTGCTGCCAGAAGAAACAGCATTTCCTGAGGCCTGTTTCTGCCTTCAACTAACAGTTTTGATTTGGGCTTTAGAAAAATAACTGCACGTCCTCAGCTGGAGGGGAAAAAAGTTCCCTTCTTCCCCCTCTCTCAGATGCTCACAGGAGAGCAGCATCACCAGTGGTAATAACACTGTGTTTCATCAGCCTTCAGGAAAAACAAAGTCAAACCTCTGGCTATCCTGGCTCAGGTAAACAACAGGAGTTCATTACAGAGTTAATACTTGGGTCTGTTCATATTCCTCTTCCTCCTTTCCACCTCCCCTCGGAGCCCCCGGACTAGAATTACAGCCCAACAATAGCCCAATTGTCGCCCCCGGCAGCAACTTCCAGCCCAACAATAGATCCTTCCCTTTTCTCTCCACCCAAAGGAAAATTAATAAGGAAAAATTTCTCTGATTACAGGGTAAAGAAAAACATTTTTAAGGGGGAAGACAGAGAGACCTATGTATATACCATGAGGTTCTGAGCTTCCTTTGTACAGAAGAATGTGCATTCCCTTTCCCAGGCTGCTTTGTATCCCACAGCCCCTCCTATGCAGGGGAAGAGATGGGGAGGAAGGTTATGTGCTCTGGCACGAATGGCATTTCCTAAGAAGGTCACTTCAACCACCACTTTAAAGGGTCCTTCCTTTTAAGAAGTCTCACCTATCCCTACAAACGTGAAGGGGAGAGCCGTGAGCCCCCTTTATTGCAGTGATAACCTGGAAGTGCTCGTGCCTGCTCTCCCAAACGGAGCTCGCAGGAATTCACACTCGGGAAGGGAGACGCAGGCTGGATTTACAAAGCAAACATTGTTTTTTGTGGGGAAAGAGTATTTACACATAGGAACAAATATGTTTTATTTCCCACTTTCCAGATGAAAAAATACATGTTACTGCACTGCAAGTATTTTGGTAACATGTGCCAAAAGCCAAAAAAACAAAGAGAGAAGCCCTTCCTTTGGAGAGGGAAAAGAATCTCCACCTACTACCAGCCATGGCTGCACAAAGTCCAGCGTCAGGCTCATGATTTGTTTCTGCCTGCTAAGGAGCCTAACATTTATTTCGGCAACAAAGCAATAACAAAGATTCAAAGCTGCTTTCCAAAAAAACTTCCCAAGTATTTAAAGAATTTGTTTGTGCTCTGCCAAATATCCCTCTGTTCCTCAGGCTCTACCCCTGCAAGCAGGGCAACATCTGTTGGCTTGGGGTGACAAGAGAAGAAACAGGATATTTTGTGATGCTGCACTGCAGAAGCTGCCCAACATGTAATGCACATTGATATTAATTTCAGCTTCTGCCTGCACAGTATTTACTCATGCAACAGCTAGTTAAAAGCTCTGTCCAAAGTGCCCTTAAGTATTTGAGATTTATCTCCACTAATCAAGGTTTATTGTCCTTCAGTTATAAGCACTTTACTGAATCACTGCTCTCCGTAGTTCTGACATCTGACTTCTCTTCACTGAAACTATTAAAAAAGGTTCTATCACTTGGCTATTGCAACATTCACAAAAGCAGATCTGAGTTCTTATTGTTTTCAACAAGAAAAATCTTGCTGATGTTTGGTAAGAATATACACGCAGAAAAACCCAACACTACAAGTGTGTCAGTGGAGTTCTCACATTAGCTGAAGTCCCAGCCCAAGGCCACAGGTTCTTTCCAATGACTAAATTCAAGGTTTGAGTTTTAACACAAACTAGCAGCTCAGCAGGACCATGCCCACCTCCAGCTAAGGAAACCTCCAGGATCCACCTGTGGATCAGGCCAGAATTCCTTACTCTTGCTCAGCAGGAGCCAGGCACTGGCAGTGTGCAGCTCTTGGGCAGCCCTGCTCAAATCCTGTTTAAGATTGTCCATGTTCCACCATCCCAGAGTCCTTTACCTGCTCTCTTCAAGCAATTTCTCCAGTGATATGTAGGTCCTGAAGCTGTGATTTAGCTCCTGAATTTGAGGAAATGTTAAAAATGCAAGAGCCATGCTATTCCAACAACCAGCAAGCATCTCAGGAGGAAACAGGAATTCTACTGCCTTTGAAGAAACTCTGCATTCACCAGAAAAGCATTTTAAAACGCAAAAATTAATTTTTTTAAATTTTTTTTTAAGAATTAACACTGACAACGTTACTTACACTCCTTAAGGAGGATTACTAATATCTCTTTGCTTCATTTCCTCTTTGGTTTATGCTTAAGGACAAATATTTTGTTTATAGTGAACTGAGCACACATCCAGCTGATCTGAGTACTTCCTGCAAAGTTCACTTGGCAAAAATCTCTGGACTGCCAAAGGCTGCCCTACAGTCCCCTCAGATAACCAGGGTATGGCTGTGGAGTTGGAGGACTGGAAAATGAGACACACCAGCTATTCTTCTTTCTCCATGAAGGCATTCATGAGGTGAGGGTGTCATGCAGAAGTCCAATATCTGCAACAGCTCCTAAATAACGCACCGTTTGACACTTCTATCACAGACACAGTTAAAAAGGAGGAACAAAAATGTACCACCCATGGTTTGTTTATGCAGGTAAATTTAAAATTAACTTCAAACTCCACTTCATTTTATGGTTGTGAATAATCCTCACACCTCTGCCTGTCCTTTCCACACTTGTGATTATAAAGGAACATATGAGGCAATTGCATTTCTTACAGCTTTAACTCTCCCTGCCAGCTTCTCTAACCTGCCAGAGAAGGAACACACAGGTGAAGTGAAATGCTGCCACAACACAGTGTCTCTCAAAGTAAGAATATTTGTCCACAAGAAAGCGATCTTGCTTCATCCCTCTGCTTTCTGGAACAGATTGGAACTAATTTCCAAGCAGGAATGTACTAAAAACAGAATAATTTCAATTGCTATGATGGTTAACAATGGTATCACTCCAAAAATACCAGTTTTTTGGACAGCTGAGGCCATTTGAAGACCATGCAGTGTATGTCTCAACCAGTAGCTGCAATTCTACAGTCAAGTAGAACACATAGATTTTTCCTGTAGATCTTTATTAAGGTAGTTTAAAAAAGGAAATCAAAGCACAAGCGTAGACAGCCTTGCCCAAGATCCCCAACAGGTGCCAGAGCCTTCCCAATACTCTACACCCATTCCACAAAATCTGTAATAATAACAATAATAATAATATTCTTGAAGGTAGCATGGGAGGATTGCTTTAAAAACTGCTGAAAATAACATGTTGTGATTGCATCTTGCAGCCACCGTGTGCTCAGCGTGAGGACAGGTCCAGCTCCTCCTGCCTGTCCCGATGCCCCTGTGTGTGCAGGAGTTCCCTCAGCAGCTCAGAGGCATCCATCCCCCAACTCCAAAGGCCATGGGAAGTGGGGACATTTTCCAACAAAGCTCAGTGGGTGTCAGCCCAGCCAGGCAGAGGCTGAGCTGTGACACAGGTATGGAGCTGTTTAAACACAACCTTCAGCAGGAGGCAAAAATGAGAGAGAGCAAAGATGATGAATAAAAATACTCAGCACAGGAAGAATACCTTTGGCTCACGCTGCCCACAATCTATACTGGCCTTGCTCTTCTGTCAAGTTACAGCCACCTCAGTTGGTTCCTGGGCTAGGGCACAACCAGCTCCATTCCTCACTCTCATCTTTCCTGTACACCTCCAAGAAAAGCAGCACTAAGGAAGAAGTGACCAGGAAACCCAGCCCATCCCCAGGTCCCTGCTCCTGACTGTCCTCCCTGACTCACATGAAGCCACACTTACAATTTTTAGCAGTCTGCTGGGGCAGCTATGATTCCTCACTTCGGTTCATTTAAGGACCTTAATTGTTTGTTTTGGCTCCAACCAGCAACCGTGTTTATGAAAAACAGGTTAAGCTTTTGGCACCAAATTGTTTTCAAAAACCCTCAGCCTTTGAAATAATGCCTTCTTTAAAAAATGTTTTTCTACCTTGAGATGCTGCCTTTCTCTCCAGAGAGACATTTCACCTCCACTTCTCACTACAGTGGCTTTACCTTTTTGTGTTCCCATTAATAACTCTTTTTCCTCAACAGTTCACACCTTGATCTAAAAGATTCTGTCTAAGCTAAGGCATAACGTGACATTTCAGAAAAATCTGAAGTGATTATTTCCAAATAATAATAATAAAAAAAAAACACTCCTGCACCATTGTGACCATGAATTTCAAATGTTCATGGTAGATTTGCATAAATAAGGTGGACTTGTACACTGTGAGTACCTCTACATGGGAGCTAGATTGTAGAATTTATCCCTTTAATTCAAGAAACTCTCTTGATGCCCCACTGCATCCTGTGTACTGCTACTAAAAACTGCACAACAGGATGGTTCTGCAAAACAAGAATCTCTCCAATCCAAAACTGGCCACAAGATTCTACACTCCCATTTGAGTTTATAAAAGTATATTTTACTCCACACTCAACAGGCTCCAATGCCAAAAAAATACCCAGAATTCACAACCCAGAGTAAGAATCCATCATTCCAGGGCAGATCATGCTGATGTATAAATGCATCAGGAAATCCTGAGTACAGATCTCTCACTTGCTTTTTTAGTTCATTAAAAAGCTGCTTCCATAAACTTTTATTCTAGTTAAATAGTTTTCTACAGTATTTTGTTAGACTCAGTACTTCGAAGATTCATTTGGATGGAAAAGAAGGGTATCAGCTGTGACTGTTTTCCCCTGAAGGAGCAGTCAGAAATGAAATGGCTAGAAGCCTCAATGGTGCAAAATTACCAAAAGCTCATATTAAAACAAGAAACACCTATTTTTCCACCAAAAGGGTGGTGAAAACAGAGTATCAACACTGCGCTTCATTGAGCCACGCTAAGATCGTAAATGGCCTGATGTCATTTCTTGTCCATTTGAAATGGTTTTGGTCTCCTGCTCGATCATATCCAGGAAAAAATTTCCAATAGACTAATGCCAATACAGCCACCCTCTTTTCGGATTATAACTGGTACATGTTATAAGGTTTAAAAGCCACAAAATGTTCCAAAACAGCCTGGAGTCACTAAGACGATGCTCTCTTGGGACAAAATCGCTCCAATATTCTTCAGTCTCCTTCCTAGAGAAACAAACTGAATTAAAGCAGCCATCGTCCCCCTACAGGCAAGAATCCCAAAATGCAACACCAGAATCCTGCTCGCTGCTCTTTCCAATTTTTTGGAATCCAAGGAGGCCCTGCAGCACTCAGGTAAGACACAGAGCTTGGGTGGGGCAGCTCCATGGAGATGTCTCCAGAGATGTCACTTCAGAGAAGTGGGAAAGAGGAAGGAGAGAACAAAGAGCACAAACAGATCCAAGCCCTCTGGGTAACTCTGTCTATCAATTTAAACTTGGTATCGGCTTACTCAAAGTGAGTCCAACCTCAGAATGCAGCTTTGGTCAAATAACTGACATATAAAATTAAAGTTCATGCAACAGAAGGCTCTGATGGAAAGGGAAGCTGTATGATTTCAACTCCTCCAGTAGTGCCAGCCAACATTTTCTAACCAACTGCCTACAGTTCGACCCCCAGCTCCTTCATTCAGCCTCATAAATGCCAGTCTGGGTTTTAGGAGGAGAAAAAAAAAAATCTCACCACTACCTCAGTTCTTCTATCAAAGCATCCTGCTGGCAAAGAAGAGGCTGCTCAAGGGAAGTGCAGAGGGTGGAGAGGGAAGAATGTCCAAGCCATCTAACAAAACTGGAGTCATCTCCACCACCAGCTGAGTTATCACCACATCCCCCAGCCCTGGTGCTACAGTGGGAAACCTTCACAAATCCCCACCATGAGCTACTAGAAGAGAACCAGGCCATCAAGGAAGTCAGCACAAGTCAAACACATCAGCAATAGTTCAGAAAATCCTGAACGGACCCAAAAGGCCAGTCTAGAACTTAATGCAGACTCAGGCATCCATCAGCTGGAATATTTAACAGTCTCTTTTGCTGTTTTGGAACACATTGATAGCTGTAAAATATGGGAAACATCTTCCTAAGCTCAGCATCAATGCTCCTAAACCACCCAAGATGAACTTAAATGCATCATGTTGTTTTAATTATTTTTCTAGAGCATATTATTTTTATGTCAATGCTTGTCATTACAGTGGGATTCTTTACAAGAAAAGAATAAAACTGTGAGAAGGACTAAAATCTTAAATCTTTTCTCCTGTTGGCCTAATGGTACAGTTCTCCATACACCTGGCAATGAAGAAAATAAATTCATAGATGCCTTTTGATTTATAGCTCCAGTGTGGTTTCTCAATAATACAGCTATCTTAGACTGCTGCATGCATTTAAAAAGTATTCCAGCTCTTTCAGAGATGAATTACAGTAGCTCCATCTTGAGCTGAAGCTCACATAAATTTCTTTTTTTTTTCCTCCAAGAAAACAATTACAAAACATTAAATCACTTTTATAACGCACTATGAAAACAAAAACCTTTAATTTGGGTTATGATCTGAACGGTTTGTACAGGACACTCAGGCTGCTCTTCTGCTTTACTCTGTGCCTGCAGCAGCTCCAACTCAGGAGCCCCAGGTCAAGAGGAATTATCTGACCATTCCTCAGTTTATAAGGACAACACACCTCCTTCTTTCTTCTCACACCCCACAGAAGGATAAAACCATCAGAGCCCTCCGACACTACTTCTCCTTATCCCAAATGCAGATGAAGTCTACGGAACAAAATTTACAGCCTTCCATCCTCCTCACCATTATGGTTCTGGAGAAAAATGTAAAAATAAAATAAAAGAAGGAAGTATGACAAATTATAATAGAGGACCTTGTCTATCCTCTAGACTTTTGCTCTAGATCTGTTTGCTCTATCTTTCTTTCCTGGCATCAACAATGATCTCAGAGTAAAATCATTTATTTCTTTTAAATCTACCTCAAACTGTAGATACAGTCATTGTTTTGAATATCAGAAAGGGCGCCTCAGAGCTCTCTGGTTTGAAGACCTATTAAATTTCACTCAGAAATAATAAACAGCTCTTACAGCCTCCAACAGCTTGAACCACCAAGATGCTCAACACAGCCTCTGTTAAGTGGATAGGAGGAGACAGAAACAACGTGAGTAATTTAGAGCTTATCCATGGGATTTGCTAATATAAAATATGACTTAAATGTATAACACAAAATAAATATGGGGAAAAAATGGTGTACAATACATATGAAAAGTAGCTAACACATGCAGCCTACTCAGCACACACAGGGCAGAACAGCAAGTGCCGTAAAGAAAAAAAAATCCAAAGAAAATTGCTTTGCCTGCTTGTCATGCGCTCCATGGAAGAGCTGCAAGAGCTTCCACCCAGTTCTACAGTCTTGGGAAACTTCAGGATCTCCTGAACTGCAGGAGTGATGGATTGTGCTTTACATGCACTTAACTCTGGAATAATGAACTTCAGGAGGTTTGTTCCTCAGCAGCTCCCGGTGGTGAGGAAGGGACAAGTGGGGGCTGCTGGTGCTGCCAGGCGTGTGACACCAGCCCTCCGGATTGGCTGCCAGTGACACCATTTTATTATTCAGCCTCATGTTTGCATTTCAGCTTCCCCCTTTCAGGGACCTCCGGACCTCACACAGCTCCTCGGAGCGTGTCCGAGCAGCGTCCCCACCTCGGACTCCGGGACAAGCAGAGGAGAACAGGCCTCTCTCTGCTGGTTCTGGAGCTGGGAAAGGCCAAGCAGGGGTCACAGCAGGAGTTAAAGCAAAATCCTTAGGAAATTTGTTGCAGAAAAAGACCTGAAGACTGGCAAATGGAAACCACATGCAACAATGCAACAGCAGAGTTAACAACACCCATGCACACAGGCGGAATTGCACATGGATGTAACAGTGTATGGAAACAGTGCAGAGACTGCTCATCAACAGTGCCCATTCCTTTGTTAACACCCATAAGAGATCCACCACGAAGCGGTACCATCCCTGTTTACCCCTCCACAACACGAGGCTGCCTTTGTTCCAAGCTCACATCCTGCTTTCCTTTTACACGCTTGCCCCTCCTGAACTCCCTGAACTCGGACGCCTGTAACCCGATACACAAGAATGTTAAGTTCTCAAGTGATTTTTGTAAAAGCACAGAATGGAAGTAACTTGATATTTTCCCCATCTTGAAAAATATTATTTTATAGCACATACAAGAGTAGGAAAATATATCTAGTCTACAACAACGCTTTGGGAAAATAAAATTAAGAAAGGGCTGCTCTGCCTCTGGGTGCCTACTACTAAGTATGTTCTCTGTTCAATACACAACAGGATGTGTGTGTGTGTGTGTGTGTGTGTGTGTATCCAAACGCACATACCTGTGAATTATTCATGTGCACACAAACACAGATCAATGAGGCAAAAGATCAGTTTCCAGCAAGCACAAAAACACCTAAGTGAATGCGGAGCTTGAGTGACTGCTCTGAGGCACAGTGTACTGCACCCGCCTGCTCGTGGATCCAGGAGTACCTACGGAGCCTGCATCGCAAAAGCAGGTTATGAGCAATTTACACAAAATCAATTAAACAAACACAATCATGCTCTCGAAACTAGTTCGTCTACAAAACGCATTTTCTGCTCACTCCCAGCAGCGTGCATTTGAAGTGTGTATCTCACTACCCACACCCTGAAGGATCCTACAAATCCCGACCCTCAGACCCCTTCCCAGGGATATGGACAGGCACCTTGCCATGCAGGAGTGTAGCTCAGACAGGCTGCACTGCTGTCCCAACACAGCCCACCAAGAAAAGCTCCTTGTCCATGACAGGCATTGCCACAAACCACTGTATAAATTCAAGCCAATGTAACTTCAAGTTCTACCTTAATCCACGTACACCATCACTAGCCTGCATCAATTCTACACTTTATGATGCCACTATTTCTCCCAAATTAAGAGAACATTACTATTTCAGGACACTAAATCAATGTGTTTGATTTTATTTTAAAAACTATCCCCCAAACTCCAGAAGTACTTTTAAGACTGCATCTTAATTTAAATTTAATATACACTGCTTCCTTGTGGTGGTGTATCTCCTATCCCCTGCCACAGCAACCTTAAAACACTCATTCATGACATTCCTACCTTGGCATGTTCTACCAGGACAATAATTCAGCCCTCTTTATACCTGAGGAATCTGAATGCTTTTATGTGCAAATTAAATAAAAATGCTATAAAACTCTTCTGGCTTCAACTCATAGACAGCAACAAGATGAGGGAAAACCACTGCTGAAATTAAGGAAATAGAGAGTGAGAATTTCTTTTGTTTACCATGTGTGGTTTCGAATACGGGATTTCACAGGGGTATTTTCCACCGACCATTATGTCAGTGATCAAAGTTTTCTTCCTGCCATGTGAGGAAAGACTTGAAAATGCAGAATTTCTTCTCAACACATGTGGATCTGGGTTAACAGGATGAAACCTCCATGGATCAGGGACAACACAGGTACAGCTCAGGCTGCTCTGCAGCAGGCACAGAGCTGCTAGAAGACAGATCTGCTCTCTGCTACCACCATCACAAGGGAGCAGGTCATGCTTGGAGCACCACACTGAGCCCTCTGGCTCAGAAAGCTTTCCCTGACTTCAGCAAAACAGGCTGCAGTAAGCAGGACATGTAACAACCTCTTCATTTATCACACACTTTCCAGAATGCTCTAAAACTCCAAGCAATCCATTCTGCACAAAGCACTGCATTCTCATCACACACATTCTTCCTCCATACAACTCAGCAGGAACACCCAACACTGCACCTGAGCACACCCCGGAGCAGAGATGGCCCTGGGGAACAATCCTAGTTTCCAGGGAAATGGCATTTCTTTAGCTCCTTTGGCAAAAGGAAAGCGTTTACTGGCTGGTCTGACATAGTTTTTTCAAAGAATTGTGAAGTTGAGTTCTCCTCACTCTGATTTTGGCTATGAGACTGTGAAAGTTTCCAGACTTTTCCCCCTACCCACCACAGACCTCAATGACCCTCCCTAACATTCCTTCAACCAACCAACCAGAAGTATCAGCCCAAAAATGATCCAAAGAGGAGGACTGTAATCCTCCATGGATTCTTCCAGTGGCAAGAACATGCAAGTCAAGGCATCATGAGAGTTTCTAGAGATGAATCAGAGCCAGCAAACACGAAGTTCCCAAATCCAGTGAAATATCTCCCCCAAAAATAAAAAGAAAGCAAGCTCCCAGCTGATGAAATAAGACTGACAAGCATCAGTCTCAGGTGGATTTATTTCAGAAATCATGTTACAGCAACTACTGGTCCCCTAAAACAGATTTCTCAAGCTCAATTTAAACAAACGTGGGACAACCTGGCCTTTAAGAAAATGGTTCTGAGATTTATTTTGCACAGTACTGGCACAAAGTGCGAGGTTTCACACCTGTTGGGCATTTATTCACTGATTTTAGTATTTTCTAGTTTAGTTCTCTTTTGCAAATGTGGAAAGGCTTGTATTTATTAGCAAGAAACTACACTTCCAATGCCCTCTGTGTCACCTGCAGAGAGTGCTCAAGCTGAGAAACATGGGTTCAAGTGATGCCATTTATTTTGAGTCTCTCCATCAGGATCAGCTTCTGGATCCTCCCCAGCTCCTTCCTTCTCTCACTACGCCTACACTTCCAGGGAAAACTAAGGAAAATCTAACACCTCCAAATGCTGCCACATATAAAAAACATACTAGACAAAACGTGAAGGACATGAACCAAATCCCAAGAAGGAGCTTGTGGGTATCTTTTATTTATAACACTGAATGAAATTCTGTAGAACTGGAGATGGGGGGGGGAGGCTGTTCTCACAGCAGGACTTTCCCTGCAGCACAGACTGCAGGCATGGGCACTCTCTGCTGCTCAGAAAGAAATTTGGAACAACTGGACAGGAAGAACAAAAGCAAGAAAATACTAAGCTCCAAACAAGAAGAGAGGTAGACTCAGCTTCCCCCACCCACCTTCCACAAAAACATCAAATATTTCCTTTCATAAATAATTGCAATAGGATGCCGTAGACTTTTCCAAGCAGACAATAGCTGGATTGTGTAATGTTTTGCCCCAGGCAGGGCCCGGGGGGAGGGGGACACAAAGGCCGGCTTTCAGAGCCTGGGGCCTCTCGCTCCTGCTCCACAGCCTTGCTCCCTTCCTACTCCCTTCCTACTCCTTCCCTTCCCGTGCTGGCCCTGCTGGGACCGGGCAGCGGCGGCCACCGGAGCCTCCTGCTACACACACACAACAACAGGCAGCAAAAGTGAACAAACAGAGGTTATGGAGTCCCTCTGGCCCTGCAAAACAGACCTCACATGGAGCAACACCTCTTTATTTCCCCAGGAGAGGACACTACAGGAGTGATTTGGGGGTGCTGGTGACACCACCCCTGGGTGACCAGTGACAGCCACAGGTGACCAGTGACAGCCACGGGCTGCACCCACTGGCCTCGCTGCTCCCCTGGCCCAAGGAGAGCCCCCAAAGGAGCCCAGCCTCTCGCTGGGTCTCAGGTCAAGCTGTCTGAGAGCAGAGCTGAGCTGGAGATATTAAAAGAAAAAACAATAAAAGGACCTTTCCTGCCTATAAGGTGTTTTCAAAGAGTCGCCCGTTCGAACTGGGGAAGGTGAGTGGTGTAATTCACTCAGTGGACTGATTCACCTTCCTCTTTCGCATCCAGAATTTGAAAACCGCCCGCCCTGGCAACATCAAAGGAGCCCCAGTGCTCCCCAGGCAGCCAAGGCAGGCACTGCTCCTCTTTCATGTTGCCAGTCTGGAGCCCAAACCAGCGACAGCTTTGCCCGTCCTGGGCTCTGAGCAAAAACATTTCTTCCAAACAGATGATTCAAGCTGCCTGCCCCACCTTGGAGATAAGCACACTCAAAAAAAAAATTATATATTTTTATCACCTGCATGAGGAAGTATTCAGGCTGGGAAAAGCCAGAGTAACAGGAGTGCCCAACCCTGCCTGCCCAAAATATGCATTAATTCTCTTCAGTAGAGCAGCCTGTACTTGTACCACCTCAGCACTGTCATCTCCCCAAAGCCAAATGTTTACTGTAATATACTGTTTATATATAACCTAGTGTATTATTCTGTGTAAACCAACTGTAATAGCATGAAGTCAGCTGTGAGACCAAATAGACTCTTCTTTACAACAGAAACAAGCAGAGGACACTTGGCCAGTTCCAAGAGCAGGGGTAGGTGTGCCAAGTTTGCAATAAATCAGGTTGTTTTGTTTGGGTTTTGAAGTGCAGCAAAAAGACGTCAATAAATGCATCAGTGCAGGTAAAATGATCTGAGCCACACTTCAAAACAGCCACCATGTCAGGTGCACAGAAAACAAGGGACAGGTGCTGGCCACAGAAATTAAACCAAATTTATGACAAATTTATGCAAAACACCTGCTGCAAAACCGGCAGGAAAAAAAACAACAGGATACAGGAGGAAAATATATAGTCAAACAACTTTCCAAGGTGCATCTACAGATGGAGACACTGCCTGTTTTTCCCATAGGCTAAGGCATAAAAAACCACAGATAAAATGGGGAAAAGCTAATGGAGCAAAATCACCTGGTCATTGACCTGAACTGGTCATGCTTTTAAAAATGTGCTTTGAGACATGAGAGTGCATTTGAACGATGTTCTCTTTTTCTACAAAAGCAGAATTTCTCTAAGTCACTCAATAGCCACGGAACACCTGGGAAAATCCAAAAGCTGAAGTTTCCCTCCCTGCCCCAAATCAGAGCTGTGTGACTTCACCTCTGCCAGGGCAGCACTGGCTCCTCTGCACTTTGGAGCCCCTTCAGCCTCTTCCTGCCCACCTCAGGGCATCAACACTCACCAAGGAAATGAACAGAGACTCAACCAAACTTCACTAAGGCATGTAATCAAGAATAAAATTAATGAAGCACCTTTTTTTTTTTTTTCTCCAGAAGTATTTGCCCCACCTCTCTACTCACAGGTACCTATTTTTACCTCCAGACTCATTGGTGATAATTTGCAGAGAGATTTAAGCCACCACCCATCAACTAACATTTCCACAATACATATCTGTGAGAGCTTAGTCTGGGCTTACAGTGGTTCTGTGTTTCCCTCTTCTCAGGTAACAGAGAATTCTGACTAAAGTCAGAACACGTGGAAATGTATTTGAGAGACACAGTAACATCGTGTATACACTAGAGAGTGAAAATCCTGAGTATAAATCAAATTAGTCCAAAACTGCTTTAGAAGCTCATTCCACAACCTACTTCAACCAGCCCCTGTCATGACAATCTCCAGCCTGGGCTCAGTAAATCCCTCAGTTCAGACCATGGATGATTTTGGGAGAATGGTGCATCACTGGTACAGCCACAGTCCAGTTTATTGAGAGCCTGGGAGAGCCAGGCTTTATGTGGATCACCGGAGCCAAGCACCAGAAAAGGACTTTGATACCTATTCCTACTGCTTTGTTACACATGTATTGAAAAAACATGGATGAAAAACATGACAACTTTAAGAAAAACAGTTACTGAGTTAACAAAACATTTGTTTCTACCACCAAATTTTGTACTTCCCAAAAACTTTTACCCTGAGAGCCAAACTGCAATATTTAGATGTGAGGCACATCTTACACCACCTCAGTTCAGGACTGGGATTCACTCCTTTAAATGAAAGGCTAGACCTGTGCTGTTCTTAACTAGTGGGAGCCTGGGCTTTACAAGGCACCTTATCGTGAGAACAGGCTCTCTCAAGATTCCCAAACCCAATTTCTAAACCAAAAAGATTCAGATAAGTATCTGAGCATTTGCAATGCTTATCTGCTCGCTGTTCTTCTCATTTCTGCCTTGATGTTTTGTAGGGCTCCACAATGAATGTTTGCCTAAACTCTAAAGAGAATTTCATGGCTATGCAAGTTAAAATTCCTCCACACATCAAGATAATTTAGAGGAAAATCTCTCGTGTTTTTCTGAAGAATGTAAAGCTGCATTTGCCTTCTTTATATGTGGTGGAGTCTTTGACAACACTGACAAGAGTCTCCTACATACCCACATGAACAGTGTTGGGGTCTCCATGAAGTTTGCCCTTAAGTCACATGCACAAATTGCCAGAAAAAGAGATGATTTTCCTCTGTAACTTCATTTTTTAGTTCAACTTTCAAAAAAACCTTATTTGTTGGCATAATTTATTTCTGTGATCTTGTAGGATGAGCTATTTACTTAACAAAGCAAGGAGTTTCTCACCATCCTCAATGGAGCACAGCCCCTTATTGCAGTGCTGCTTGACTTGGGGTACTTCATCTTCCCCTCATGGTCCTCATTGTTTTTTTTTTCCCACTCCATCCCATTCTCCTTTACTAAAAACACCTTCCAACAACAAGCTATAGTATTACCCTAGGTTAGGATCATGTGCTTAGGGCTCATCTGAGTGTGGAAACCCTGCTTTGCAACGCAAGGTAGTATTCTGTAATTACACCGCGAGGCAGGTACCTTGCTAGTAAAAATACTCAGGGTACAAAAGCAGAAAGGCAGCACAGCAGCTCCCACCCGATCTGCAACACGAGCTCCCTTCTGTGCAAGCCTGGCAACCCTTAGGATTTCAAAACCACTTCAGACCCACAAATTCAGTGCCAGCTGGGAGAGGGCAGATCGCATGTTGAAGCTTTATAACGAAGTGAGAAGGTAAGATACAGCAACTTCTGCAAAACACCTCCTAATGACAGCCCACACAGCCATTACAGAGGCCAAACATATCAGCTTCCCACTCAGCAAAGCTGCCAGAACTCAACTCAAAGCAAAATTTATATAAACGGAACAAACAGTATCATATTCAGCTATCGCTTGTGACTTGCCTTCATTTTGAGAGCGAGAAAAACCAAAGGATTCTGAGTTACCAAAAGAAGGCGGGAAAGGCCTTTCCCACCCTCACAAACAGACCAATCCTTCTGTTACCCTGTTTTGAAACTTCTCGATACTCCAAAGCAGCTCTGCAGCCATAAGGACTTGCAGCATTTCAAGATAGTAGTTTTCTTATCCTAAAAAAAATTTAAAATCCAAGCACATAACCAAAAGCTCTTCACATACACTCTTCTCCTTGCTTTCACACCCTGAATGCCATAAACATCATTAGCATCTTACTGCCCGTTTTCCTTTTATTCCCCCCTTACTCATTAGATCAGAAGACTTTAGTGTGAGAATATTAAAACGCTGAGGAACGTCAGTATCACACACAGAGAGAATCCTTGGGAACTCACACTGACCTCTCAAATGTGAACTAAATCCTGCAACAACACTAAACATAAGGTATTACGTGTAGCAGGAGCTCACTCTCAGGGCTTCTAAAATTGGGGATTGGAAAGAAAAAGCTTCTGTGAGTATGAAAATAAATTGCTTATACACTGGGTGTTTGTCAGATTGAAAAGGCATCTTAATACTATTCATTTTTTACTTTGAGGGACAAGCTTACAGAACTTAGGATTTCCAGTGCTTCCTTCTTAAATTACATGACATGATATTACTGAAATCAACAAGTTAGATCACTAGTCTTGCACATCGAAATACATAAAAAAGATACCAGGATGAAATAAAGAGGGTGGTGCAAACAAAAACAAATGCTCTATGAATAAAAGCATTACCTAAGAGCCAGCTTCCCCTCTCAGTATTTTCAAGAAAATTCTAAGAGGATTTGCAGAGTTAAAGATAAGGACCAGAAGAGAGATAACAGATGGCAATGGAAAGAAAGCAGCATGTAATAACTTGATAGGGTACATTCAGTACTCCAGCACGTTAGAAGAAACCCAGAGACAACTTCCACGTGCATGTTACTTGGCTCCCTATTTATGAACAGCAGCATCATCAAGGGCTCAACACATAATAATTTAGTTTTGTATTTACTGGTCTCTGTTTCAGCAGACCAGCCCAGTAAGGAGAGACTTTGAACCAGACCTGGCCACCAGCCTGGGCTCCTCACCCTGCACAGAATCCATGGGAGCAAGCCTGCAGCAGGGTCAGCCCTGCAGTGGTAACACAGCACCCGCAAACACCCAAGGCTGAACAAAGGTTGTTTCTGTGGTGGGGCTGCTTGGCTGGGGGATTTTGCTGGGTTTTTTTGTTGTTTCCCAAGGCTGCACTTCAGAGCTGTGTGTTTTCTGAGAAGCAGCAGACACAGTCTCCCAGTCCTGCCAAGCAACTGAAATATCACTGGTCAATAACCTCCTCTGCTATCACCACAATCGTTTTTTGTTTTGCTTCAATTTCCCAGGCTACAAGCCAAGCCTTTCAGAGGTAAAGGCCTTTAGGTAAAGGTTGGTGATCCTGCATTTTTCTCTACATTCCCAGCCTCATGGCCCTGGTAAAAGCACTGCAGACAAACACTGTCTAACCTGTTTGTCCCATTCCACCCAGGGAGGAGGTCAGGCACCCACAGTTTCTATATCTGAGCCCCCATGGTTGTCAGCTCCAGGGGTGGAGGCACATCAGTAGCTTTGGCAGAGATGCAAAATGGCAGTGAGCAAAGGCAAGAGAAAAAAAAGAGTGTCTTGATCCAGAGGTCAGAATTACTACAGAAGAAAAACTGAGTAAGTCTGAACCTGCACCTGGAGAACTGAAATTGTGAAGGTATTCTGCATCCCCATGGCAGGGACAGCAACACACACAGAGGCAAACCTGCCCAGCTGTGAGCTGCATGTGCTTACACTGTGGAGGAAGGAGACATACAAGGAATACAAAACTGCCATGAACTGCTGAAAAAAAAAATCCATTTGTTTCTAAACAGGACTCCTTCAAAACCACCTTACAGGAGCAAACACCTAAAACAGTACTGAAAAACTATGTAAACTGTACAACCCAAGGCTGCCAAAGCACTTTGTACCACCCTTCCCCTGAGTGTGCTTTGTGGAGTTTAGTCTTTCAGTGAAGTCAGGGTGCTCAAATTATGATAAAAGACTTTCATCTCTGGCCATGAGATGTCAAGTCCCCAGTACACAGTTATGATTTGAGAAGGACAAACTGCAAGGTTATCATAGCTGGGGCCAGTTTCAAAGCAAGTCAGCCCCAATGGTAAGGAATTACAGTTCTGACCTACATCCAAGCCCATCTTTTTATCTGTTGGAGACACAGGGGCATGGAGTCAAGCTACAGTAGTCTAAAAAACAGAAACAAAACGCTAAATAAAATAAAAAGAAACAAAACACACAAGCAAATAATAACCCACCCCAGCAAGTACAACACGGTCTGTACATCTGCATGGCCAGAGGACAGAGATACACCAGCCAAACCTGCACCCCAGAACTGCACCTTGACCTTCCCAAGGTCACTTCAAAAAGCTCTCCAGGCTACTCTGTAGAACTCAAGCTGCTCTGCAGGATCTGCTCTTAAATAAATATGTAATGCACACATGTATTTAAAAACCTAAGTACAACGCCAGCCATTTCTTGTGTTTGTTGTGTTTCTGTTCAACCAGCTGCACACAGGCATGCTTGGTAAAAAATACAGCTGCGTAGAAATCCCATTAAAGAGAACAGCTATATTTTTAATCGCCTCCAAGGCAAAGATTCCAGCACACAAACACACAGAAGGGCAATGTTTTGCTTTGGTGGTGGGGTTGGGGTTTGTTTTTTAATTTGTTTAAAAAGTGCTCAAGTCAGTGGCAATTAAAAAATTCCTGCAGTAGCTTAGAATCAACTAAAGCCCAGAACAATCTGTAACAACATCACACAGTATCACCTTATTTATCAGCCCACTGCTCATGAACCACAGATAAAAAGTTTCTGCCCCAGACATAAATAAGCAAAGGCAAATTTACGTCATGCAAGAAAAGCTCTGCAAGGAAAGAAATCAGTGAGACAGGCAGAGATAGAGATAACGTGTTCTTTGGGTTCAAAACACCCAAGTGGTCTGGAAGCACTGCAGAAAGGGTGTATCCTACAGGAAAAAGAATTCCCATGGAGATCACAGGGATGTTTTAAAACCAGATGCAGCCAAAATGCAGGAGGACAGAGTTTCTTCCAAATGTGTGAACTGCAAAGTGTATCCAAGCCTGTAGTTTGTGCAGGATTTTAACTTGCAGCAAGGTCACAGCTTCACGTACCTACACCAAATTCTGCATGCAACCAGCCTTGGCTCTCTCCACGTGTCTTCTCTTGAAAGAATGGGAATAGTCCATCAGTTTACCCCACGGGCTCACTTTAAATCTTTAATTTTGTTATGTTCAAGCTGCTCAAATGGAAATCACCTAACAAGCACAGAATAGAGGCTTAGCTCACGCTCGATATAAAGATTAAAAAATATGGGATTTCCCCATCTCCCTTCAGCCTAACACTGGCAACAAATGAATTTAATTTCAAGAAAAGATAACCACAAAATAAAATAATATATATTTTCCACACACTAAAAATAACTGACAATTGTTATGGGCTTGTTTGTTTAATAATATATTAATATGAGGAAACTAAGAGGTATTTTCCTTCTTTGTTTCAGCTCAGTTTCATTAAAATAGCTCATAAAACCCCCAAAGAACATGTCTGAAACTGCAAAGCCACAAACACATCCCTCCTCACTTCCCTTCCCAAGTCCTAGTAGTCCCTAATGTGCAACCAGGTAAAGCTCAGGGAAGGAGAAAGGAGTTTTATTAGCAGAGGGCTCAGAATTGGAGGGCAACCACTGAACGTTGCCTGGAGCTAAACCTCTAAAGTTCCTCATTGGCGAAGTGCGCCCGCCTTTGATCCGCCGAGCTCAGAGTCCGCTTACTTAACCTCCACAGGAAGAGCTCACTTATGTGGTGCAAGATGAGCTCTTTCCTACACTTTCTTCCACAGTTCAAAAAAGCTGGCACACTGACAGGCTTTGCACATTTCCAAATATATTTTAAAAAAAAAAATAGCTCGGCAAGAATTTACAAGTAGTGATAACGCTGACGACAACCCGCAAACCATCTACCTCCCAAAATGTGATTTTTTTTTTTTTTTTTTTTTTTTTTTTTTTTNTTTTTTTTTTTTTTAATGAGCCAGGTCCACGAGAGATCACAAGTTCCAGCGTCAAGGATATCTCCTGAACTAAACGCGATAAGCCAACAATCTCACAAAGTATTTTAGTGTGTACTTTGTTGAGCATCCTACCAAAACAATTGATACAGAATTGCAGAGAGAGAGACTGACAAGGTCCTTCCAGAAAAGATACCCATAGTATTTCAAGTATCTTCCCTGTTTATAGAAAACTTAAATAAAAACTGTCCCAAACACATTTCCCGACACATTCAGAGCAGGGTTTTTCAGATGCCTCTGCACCACTTTGGTGGGGTCACACTAAACACGTCTGCAGCCTACACTCACACAGAAACAACATGTTGGTTTAGTTGACTCTCAGGAAAAACAAATGGAAATAAGATTGTGCAGTCTGGGTGGAAGGACAGCCAAGCCTGCCTGGTCCTACTGCTCAAAAGCTTTCTACCAGCTGGGTCTTGAAGATGCAACTCCTATGCCCAAACTATGCCCCAAGTACTCAACTCTTCACATGAAAACTTATTTCTGTCCATTATCTGTATATTGCTCCTCATCAAAAAACCAACACCATCTGCAGACATCTTCTGTAGCAACCTGAAGCCTCAATTCCAGTCGCTGTGAGCCAGCCTTTTGTAGCCCACAAGCCCCTCGAGTCATCTCAGCTTAGTCATCCCTCAAGGCTTTTCTTCAGCGAGGATCCTGCACTAATGGATACAAGTCACAAAGTGGCCCTTAATGCCAACACTAAAAAGGAGATGGCTCAGAGGGAACCAGATTTTGTATCATTAGAAGTTTATCACTGCTTGCTTTGATATCACCAGAATGCAAACTAGTCTGGCTAGAATTTGCTTTGAGGAGGTGAGCAAAGCTCTGCTCAACCCTGCCCACCCACACACGTGGGGAGTGGAATGTAAATGCAAAGGTAAAGTGCCCACCCAGTTTAAAAATTATTTCAGAATCCTAATATTAACAGGAAACAAGCAGGATGAACCTGCCTCCCCCACCCCTGAGACAATTCTCCTACATCCCAGTAACGACTTGCAGTGGAAGTGACTTGCAATTCTTCCCATCTAGGCTAGGAAAATTAATTTACAAATAGGGTATTTCTGGCAGTTCTGATGAGACTGATTACAGAAAAATGATGCACTGATGTCAATGAAGTGGGAAATGAGTAATTATCATGGAATCCTAGAATAGTTTGGGTTGGAAGGGACCTTGAAGCTCATCTTATTCCAACTCCCCTGCCGTGAGCAGGGACACCTTCCACCATCCCAGGCTGCTGCAAGCCCCATCCAACCTGGCCTTGAACATTTCCAGGGATGGAAGGGACAACCACAGCTTCTCTGGGCAATTATTTTTGAGATTTCCAGAGACAGGATGAACGAGTGCTAACACCAGAACTTCACTGGAGCAAGTGAAAACTGCAAGAGCATATAAACTCAACACAGCACATGCTGCTTAAATATTTTTTGAAAATTCTGGCTTAGCTGAGGACATATTCTTGATGCTGAAACTTGAGATCTCTTGTAGACCTGGTCTGGGTTACAAAAAAATAAACCAAATTTGGGAAGCAGGTGTTTTGTGAGCAATATCATGACTTGTAAATTACAGCTAATATCTTAAAAGGAGACATTAACTTGCACACCTTAAATTCAAAAGCAATGCTGCCCTGGCTTTAGAAAGGTTACTGTTGGTAATTAAGTTTCTAGTCCTAAAAACTGCCTCTACAGTTCCAGCTCAAACCAGCAGCTTTAACTGAGTTGCCCGTCTCTCTTTGTGGGTTTGTTTTGAAAGAAGCTCAATTATGTTCAGGACAATGGCCTGTCTCTTCATTTTGGGTGAATAGGAAGCAAGGGTGCCATTGTCACCCGGCTTCAATGCAGTCACAACAAAGGGCTCTGAAGTGCCGAAAATAATGGGCTACCTAAAGTGTCCGGGAGGAGGAAGGAAAGGGGACTTTGTACTAGCCACGGTCCCTTTTCTCTTGCCTTCCAATCGAGGGCTGCACCCAGCCGAGGACACGGAGGGGACAGAAGGGACACGGTGGGTTGGTTCAGAGAAAAGGCAAATCCAGGAGCTTTAGTGTCTGGGTGGCTTCAGGGGAGAAAGGAGAAGAGGGGCAGGAAGGCGACAGCATGGAAGTGAAGGGAGCCACACTGCAGATTCGGCGAGAAGAAAGAAGGGATGTGATTTGCTTTTTAAAAAAAA
>VWZU01016617.1:52460-76681 GCA_013397095.1 Sterrhoptilus dennistouni | reverse complement strand
CCCAGCCCGGCGTGCCCGCGCCTCGCTGCTCCTGCACACACGCACACCCAGCCTTTCCCTGCTCCCAACACCTCCTCAGCCGGCAGGAGGGCTCTGGGGCCGGCAGGAAGGCTCTGGGGCCGGGCAGCAGGGCCCGGACACCGCCGTGGAGGTGCCCGGGGCGCGGTCGGAGGCTCTCGGTCGGGGCTCGCCCCTGCCCGCCCTCCCTCCGTGCAGGGATCTCTGCATCCCACAGCCACAAAACGGGCCCAGCTGCGAGGGACACATCGCCATCACCGAGCCCAGCGAGGTGTGTGTGCACAGAGAAACAAACAAGGCAGGATTTCAATAGGAAATCATCACCCCGGTCTTGTTAAAACCGCTTTCCTTTGCATGCCCGGTTTAGGTGAATGGAGGTAACTCTGGTGTCCCCTGTATCTGCAGCTAAGAATTCCTTCAGAACATTTTAATTAGGAAGAACAAGACTCAAACGTGCCGTAACAGTATCAGTACTAATAAATCATGGGCTGTACAGTATCCTACTGTTTGTAGCTACAAAGGGGAATTTCCAAAACGCTTTTTTCAGAAAGAAAAAAAAAAGGAAGAAAAATGAAAGAAAATGTGCACAGAAGTGAGGCAGATGCATGAAGGAAGGTAAAGAAGCCACCTGTTGTGCTCAGGACTTGCACAGATGCAGGAATATTAGGAAAAATGTTTCTAGGCATTGCTCAAAAACTGAGTAATTTATGACAGATGGTGAAAGAAGCCAAGGCCTGACCAAGGACCTTATTTCATTATCAGAAGATAAATTAACTTACTGAAATTGTCACCATCAGTCTGAGTTACTTATTTCTGATTCTCCTGGTAAACAAACATAAATTCCTGCTGAAAAATGAGCAATTCTCCTGCTAAACAATAAATCAGGAGTTTAATCCACTTCTTACAAAGCCATTTAATAACAGACTTACTCTTACAGCCAACTTTCCAAGAAGATAAGTAATTCCCTTAAGAAAGCAGTTTCTTATTCCAAAATTAGAATAATTTGACAATGTAAAAGATGACAAATAACATCTCTCTTCCATTCTGCTAACCCTCCAGAGGGGCCCCAGCCCAAACAGCAGGCAAGTGGGAGCAGGAATCTGCCCAGCTCACTAGCAGGAAAAGGCAGCCTGCTCTCCTCCTTTTCATTTTACACTGGGTAGGGAGAAAGGAAGGATCACATTTACACTAGGAAAAAAAAAGTCTTGCAGAACTAACTCAAGATCCCTGCTACATCTTTTATCACCAAAACAGTTTTCTCTCTAGACCAGAAAAAAAAAAAAAGTAAATAAAGGTCTTGGATTAACACAAGCTCAAACTTGAATTAAGCAGATTAAAGATGCAGATATTTCCATGTCAACGTTTCATAGAAGTGCCCATAGAACACTGTGAGATGGTGCAAGATCCTCAGCACTGATCCATCATCTCACAGGCGTTTCAAAAGAGGATTTCCAAACTCCCAACCAGGTAACCATTACCACACCTGACTCAACCTGGATGTCTGCAGTTACCAAAAGGAGTTCATTTACTCCACACATGCATCAATCATCTAACATTCAGAAAAGACTTAAAAAACACAGGCAGTATCCACCCTGCTCCCACCCAACCTCATCCCTCAGGTTCCACCTCCTCTTGTCACACATCTGTGAAACCTGTAAGTCAATTTTTTAATCTATAGTGTGGTTTCTGAAGAACAGGTACTGTTACCAGAGCCAAAGGCAAACCACAGCTGGCATCTCTCTCCTGAAGAACTATTTGTGAAATATTTTGCAAGCTGCCTAAGTCTACAGCGTCCTTCTGGAGATAAATTCCCACTGGCATTTGATGAATATGTTGCTCCCCACAGGTGTGACCATTGGAGATTTTCTATTCCCAAAAGAAGAGCTGAACCCACAAGCCCTGCAGGAGACATGAACACACCAGCACCAATTTTCCATGGGTGTCACTTCCATTAACACTAGTGGAACCATTGTCACTAAAACAGCACCAGCAAGGACAGAAAATTTTTAAAGCAGATCTGTAACTTCAGACTCTTGTGTTCATCATCTGGGCCTCCTGCAGGACAGGTAAATCAAAAGGCAGCACCTGTTCAGCTGCTTGTTTGGCCCAAATAATCTAGAAGGGATTTTTTGTTTGGCCCAGACACACACTGAACAATTCCACATTCCCAATGCACAAGGCCACACACCCTGAGCCATTGGACATTGACCACATTTCAGAAGTACCAACTGCCATGAGCATTCATGTTTATATTTATGTATGTACATGTGCATATAAAATACATACACAGACATATATATTTATCTTAGCCTGCTTCATAGCACAGCATCCCAGGAAACAACCAAGGGGGAAAGGAAGTTCCTCAATTTCCCTTAAATTTTGTGGCTATGCCCTTAAAGTACATCTTTTGCAGAGGTATTATGTGATGATAGAAAGACCCTGGACAGATTCAGAAGGGAAATAGCTCCTTCAGGTATCCCCAAACAAACAAAAAAAAAACAACCCCAAAACCCAATCCAAAGTTTGAATTCTGATATCCTTGAAAGCTCTGCAATACCCTGCTGTTTTGTATCAAAAGCAGATCAAGATTTGCAGATAAACAACACATTTGGTTGTTTTCACAGCCTATAAACCACAGCTCTTCCTCCTGTTTGTGAATTAGATCTTCTCGTACAGCAAATAGAACAAGGTAAACAAGGTGTTCTCTGTCTTAACCTCCATCCTCCATGACCTCAAGCAGCAGAGATATGCTTTTTGTCCACAAATAGCCGTGTCACCTGTATCCAAACACCATAAACAACAAGACACACCCCAACACTCTACAGCTAAAGCAGAGCTTCTGGGACAAAACCAGAAGCCACAAACTGCAAGTGCCAGCGATTGTATCTCGCAGTAGGAAGCCTGGTCTCAGATCTCAACAATCTACCAAGACCTAAGACAACATTAGGTGATGGAAATAACTTGTTCACCTTATATGAGAGACTCTAGAGGAGACAGCTTAGTACTGCATATACATCAAAACCATTATTTTTGCAGCCAGCCAGAAAGCCCACATATTTTTCTATTTTTTTCCTGGGGGTGTAAGCTCACAGTCTCTTACATAGGCTGAACACTGGCTTATGACTAGTAAAACAGCTTTTATACATTCCTCTTCCACTTAAACATCATTATGTACTTTCCTGCAACTTCACCATGATCAAAGTCCTCACAAAACAGCAAAACAAAGTAACAAACAGGATGTATACTTAGAACTTCAGTTGTGCTGGCAAAACACACAGTATCATTTACATTCCATTTCAGATCAGTTTGTCCAAAAAATAACCAGTACAAATTATATTATGTTCATACCAGCAGGGGAAAAAAAAAAGATAAGATACACAAAAAACAAGCAGAGCAAGTGAGTTTCCATCTCTGTCACCAAACAAGAACAGACTTCTGTTAGCAAAGATAAAGCAATTGGAGACAAAAGTAAGGAATTAACATTTCCTCTGCACTAGCAACCACCATCAGGAGGTGTATGGCTTGGAGCCAGGCTGTCCTGCAAAACGCTGGAGAGATCACACACAAGAGTCAAGCCAGTATCAACTATTCCGTGTCCCAACCCCAGAACACAGTCCTTGAGTCACCACTGGAACAGGAACTTCACTTATCTCCATTTAATCTCAGCACCAGGTCACCCATTTTACTGCTGTGCGGACATTGATATTCTTGTATTTCCCATTTTTTCAGTCAGTCCACTTCTCATCACCTCCAGCCCATGTTTCAGCACTGTAACTGGGACTGCAAGTGTCACCACTTGATCTCAAAGCATCTCTGTGTGGCTCAGTTAGAAATTCCAGAGTGTCCCAGTACTTTCCACAGTTGATACTGGAAAGAGAAGCAGGACACCTTACAGAGCATACATTTATTCTCATATGGAAAGAACTGGTGCTGACTTAAGTTAGTTCTCACTTCCCTGGAGTACTCAACCAGTATCAACAGGACTATTCACAAATTTGAAGTGCAGTGTAGTCTTAAAGCATTTGCTGAAGACAAACATTCATCAGTTATTTTGTTTCTTAATTGAGGTTCTCCACAAATGGTTTTGCTGTGTATGACACAGAGGCCAAACACAACAGCAGGGGTTCCTCTCTTTGTGCAGTTTTCTAATAGTGTCAGAGAACTCCTTTGTAGCATGATTAGATTTACCTATCAACTTCCATATTACTTTTTTGTGCTATCAGGTTCCTACAGAAACTCCTTGAACATCCTTTCATCTGCTCTTCCACTGGATGGAAGATGATCCCCAGTTACTTTCTAATTTTATCAAGTCCTCTTCCAGACCCTTTTTCCACGTTGCCCACAAGTCACCCAATGTGATGCACACAGTAGTGAGCAGACAGTTCACCTCTGATGTTCTACCCAGATCTGGATGCACCCACAGGAGGGGAGATCATAATCTGGTGTCATATTTATTCCCAATGTGGATTTGTACCCCAGTGTTCTGTGGTAACAAACAGCCACCAAAATGGAAACCTCACCAGGGCATGGAACCTGTTTTCCTGTTTAGCTCAAGAATTACCCAACACACACGATAGTTTTAACAATTATCATAAACCAGTTTTACTCTAAGCTGTCAGCTCTAGCAAGAGTCTGTCCAAGGCGAGGGAACCTCCCCAAACTTATTTGGGTACAGTATTTAGCTGACTTAATTTGAAGCCACTTTTCCCTTCCAAACACGCACGCCTACTCAGCAAACGGTAACCACAGCTGACTCACAGGAGGAGGACAGGCTCCTCAGCTTTTTTCTTCCTGTACAAGAGAAAAACAAGAGGGCACAACACT
The DNA here is from genome assembly GCA_013397095.1 of Sterrhoptilus dennistouni. NCBI lineage: Eukaryota > Metazoa > Chordata > Aves > Passeriformes > Zosteropidae > Sterrhoptilus > Sterrhoptilus dennistouni. Next base: position 71,839 of record VWZU01016617.1, on the reverse strand, counting down.
CACTGCCTCCCTCTTTCCTCCCAATCACAGCCAGCTCAAACAGCACTGCCTCCAAACAGAGCCAGGAGAAACCTCTTTCTGGGATACAAGCAACAATAAAAACCTCTGGTCTCAAGGCAAACAAGCATCCTCAGTTGAAGCCTGGGCTGGCTATGGGTTTAAAAAGCCAAACTCCGTATCATTCCTCTTCCCACACACACAGACTCCAAGGGCAGAACCAGGCCACCCTCTCCTCTCTCCCCTTTCCAGGCGCCTCCTGCTCCCACAGACGAGGCTGCAGTGCCTGGAGCAGCTTAAAACAGACACGGGGCCCCAAAAAGACGGGAGGAGGAGGAGGAGGCACCGAGCTGCCCTCCCTCATCCGGCACTCCACGTCTGCTCAGCCCTTCCTCTGCTTCACCCCTCCTGTTGTTGCTGCTGCTTGTTTTCCTCCTGCCTCGGAGTACAGAAAGCGCCAGCCTGCTACAACCGCGCCCTGGAATAAAAAAAATCATAAACACGGGCTGATTTACATGCATGCATTACTTGGATAAACACATGGCTGGCACCGAAAAAATCCTCTGGTGCGGAAAAGCAGCACCTCTGCCCAGAGAGCTGCTGGACAGACAGCGAAACATCTCACTCGGGCACCTGGAGCAGAAAAAGCACTTCCAGATTCCCAGTAATGAGGAGCAAAAACCTGCCCTATTTACACATGAAAGAGGCAACTCTGGAGAAGCATCACAAGCCTTTTAGAGGCGACACTCATCAATCTTTGTGCAAAAGAAATGTTGATGTCTTCCAAAAGAAAATAACGTACAAACCCCCGCAACCACAGAGACCTGTTGTCCAAAGCATTAAAAGACTTTCCTGTCAACAATATCATCTCTATCCTTTCCAAAGAATCGAGACTGCAAATGAAGCACAGACAGAGCTTTTTCTGAGGACTTTTAAGTGTTTTTTGTGCACAAGATTTCAAAATACTCCTGAGATAGCCGATTTCATTTCATAAAGGGGAAAGTGAAAAGACAGATTTCCAGGTATTTGTTTAATTATTGATGAGACTGAGGAAAAGCACCTTACAAAGCTTTGCTGCCCTGTCACACCAGGCTCACTCCTCAGGGCAGCTGGTCATTCCCTGCAATGCTAGACACACAGGTTTCAGAACTGACCCTCTCATGACAGGACACATTTCCAAAACAGAGTTATTCAAACTTACTCACATACATTAAATACTTTTACACTTTTGTAAAGTCACTAGAATTTTACGTTTCCTAGCATTTTGCCTTTTTCAGTTGCTTTAAAATCCACACAGCAAATCCAACAGAAGCACAGCATTCCTGTATGGGGTGCAAATCCATTTCAACCCCACTTGGCTACTCTTCTAAAGGATTCTTGGATTTTAATATCCACTGAAATAATATACAGCTACTCCTTACAGCTACACTTAGGTCCCTGTACAGAGAAGGGTAAACAGCAGAGCCCTCTGCTCAGGGGCTACACGAGGAGGATTTTCATAGAGGAATTTGTCATTTGCCCTTGCAGCACAACGAGACACTGCCAGGCTGTGACAGACCATCCCTTGGGACCATCCCTTGGTCATCCTGGTCTCCAAGTCTTGCTCACTCACTGACTGTCCCCACCAGAGCACAGACTAAATGACAGCCAATACAGCCTTCCTCCAGCTCTGGAAGCAACAAAACCTTTCCAACTACTCTCAGGAATCCTCCAGCAGAGCATGGAGTGCTGCATGCCAGGGATGGAATCCTGAGGAAGGATCTGCAGCAATGCGACGTGGAAATTGTCCTCAAACTGTAGGATGTTTGTATCAAACATTCCTCTACGATGAACTTTGATTTCTCTGAACTTCCCTTTGTTTTTCAACACATGGATTCAGAGCTGTCTCGAACCAAGGGGACCCACTCCTGACTGCTCTCCTGCATGACAGGCTTTCTGAATTTTTTTTTGTTTAAGGTAGGAGGAGATGTTTGAGTTAATATGACCTTAATTACACTATGAGCTGCTCATCATTATCAGCTCAGTTTCTAGCAGCAGCAGGTCCCCACTGAGCAGACGCTCCCAGCTGTTGGCTTTGCTGCTCCTTACCACGCTGAGATTATGAAAAACAGTTTCAGTTCACCCCCCTCAAATGAATACAATACTACTAGGGAAAAAAACTAATTTAACTGACAAGCTGCCATTACAGCACTCATCTTCCCCTCCTCTTCTGCCACAAGTTCGTACCAGTAAGGACTTGTTAGAACTACAGAAAGTCAGAGAAAATGGTGTCATCACCAGACAATAGAAACTATCAGACTACCTGTTCATTTCAGCTACAGAAAGAACCAGTTCATGGGAAAGGGAACTAATACAGAGCAATACAAGTCTACAGCCACGTGTTGAAGCTTTTCAAAAGCCAAAACCATCCCGAGCTCAGGTCTCAGCCTTTCAAAGGCACTTCTGTGTACGACAAGAGATGGGAATCAGTAACTTGCCTGGCAGGTAGGAAACACACTGATCCCATGTCCCAAGTACCAGCACTGCTGGCTCATCACACACACACTGCCTGTGTGTGGTTTCACATGCAGTGAAGCACAGGTTGCCTCTGGACCATCAATGATCCCTAAGCTAAATTAAAAGGATTTATTAGCCCACTGCCAGCTCTACAAGGATGGCATTGCTAACACAGGCTTGTGCAAGGGTGGGCATGGAAAAGGAAGTGCTCTCAGTAAGTGGGAACGAAGCAATCAGAGCTTCCAGTCCTGCACTGCAAATCAAGTCTGAGACAGCTAAAATGCAAGGTTATTTCCTGCAGCCAATTAAAGATGCAGTTAAAGGTCTGCTTTTCCTAAAGTGCAAGGTGTGGTAATTCATTCTTGAACTACCATCCACACTGTTGTAAGCCGTGACACTCTTTTTAAGATTTATTCACAAACAACACATTTGACTGTCCTGAAAATTTTTTCCACATGCTACACTTTATTATTCTTCACTTCAAAGCTCTGGAAATTCAGAAGCCTGAAATACATTGCAGTTAATAGCACTTCCAGTTTCTTAGATCTAATTACAACCTGAGCTACCACTGCAAGTTAACGTCTAGTCAGTTCTGGCTCTTCTCCCACCCAAAATGAAGTTTACGTTTGCATTCTTAGTTCCCTGGCTACATTTGCCTATTTTAAAGTAGCAGAAATTATTTTTATTGTTAAAAATAACTACCATAAATCAGTTGGGAGTTGCAGTTAAAATACTTGACTGCATGATAACTAGACAGTAAGAAAGCAATGACAACTAGAACCAGCAGAAAAAAAACATGTATCTATTCACTTTTTTCTCTTTTCTCGTTCCTCTTTCTTTTACCTCCTTTCTGAAGGAGCCAGGAACAAACTGCTTACAGAGAAAAAATGTGCTATTCATTTATATATAACACTGCACAATACACAGAATATACTATACACACTCTTATGTGATCACAATATATTCAATCTGCAAATTAAATTAATGCAGTAACTTGTATTTTGAACTAGTCAACAACACAGAGTGCAGCAATGAGAGCACCAAAGGTGAGGTTGTTTTACACTCAGCTGAGGGGAAAGCTCTGATTACAAATTATCAGAGAACCTGCTAAATGCAACAGAAAATGTGTAAGTTTTAACAATTAGAAAAGTACTGAGGTTAAAGGCTGAAGAGTGAAAATGACATCTACTCTATTAGCACTCAGAGGGATCCCAGAGAGAAATCTGCTTTGAGGGGGGGAAAACCAAACCAAAATTTAAAAAACTTCCCTGGATGACAGAAGTTGAAATGGTTCCTACAAAACAGCTTACCAGATAGATTCCAGGTCAGCAAAAATTTTCCACATGCAGCACTGATTTGCAATTGTAGGAAAGGACTCACCAGTTCTGTGTCTGACCCCAGTTTACAGCATGTGTGAGTAATCCTATGGCCATCAGAGGTTTGGCAAAATTCAAACAGTTCATTTTAAACTGTCTGGATGAGGAAAGAATAAAACTAACACAAGAAAGGTAAACCAGAGTTACAGCTGAAGGATGGACAAACCAACATCCCATAGCTGTGACTGGCCAGTCAGGTGAAGAAAAACTTCCCCCCACCTTAGAAACAGGAAAAGTTGTACTGCAGACCAGTCATCAGGAAACCCTAGAGGAAACGAGCAGGTTTATCTCACTGAGCCCCTACAGACTTTTCAGGAAGTACTCCAGGAAGTAATGAAAGGCTTCCCTGGCCAGCCGTGGCTGCCAGCAGAGATCCAGCAGCCAAGTGAGGTCTAAGCAGCGAGGGGCAGGGGTCCAGGTGGTAGATCTGAAGCCTTCTTCCCTCCAGGGAGCAATGAAGAGGCTTCACCATGTGGGATGCACTCCATCCCCTCTCAACAGGCTGATCTGGCCAAGGGCAAAAACCTGCCACTGATTACAACAACGATCTTAGCCAATATACAAAGGAATTAAACTTGAGGGAGGAAAATAAAAAATACCACATTTACAGCCTATTTCCATCTCTTTTGGTAACACGAGACACAGTCTAGTCCAACAGTGAGCAAAAGCTTTCAAAGGAGTGCACAAAGCATTATTATTTTCTGTTGTGTGGGTTTCACAAGTCTGCTGTGGCCTTAAGGGACTTTCCTCAAAACCACTGCTCAGGTACTGCACAGCTTTTGAGCCATCCAAACCCTGCCCTCCCCTCCCCAGCAGCACTGACAATAACGCAGCGTTGGGAGGACTAAAGCCATCAGGTGATGCTTCCAAGCATCACCAACTGTTGCTCCAACTGCTGCTCTGGCAAAGGGTTGAGATGGCATCTGACACATTCAGGGACATTTACCAGGCTCTGGGAATAAAACAAATTGACCTCGCTACTCTAAAAGCAAAGTGCTGGATTTCACACACACACGAGTTCTGGGTGGAATCAAGACACCAGTGAACAAAGCACAAAGGCAAGTGAACTGTCTCAGCCTCTTGCAGGGAATAGACCTGCAGCTCAGCTCTTCAAACCTGAAAAACACTAAGTAATTGCATCAACACCTTTATTTTTAAAACATTCAAGCCAATTTTCAGAATTATTTGCTACTGATGTGTATATATCCATCACTGATTCATTTAAAAATTTAGAAAGACCAAAATGTGTAAGTATATATTAAAACCTTATCCTGGGCTGATCCCCAGCAGGTTGAGCAAGGGGATTTTCATCCTCTGCTCTGGTGAGACCCCACCTGCTGTGCTGCCTCCAGCTCTGGGGTCCCAAACATCAGGAAGATGTGGAGCTGCTGGAATGAGTCCAGAGGAGGCTACAAAGATGCTCCAAGGGAGGGAAAAGCTCTGCTATGGAAACAGGCTGAGAGCTGGGTGTGTTTTTGAAGAAATCACCAGTTTTTGGTCCACCCTGGCAATGAATCAGTAACACAATACACTGTGCTGGTGCTTGTTGTGTCGGGATTTGAAGAAATTTAAAGTCTATCAGAATTAGTGCAACTCAGCAACACAAGCCTGGGAGGCAAGCACTGAGATCATTATATAGCTCAATAAATGTGACAAAAAATCTGCTGCTGCTACAGCCACAAAGCAAACTCCAGTTCTTGGGGAAAACTGCAGATGCAAAAGCTACCCAGGCAGCTGCACAATCCACACATCCCAATCTCTGAAGCACAGCACCTTACAGGACTCCACGGGGTTACTGAGCTGCCTGAAGTACCAACATTTCTGTGAACCTCTAAAATCAGAGCTGAACCCCTCCTCCTACTCCGTTCCTCTCACTGCATCCTTTTCCCAAAATGAACTGCAAAATCTTCTGTACACTCAGTGAGGGGGGGAAAAATAAAGAAAAAAGGTTTATATTCATCTCATGCATTAGCTTTTCATGAGCTCAGTTACAAGCTGTCCGTATAGCAACGAAAATTTACTCTTTAACCTTAACTCCTAGCAACATTTTCAAATTCTGGTAGCAGCATCTTTGATGCCTAAAGACTAGGCTGACTTTGGAAGTCAGTGGGAAACATCTCTGCATTGCAAATAAATGCTTTTCCATTTCTTCTATTCAAATGGTGCAAGTTATTTCTGAAGTTGCAGATTTTAGTTTTAGGCAAGCAAAGAGGAAAAAAAGGTTTGCAGCACCATAATGAGAAAAACCAGTAGACAGAGTACCAGACAACCAGACACCAGAATAAATCCTTGATAAAGTCTCTGTTTGTTCAAGTAATTCATCAAGAACCGAAGGAATTTGAGGAATACCTGCTTGATAGATCAAAAAGTCAAGGAAAACGATAACAGAAATATTTAACTGTTTACCTTCACTTTGTTTTCAGCCTTTTTTTAAGGAAAACCCTGCTGCACTGCATGAAGCAAACTGACTCTTTTAGTGTCAGCTATGTTCTCTGCAGGTATCCTGGAATTCGTGTCCCTCCTTGCACTCACATCATACTCAGTGTGTGCAGAAAGTAAACCCAGGGCTGGTGAAACCTCAGTTGTTACTTCTCCAGAGCTCTCTGATGCTCTCAGGCTCCAGGATGCTCTTGGGAAGAGCGTGTCTGTGGTTATGCCAGAGGACAGCAAGTCTGGCATCACACTTCTATTTCAAGCAATGCCAGGGACTGTGACCTTGAACAAGTCACTTCACCAGCTGTTAAGGTACAGACTTCACTGTGCAAGGAAGAGCTGTGACACTTTAATCCTTTCAGAAATAAGGGGTTATTCAGCAGAAAGGCATGTCTTCAAGTACTGGATTAATCATTCTCTAGATTACTTTTTTTCCTTATCTCAAATGGATGCTTTATCCTAGGACAATGAAAATTCACAAGGCTCACTGCTATGAAGTATTGCATTCACAAATGCTAGTGTTAAAAACTCTTGTAATTATTTACCTATTTTTAATCAACCATCACAACTGACACCGACTCAAAATGTATCTTGTGGCTTTGCTTCGTGACTATTTTCCCTCCTGCCTTTCAGCAAAGTGAAACTTTCCCCACCCCAAAAAATCACAGTTCTTGGTTTCCCCTTTCAGTTGCAAAAGCATCCCAGAGCAGTGCTCTGGGCTGGGGCTGATCCTTCTAGGGACGAGGAGATAAACCAACCATTTTTGATTAAAACAGAAAACATTCTTATTCATATCAGGTCATTCCACTGCCTTCTTTCTCTTCTTAAAATTAAGTAAACAGAACTTAAATTTGGAGCTGAAATGAAGTTGACAGTGACCCTGTTATAACAACAGTACTTCAAGTGCTTTAGAGTCCAGTGCCAGTTCAAAGTTTAGATTCTGGCCAACTGACCGTTGGAGAAATAAATTAATATTTCATTACAAAAATAAATTTCAATAAACTGTTCTGGTTTGAACTCCACATCTTTATCAGGAACACGAGGTAAAGCAAACACTCTTTTTCCAGAAAAAGAACATCCATAAATTCAAAAGGAAACAGTAGGTTTCAATGATGGAAAAATATTACTCAGCATCCCAGTTAACCACAGAATGTCACTGCTGATCTACTGGCAGCACACTGGCAGACAGGTACTTAATTCTTAGAGGGGTTTGTCTCTTCACACTACATACATTGGAGCTGTCAAATCATTAGAAACAAGTTTAAAGATCGTTTATCCAACATGCAATTTTATTTGATCCCCCCCAATCAATCCACAATTTTAATTTCATTTTAACCACAAAAGCGCAGAGAACACTCGTCTTAACAACAGGGCTGTGCTCACACACCTCTGACAGCACCCAGGCTGGGGTGGGTTCACCTGTCACTCCAGACAAGGCTCCTTTATTTACCAAATCTGCACGGCGGGACACAGCTTCCCTCCAGGATTATTTTCTATTTCCAGGTAGCAAAGCTGTCCCTGAACAAACTGCACTATTTCACAGCTATCTATAGCACAGACCAGGCAGCAAGTAATTTTAATCCCAAATCCTCTTCCCCCTTCATGACACCAGCAGCTTTCAGATACAGCATCTCTGGCTGAGAAAGTTTGATGAAACAGCATCTTTGGATAAAAACCACTGGGATTATTCCCTGCAGCAGAACATTAACTATCTCGGCTTTGTCAGGATCTCCTTGTGCTGTCACAGTCGCAGGGAGGAAGGGTTCACCTCCAAAAGCAACACCTTTTGTTTGCAGCTGGAAAACTTGCATCACTGAGCCCCAGAACCCCAGCTTTGCATGGAGTGACACACATCCTGAAATCCAGTCTGAAATCCAGCTCTGCCTGTTCACCCAGCACACCCCAGCACCCTCAGCAGCCCCTTTGAGATTTCAGGTTTTCCACAGCCCTGCAGGGAACAAGTGCCAGCAGCAGTTCAGTCTCTGTTTTGGTGGGTGATCTGACAACCTCTGTGACTTCCCCACAAGCTCCACATCTTCCTGTCTCGCTTTCATAGCACCTCTCTCCCAGCAAATCTCCCAGAAGGAAAATAAGGTGTGGACAGATTTATTTGCCAAGTTAAGTATCCATAACTTGTTCCACGCTCCTAATCCCTGCTCAGAAAACAACCTTCATAAGTGAGAGCGAAATATATGCAAGAACATGAACCAATGCAAAACACCTCTAATTTTAGATGTTCAGCTCACATTAAACTAATCAAGCTTATTAATCTTTTGAAATTATTTCAGTCACTTCATTTTAAAAGGGCTTTTTGCATTAAGTCTGGTTAAGTTTTGTTCAAGTTTTGCCCTATTTAGTCAAAGCTTAACGAAGGGTATTTTCATCTTTTTTTTTTAATTTAGTAACAACATTTACAGAGCGGAGAGGTGCCCCAAGAATGGGACTGCCAGAATGAGGAGAGTGATGCCATTTATAGATTTTTCTTATTTTGAGGAGTTCTGTAACTATATTTATTGAGTAGCCAGTGAGTGCAGTTCTGCAGTGGTCTATTTTCCTGTACCAATTACTAAGAAATTTGAAAGTGAGAACTGAGCTTTACATCACAAGTTCTCACACTCCCACTGAGCAACTACTACAACTGGAAAAAAAAAAAAAACCTGCAGAATCCCAGTATTCCAGAACAAGCAGGGGGAGAGAGAGGGGAGAGAAGAAAATGTGAAGACAGACCACACACGACAAGCTCCTGTGTCCACAGAGTGGCAGAAGCTACACTGAAATCAGTGCCACGGGTCTTAACCTGTGTTACTAAAATTACAGCTGATTGGGGAGGAAGATTTGCTTGGAGAGGGGAAAAAGTATTAAAAATTTAGGGTTTTTTCTCAAGTTTTCTTCCAGTACTCAGAAAAATATTCAGTATTCCAAGAGATTTCTGACTAATACTTCTAGCTTTATGCCCCCTCTCATCCCAGCAGAACCTGTAGTATTTCATGACTGATACAGAGGGATGGACAGAGAGATGCTCCAAGGATAGCTGTTTCCAGAAACAAAAGCACAAATTTGGGTCACTTTCTCAATTTAAAACTATTGCCAGGCTCCCAGGTTACAATTAGGACAAGTCTGTTCCATGTTCCCTCACCACCTAGCCAGCACTAACTGAATGCAGACTTAGAGACTTCACTCCAGGCAAAAAAAGTCACATACAAAGAGCTTAAGACCTCCAAACATTCAGAGCTGCAGACCAGGTTTCAGCCCTGCCTCTCATTTCCCTGGGTTTCAAAGTGAATCATAACATAATCCTCTAAATACTTAAGAGTTTCCCAAGGCTGTGTTTGTTAAAAATCTGAGCACTGAAAGAACTTTCTAGGGATTTTGTCATGTACTTTGACTACCTCCAAGTTAATCAAAACATTCTGTGTCTTCAGAAAGACTCCACTAGAAGATTTTTACTGAATCAGAGGGATGAAATGACTGAAAAGGAAAAATTGGCTTTTTAGCCCATGACAGATAATTTGTGGGAAAAGCAGATCACCTTTTTCCTTGTTCTTTGAAAAAGAAGCCTGAATTCTTTCTATATCACACCAATCCTACAGGACTGAGGTGAATACAGAAATCATCGCTGAGATTATGGACTGAGGTCTACAATGCTCCAGTCATCCTCCTCTAGAGAATATGATGGGACAGAGAACTTTAACCTGGATGGTACAGGCAGAATAAAAAACGAGATCAGAAACCCCAACCATCGCTCCTCTTTTCTGGAAATTCACACCCTCTAGCAAAAACACATGTTTAATCTCCTACTCTTTTACTATCGACAGCCTTCCTACGAGTACATGCAAAGGGCCTGTTTCACATAGATTTAAACATTACCACGGCATTTTTGTCCCTTACTGCCTCCAGGAAATCTGAGCAATTTGTAGAAAGCATTCCTACAGCTTCCCTCCTCCTCCTCCTCTACTCCAACAAGCTGCTGCAGCACCAGAACCGGCACAACTCAGCGTGTACAAGAGATTAAATGCTCCCAAGGATATCAAAAATCACTTCTCCAAGTGCAGTTAAAGGCAAAGGCAGAAGCCAATGCCACCCTGAGTGCACAGATGAAGGAGGAGCTGCTCCCAATCCACTGAAGAAGCCTGAGCCAGCCCCCTCTTCCCATCACTTGGGAGGTTTAGGCAAACTTGACAGACTTTGCCTGGAGGAAGTTAGCACTCCAATTATTCCACCAGCTCTTGAGAGGAGGTGGAGCAACTGCTGGCACAGGAGCAATAGAAAACAGCTGGGAATCAGCAAAGTCTCAACAAGCACAGGATGTAGATGGACAACAGCTAAATTCATTTACTGAAATGACTTAAGCTCTTTTGTAAGCTTTAGCCCTGGCCTCAGATATGCCAGATGATACCCTGGTTACTCAATCTCAAGCATTCCAGCCAAGGGAGAAGCAAAACATCCAATACCCTCCCCTTCTGCAGCTCCTCCCACCCAACCCCCCAAAATCCCCTCTTAGAGACTCAAGGCAGGTTTAGGGTTTCTCCAAGGCAGGAGGGGCGAGGGGGGAATAAAAAATAAATAAATAGATAAATAGAGTCGGCAATTCCCTGCATACTACTTCCTAAGACGGACTTATTTAAAAGCTTTTAAAAACCCCATAAACTAATAAATTATTACATCAGGGAGCAGTAACTCATTATCTTGCTTAGCCAAGTCAGAAGTAGCCAATTTAGGCAGCCGAAATTTCCATTGATAGTTAACCCTCACTTCCACAGCCTTTGGAGGGAAACAGTATCTGTGCCAGACAGCAGGAGCTGCAGAGGTAATCCAAGCTGGGCGTGCAGTCCATCTCAGTGAGAACAAACTGAGACAACTTGAATTTCCTCCAGCTCAGCTGCAACCTGTCATCCTTTTCACCAACACACCTACTTGACCCCCACAATACAATCATCATTTTAACATGCTGCAGAAAGACTTGAAGTGACAGCTTCATTTGCTGCATATAACTGATTTTTTTATGTGAACAAAATGGTTTACTGGTTATAAGAGACAACATGACAATAATAATCCCACCTCAGTATGATTTAGAGGCTTCCAGTATTGGAGTATTGTTCTGCCTTCCAGAGTTCAAACTCTGAAATGCCCTGTCCAAGGCAGACCTGTGCTCAGGATGTGTTACAAGAGGATTACTCCTGGATGGTATTTCAGTAACAGCAGCATTTTTGCTACACTTATGTCCTACTTCTGCTTGACGTGTCTTAACTAAATTTAACCCACTAATCCCAGCACACCTGAGACAGACAGCAGCCACTAACACTATCACTCCTACCTTAAACAGGAACACAAACCACAAAGTAAGATTACTCAGATTAAGTGATTGACTCGAGGTCAGAGGAAGTATTTTGTCTGTCCTGCATGTGAGCTCTGGACAAGGTAACCTCCAGCCCTGAGCTTGAGCCAGCAGACCCCTCTGGCTTTCTGCACCAAAGCACATCTCCCTCCCTGTTTCCTCTCCCAGCACTGCCAGTCGTTGTGGATACTTGCTCCTGCATTTCAGCAGGGCAGATTTAAAGGCTGTGGCTGCCTCTGTTCCTATTCCTTGGGCCAGCATGAGCTCTGAGGAAGCATCTCACAGCTGCACATTTGCCCTCAACACTCACCACAGAGCCAAGGTTAGCTCTAACACTGCACAGCCCCACAGTAATGGGCTTTCCACAGCCAGGGAGACGTCGTGTTGTCTTCTCAAAGCACATCTTTTAGCCATGCACCAGCCTGAGGCACCAATCCCTCCCTGCCAGGCTCCCTGTTCCAACCAGCATCCGCCCAGGACACAAGAGAGAAACGAGGGAACACTTAACGTGGTATGAAGGAGCTCACTGGCAATTCCACAAGCAAGCAGATTTAATGAGCTTTTTAAACCATTAGGAAAAACATGTATTTGCAACATCTTCCAGCACATCAGCTTGTTGTCCAAAAGGGCAAAGCAAACTCACTTATTTCCAGTCGCATGGAAGAGGAAAGAGCTCAGTCTGGAGCAGCACTTTGTGTAAAGTGATTGAATCCACAACCAGCACTTCCAGTCACCTTGGAAAATACAAGGGACCTCCACATCCACCACAGTGTTTCAACATATTGACCACTGCAAATGAGCAGCATCTGGGCATTGTGGGCTGCCCGGAGAAGTCTCTGGTTGAGACATAAATTAAGAATAAGCAAAAATTCAAACACAGTAACATCCAACAACACTGATGAGTACTAGCCTGGAACTGCTCAGCCCTCTAGTTTTGGTAGTCTGTAGGGTGAGAGAAGGTAATTAAAATATAAAAGATTCACTAGATTAATTACCCTGCACACAATATAAAAATATTTGTGTACATTTTGTATGTCTGTTTCTTTTTGAATACACAAAAAGCCCTGCATACATTACTCCCTCCCTCCAAACACCCCCTGCACAGAGCATGGGACATCCAACAACATGAGTGTAAGTCTGTGGAGTGCTCTTCAGGAAATGTTAGAAATCTTCACACTTGGAAGGCTGCACTGGGCCTACCAAAAGGAAAAGCTGTGCCCAGAACGCGTCAGGTGAGCCCCATTCCTCAGGTACAACTGAGGACATACCCTGAAGCCCCAGTTCAAAGGCAGTACTGGAATATGACAACCACACAGAAAATGAAGCACTTGGATATGTGCAGGAAAGGCCCTGCTGGACAAGACTCATAATGAAACCAGAATTTTAAAAGATTCTTCTTATTTCTTCTTGAACTCACTGGAATGAAGACTTCAAAAAACTTCCTCTGAGAAACAGACCACGTGCATTGTATTCCTAAAGGAAAAGGCTATATATTTTATTCACTACCCACCCTTTTTGTCTCATCTCTTTTTCATTCTATTTCCTGCCAAAGCATCAAAATCACAGGAAAAATTGGTCCCTAATATTGAGTTCATCAAGTATCTGCACAACACCACCATGCCAGATGCTTTTGATAATGTGCTGTCTACAAGCAATAACTGAAATTACCAGGCCTGGTCAAAGTAATAAACCATGGATCTGAAAGTCACCAGAAATACAAATATTTTCCCATCTTATTAGTCGTTCCCATCTTGCTTTTCACAGAACACTACAAATATGGCATTTTTTAAAAATCACTGATTTTAGTAGTCTCATTTGTAGTTGCCATGGATGCAGTATTTTGTTCTAATCTGCATTAATAGTTTGACTGTTAACTCTCGACTCACGCACCCTAAAAACGTGGAGCTGCTGGAAACTCTGGTCCTCAGGCATAAGGGAAGGTGGGGCCACACAGGATTCAGCAGTAATTCTGAAAATTCATGGTTCATCTCTGACAGATTATTGTGCTGACACTCTTAGCACAGAATTTTAAATATGAGGAAGGAATACACTTCAGCGTATTAAAAATTCAAGGGCCTAACCCTTTTCCACATACTTTTATTCAAATCTGCCGGAAGAACCAAAGAAAAAAGTACAAACAGCTTTTCTCTGGCCTGATGCATCTTGGTCCAACAGCTTCCTACTGATTTTTGTAGTCAAACAGTTGACCCTTGCCAGGAATGGGACCCAAAGTGAAAAGAGTCATAGTTTGCCAAGTGAAGCAGAATCCACAAACAAGCATCTCACACTGGCTACAGACTGTTTCCTTTGAGAGATTTAGGAGGGAGAGGGGAAGGAAGGCATACTGGGGTAGGGCTGGGTGTTCTCTGAAATGCATTATTTACAAATCAGAAATGAATACACAAAAATGTATTAGCGAAGAAAGGGAGACACAGAACTTACTCTCCAAAGCCTGGCACGTTTTTCCATTTCATCTCCCCCCTAGTTTCACAAACACACATTGGCCTAATGAGGTAAGTTCGCTTAACTTGTGCATTTCCACTGCAGAACACTGTCTAACCAGAGAAAGTTGCCACAGAAATAATGAAACTTCTCAAGATGAAGTCTCTTCTGTGTGTACACACTGTTGAGCTGTACAAGTTCACCAGAAAATAATGTGCATTATTTATTATATGTAACACTAGGAAATCTGTAACACTTACAAAGACCATTATGATGCCATTAAAAAGATTTCATGTTCAGCTTTCTAGGCATCTTGGGCACACAGCCATCGCTACAATAATTATTATATTTATCACTATGTAAACTAACTGTAATGCTTCATTAAGATAGAGAAAAATGGTATCACTGAGGTCCCTGCAAGAGCCAGCAACACTCTCCTCAGTGAGATGGAGATTTCCTATCTGCAGCTGTTTACTGGGATGCTCCAGGAGATTTTATTCTGCTAGGACAATACAGCAACACGTGTTGAGAAGAGTCCTGAGGTACCACATAAGGCCTGCAAAGGCATTTATGGGGTAACTACACATGCTGGACTCTCCTGAAGACCATGATGTAGAGGTTTTAGCTGGAATGGTGAACTGTTCATACAAAGCTACATGAACCAAAAATCCTTGAGAGATGCCTTTTAAGGTCATCCAAGCAAGGGAAGTCTCTAACCTCTGAAGACATGCTGGATGTCCACCCTGTGCTGGGAAGGGAAGACAATGGCTCTGCACCCCAAAGGGTTAAAAATTAAACCAACGGGCATGGAAAACCAGAGTTCCCTGCTATCTGCTTGACCTAACAGCCTGGCAGGCACAGGCAGCTTTTGTCCTCACACATGCATCTCGTTTGAATCAGAGGGACCCTTCTAACATGGAAAAATACTGACGTGACTTCGACGTAAGCTATAAGCCTTGGAGAGATTTCAAACATGTTTGACACTGATACGGGACTAATTGTACAAAACTCCAGAGATCCACAGGGACAAAGAGCTGCCGGCAAAACCTCGCTCTCCCTTTTCAGTTTGTGCAACCAGAGCCTTCAAACAGAGACATTTTCCAACAAAAAGACTCCCACCAACACCACACTGGTGTGTTCTCCATTTCCCCTCTGCCTCCCTAGAAGATTCTGGTGTAGGTTGGAGAGCAGACTGAGCTCTTTGCTGCTGGATTTTCAAAAACCACTTAACACTGGGTCTCTTTCATTTTAAGTGATGGGGACAGTCACAGTCACTCAACCCAGCTGCAGGACACCATGGCCTCATGCATGACCTTATAGGATGGACATTGTCCACACTGGTTCTACCCGTTCTATTAAATCAATCAATCAAGAAAAAAAAAAAAAAAAAAAAAGGGCATTGCCTTTGGAATTTTATGTGATTAAAAGGAAGTGGTGAACAAAGCTTACCCAGAGGCAGCTGCCTGGATGACACCAGCACCAGTTGACTGTGCCTTCTGCACTGACTAATACAATTTAAGTCAGCACAGCCACCACAGGATACTGGATATGCTGGAATTTACATGGCTGCTAATGGCAGAGCTGTTTACCAGTGCCCACATTCAACCATCAGAAAGCCACAGTCCCAAAAGCCTGAATCTTTTTTCCTTTTCTACTTTTTTTAAGGTTTCTTATCTAAAAACTCTTATCCAGCTTCTAAAGCAGGATTCAAACTGCCAGAGAGTCAGCAAGAACTGCAGTAATTTCCATTTATGACCGGCAGAATTCGCTCTCGAAATAAAGTCAATGTGGCAAGATAAGACAGAGTGGCCACCCAGATCCAGATCGACTGGTCACTAAAGCCTTGTCACTACAGATAAGGGTCATTTAGGAAGCACAAGCACACCAGAGAAATGGGGATTTGCAGCATGAGGAATTCCTGAGGAGTGACAGTTTTAAGCTTCTAGAGACAGGAAAAACAGGAGGGATGATAAGTGCTGCAGCTCTCTGCCACACACAGTAAACACTGTAACCCAGCCTACATTGATTAAGCTTTTCCAAGCTGCCCAGATTATCAGAGAAGGATGGGAAGATGCTTCCTGCCTCAAGTCAACCCCCCTCATTACTGTCAGATGGGAGAAAGGATCAACCTCAGTGCAATTCTTACAGAGAGCATTACACTGCAGAACACTGAGCCTCCACCTCAGTGGATAAAAATCCCAGCTTTACCTCCTTTAATTCTGCACGAAAAGAGTAAGGACAGGGGGGTGTTTCTTTTCCAGAGGAAAGAAAATATAAATCTCCAAGCATTTTGCTGAAGAGCTAAAGTACAGCCTCACAAACTCCCTGCTCAGAAGGCACAGACCGAGAGCATCCCGACTGCATCTGGGCCTCTCATGCATTTCCTCACTCAAACCCCAAATGGCATTTTACAGTCAAATCCTGTTATTTACTGAGGAATGCAAGACCTAAAGAATACGACCAAGATTCCATCAACATTCTTGCTTTCAAGGGCAGGATTAGAGCAGCAGCAACATTATGGCTATTTCTACAGCCTCTCCATCAACACTGGGGCATTTGCAGAGTACCTGACCTGCATCATCCCCACAGCAGCACATGCCACATGCTGAGTACAGGACAGAAAAAGGGACACTGCAGTGCTGACCACAGGCATGGCAGTCCTGCAAGAAAGCAGTGCTCAAGTCTTATAAATGAGGGGAAAAAAATAAATCACAGGTAAAATGGTGATGTTTCAGCTGAGAGCAGCACACACAATAAGCTCATCAGCTACTCCAAGACAGAAAATTCCACATGTCTCTGCTCTAAATCCAGCTGTCTAGGGAAACTGCAACACCCTATTTTCTAAGCAAAGTACTAGATGCCAATACCGTATGACACGGTTTTTCCATCCCTTTATTATAAGTAAAGAAGAAAAATACTGGAAGCTTTAGAAAACTTTTCTTACTGGAGTTTAAGTCCAGGGGATGGAGACATGAGAATACACACACACACATCACACAGCTCTCCAACCACACTGCTTTCTTCAAGGTGCAAGAATATCACAGTGACCTGCGTTAGAGCAGATCTGCTGCTAACCACAGACACTTTTCTTGTAAATAGTGATTGTCAGGGCTAAAGTAGCCCTGTGTCTCACAGGGCTTCTGCCATCTCACCCTTAGTTCACTCTAACACTGAACTTGATGGAGTCCCCTCCCTGCCACCAGATCTCTGATGCTGCAGAGCAGGGACATCTCTACCTTTGCAGCAGCACCATCTGAGATGGAAAAGGAAGCCCAGTGTAATCAATAATTCATGGAATTATGAGAAAAACTACTCCTCTATCTGTAAAAATGCATGAGTAGGAAAGTGATTTGCTTCAATTCTTCATCAAATTACACCAATGGATTAATTGGTGCACAGTCTAACCCTGTAAATCCAGGCTGGGGAAGGAAAGGCAGCGCTGGAGTGGGCAGGACAAGCAGCCCTGGAGCACAGGATGGGCAGCAAAGGCTCCTTCTCTGCCTGTGGCACTGGGCACTGCAGGAGAGCAAGCAGGGCTCCACCTTCCCTGCCTGTCTGCTCCCAGGAGACAAATCCCACATCCCCTGTGCCTGGGAGAGGGAGTTGGGTGCCAAAGAGCTGCTCAGTACCTTGGGCTGTGGCTGTCTGCCTCGGCAGCTTTCAAAGGAGCTTCTCAGGCCTGGGTGACTCCAGGGGGGATTACAAGGTTCATGCACAGCAGGGAAAGGCAATGATCAGCAGTTGAAGGCAATGAAGGGGAAGAAGCTGCTGCACAAAACAAAGTCACACATTTCTGAACATGCTATGCCCTCAAAACATTCCCCAGAGTTCACAGATTCTGGCTTTACTCGTAAGCTAAAATAAGCATTTAACTGAGTGCTCTACCTTCCATCTGCACTGCAAATTCCATTCAATTCTGGACATAAAATATGCTTCTCCTAACATAAAATACCTGCCACAACTGAGAAAGTCTGGGATTAGTCCCATTTCTCTGATGGGACAACCTGATGCTGACTTCAGAATGCAGGACAAAGGAAATGGAAGACATAAATTGAGCTTGCATCTACTGCCTTTTCTCCTTTCATGGCAGACATAGTACCAGAAACACTAAACCTGGGATGATTCCCACCCACTGGAACTGAATGAATAAGAAGAAATTTTCTCCTTTGTTACTGGTAACCAAAGTTACAACCATCAGTTGTAGAGAAAGGAAAAAAAAACCCGACTTAGAACAAAATACAAAATATTTCTTACACATCCTTATCATAAACCCACACAGGTCAATCTCCAGCAGTCCCCGAGGAATCATGCTAATTAAAAAGACACAAACAAAACTACACCAAAGGAGGACTTTATTTACTCTGATACTATCATAATAAATTTCTTCTCCAGGGTGCACTGATCTTCAAACAAACATTATTCTCCCCACCTCCTCCACTCCTACCACTCTGAAGGCTTTTGTCAAATATCTTAGTGTCCAATAGCCAACACATTTCCATTCAGCAGCAGACATCCACAAATAGTTTGGATTTTTACACATGAGAATTTTCAGGAATTAGAATTTATTTCTTCTCACCAGAAAAATCCAAAGGGAGTGTGAAACAGGGATAGCTCTGAAAATCACACACACCTCCTAAGCCAGACGATTAAGTCAGCATTTCTCACAAGCAATTCTTTAAACTTATGCTCCTGACACAGGCAAAAAAAAAAGGTATTTTTTTTACTATAGCAAAATAGAACATATTTCTTTACAAAATAAAAAAAAAAATCAGACATTAAAAAACATGGTACTTATGTTAAAAAAAATTAAAACCCTGAAGAACTTCAGGCATGATCTTCAGGCACTGGCACAGAGTTCTCTCAGAAGGTCCCTCACTTGGACCATTCTCAGAGCTACCAGCACAGATAAACCTGCTATAAAACCCATCTTCTGACATCTCACCCTAAAACCAGTGAATTCCATGCTCAGGCCGGTATCACACACAACAGAGTTCCAAGCTAAGTGCTGCCAGGAAAGCTCCTCATGGCCCCAGGTAGTATCACTTTAAACCCTGTCCACTTGGAGCCCCTGATTGCTGTTGTTATTCCAGACCACAGACTGAAAAGGCCTCTAAAATAACCAGGGCCAGTTCCACAAGAGCTTTGCAGATTACAAGCCAGACCTAAAAACATGTCTGATAACATACAGGAAACAGATGTAGTATCTGCCATATTAGGAACCAAGGCATCCCACTGCTGGATCCCTCATTAAAGTAGCTTGACTGTGCTAGACGAGTTTTCTGAAGAGGGGGGAAAAAAAA
>VWZU01016617.1:522-52411 GCA_013397095.1 Sterrhoptilus dennistouni | reverse complement strand
GTTTCACTCCACTTCCTAACACTTTTAAATCACATTCTAAAAAAAAAAAAAATAATAATAAAATGAAAACAAACAAAAACCGTAAAAACCTACATCCCAACTTTCCCTCCAACCCCACATCATACGTGGATTCATTGTTCCCAAAATGATCCTCACTTCTCCACACTCAGCTCTCCATCATGATACTGAGGCAACAGCAAAGTCCCAAGAGGGCAGAAGACTGAGGCACACTCAGTTGCCTCAACCAGATGCACAGTCAAGACCAAAAACCCCAGGTCCATGGGGTGCACTCCACCCTCCTCCTCCCCACACCCAATTTTATGCTGTCCTGAGGAGAAGCCTGAAATTAAGATCCACATTCTGAAGGAGACTGAGTCTTCTGGCAAACCTCCCACATGAAAATCAGGATGTGCTCACTCCTTAGCAACTACATGTTCATTTCTATCCATGTGGAAGGTACGCAGCTTTTTGCCAGAACTGAAAAAAGTAATGGCTTTGCTTCGGAAATATTCCAATTTTTACCTGCTAACAGCAAGTCCCAAAGACCTGGGTTGTTTCTATGACACTGCTGGGACTAGAAGATGGCTCACTAAGTGTTTTTCTACGCAGTGGAAGACCATGTGAGGAAGAGGCCACCGAGGCAGGGTGACAGGAGACAATAGACAGACTGAACTGTGAACTGGCACATCCCATCGAACGGAGACACGCGCTTGTACCAAAGGTCTCCCCGAGTGCCACACGGATCTCTGGCAGCCCCTGGATGTCTCTAAAAGGTATGGATGACATTCTGTCTCCATGTGACAAGCCTCCAGCGCTATCCTACCTTTGCAGCTGAGCCCCACCAAGAACCCAGGGGGACAGAACCTGCAGGACAACACTTTGTGAGCCTCCGGAATTCACCATTTCTCCCTCCTATTGCATGGCAGACGCTCTCCAAGCCATTCCACTAAAATAAATACTTCAGTATTAAATGGATGGGGTTGTTTTGGGCTTTTTTAGCTATTATTATTGTTGAAAATTATGCCTGATTGGTTACTTGACAAAAAAAAATAAAAAAAAAAGCAAAGCTGTTTTGGTAACACAATACTTAAGAGCTCAAAAAGGCCCCAAACACCCACAAAACACATTCCTGCACTGCAAGCTTGGGATACAGCTGAAAATGGTTCCCATGTCTCTTTGCAAAGCTTATTGCAACTGGGATATAACATAAAACCTGGCTTAAAGCGCCCCAGTTGCCTCAAGGACCAGGGCAAGCACCTTCCCTGTGTCACTGCAAGTGTTTGCAGGGCTGTATAGTGTTCTGGACCAGGAAATCTGATCCAAGTTAAAAATACAGTTTATTTTCTGGGACCAAGTTATTTTTAATCCAGATGGAGTTCTCTGCTCCCGGTCACTGCTTGAGTCCATAAACAATTGTACCAGCACAGAGGTTGGTACAGGGCAAGGAAGCATTTAAGCCAGCCATGCTACTAGGAGGGGGAAAATAAAAAATAAAGAAATAGAAAAGCACAGCTGTGCTTGAGACTGATGACTGGCATCTTCAGGGTATTTTTTCCTGTAATACCTATGAAGTACCAATTTCATTGCCACTGAAGCAATCCAAAAAACATCTTTACATTCCCAGTTCCTTCTAAAGAGCCATCCGGGGTTCCCCTAACCCTACACCCCCCTCTGAACATCCTCTCCCACCTTCAATAATACCTGTTGCTCTATTTAAGGTGGGATTCCCAGAATTCAAACTGGGACCCAAGGAGGGAAAAAAAACAACCAAAAAAATCCCCCCAAAAGTTCAAACACACAAAGAAAAAAACCCCCACCCACTCATCAAGACTTATTTCTGACTCCACAGGTTTTCCTTTCCCCACCACCTGAAGGTTTTCTTCACAGTGGTAACAGCTGAAGGATTTTTTGTGTGTCAGCCTGACTCTGCACAACAGATGGGAAACCCATCCCAGCCCCATGCTGGGAATCACCAGCTCACATCCTCCTGCCCAGCTATGGAGAGGAAAATCAGCTTCAGCAAGGAGGAACTGATGCAAGTGTGGCTTTTACTTGATACCAAAGTGAGCAGCCACAGGCCTGAAGTATTTGCAGTTTCAAACCTATACCTGGCAGAGAAATATATCAGCAAGAGCATAAACCACCACTATGTGCCTCCAATCAGCCTTTTTCATGGAGATTATTTTGTTTTCAAGGAAATAAGAGCCATCTTTTTGCAGGTGCTGATGTTGAACACACAAGGTATTCAAATAAAGCGTATTTTCTTTCTTCATTTGATACTTATAAATAAGATTAGATCATGGTTCTCCAAATAGACATAACACTACACATCTTCACTCTCACACACTCCAAGTACTTTGCCTTAGTTTTTTAATATTTCTAATCTTGTGCCTCACTGCACTGGTACTTACAGAGTAGATTTGTGTGTAGCAAGAGATGCTTGGAGCTCTCAGTCATTCAGTACGTTACAGCTAAAGATAATTCCCAGATGAAGTTTTCTTAACTTCCAACACAATCCCAAAAATCCACATTCAGCGCTGACTTACATAGGTGTGGTCACAAACAGCAGCTGAACACACGCAGCTGCTGGAGCACCATTCCCTGTGATTACCCCGCAACCCAGCACAAAATTAAGGAATTTATCTTGTGGTGGGTGTGGCAATATTGTAAAAACAATGGTGAGGGGGGTTTAAAATTTTTTTTAAATAAAATTGCTCCCAAATACAAGGATGAAACTTATTTGTGCATTTCAAAGAACAAGACATTTTAAAGGCAATGATGGGTAGATGAATCAGAAAAATAAATGTGGATTAGAGCTGAAGAAACAAAAGACTTTTTTAGCTCAGTAACTGCTTTTATGGTTACTTCAAAAAATTGCCAGTTTAAGTGTGACTAATTTGCAAAATATTTAATTGTCTGAAAAAATGTATTGGTTTTGTGCAAATATGAAATCCAAATACTTCACACATCTACTTAAATGAATGTAAGCATGGCTAGTTTTCTTCCTTTTACTTGCTTGATTTGCAATGAGTTTTTAAAATAAAAAAAAAAACAACTTCACAGATTCAACATCAAGCATTTCAGGGTTTCAGATCAGGCAAAATGCAAAGGTAATCTCTTGCAGAATTTTAACAAGATCCTAACATAACAGCACACTCCAACATTAAACTGTTGAGTATTATGTGATGTGGATAATACTTTTTT
Source organism: Sterrhoptilus dennistouni (assembly GCA_013397095.1). NCBI lineage: Eukaryota > Metazoa > Chordata > Aves > Passeriformes > Zosteropidae > Sterrhoptilus > Sterrhoptilus dennistouni. The sequence goes on along the minus strand of VWZU01016617.1, from coordinate 49,207 downwards.
TTTTTTAATGCAAAACTGTCTTGTCTCAGAGCATCATCCTGTAGCACAGAGCTCAAATACTTAATAAAAAGATTGTCTGATCTAAATAATGTTGATTAAGTGCTTTTTATTTCAAAACATCCCACCATGCTTTGCAGCCTGTATCCTGTTTTCACTCACTTCTTGGGAGCAGCTGCTCTGAAAGTGATTAATAGTGCATCACACTTAAGTCCACAAAGCCACGATGACAATATCAAATGGAAAAGCAAGGAAAACACCAAACAGTTGTGTGCTCTGAACTACTGACACAGCTCCTGTAATTCTGGAGAAAAAGTACCTTTGCTAAGTGCTGATTCAAGCAGTGAAGATCTGCACTGAACTCTGTAAAACCACTGTTTGGAACACAACAAGGCCTCCAGTATTAAACTGCAGCATCAATAATTAGAAATAGAATCATAACACAAATCAGTCAAGCTCTTCCAAGGTTTAAGTTTTTCTCTGAAGTCCTCCCTTCCAGGACTGAGTAGTCCTGACCCTCCTGTGTGTACCAGATCTGACAAGGCAGCAGCCCAGGGTAGCCTGGAGAATGGGAACACAAATATGCCCCCACAGTTCATCTAAAATGGGACTCTAAAAATGCAGAAACCTTGTAGTTCAACACGCTGGTGCTTACAAGCTTTGGAATGCTTTGCATATTTTTCAAGGTTTATTATTTTTGGCAGGGAAATAAGGGGAATTTAATAGTCTTATATACAATTGTGCAAGTGCTGCCTAAAGAAGTTTGCCACTTTCACATTGCATGAGAATGGTAACACCACCCTACCTGCTCTAGAGCAAGGAGGAACAACTGAAATACTAATTTCTTCCTCACTATCTGAAGTCTTCCTTTCATGTAAGTCTCATCCACAAAGCAAAATAAGCCAAATATGATGAATAAATTCACAGAACTGTGCCAGTAACTTGCAAATTGGCCCAGTTTTACTACAACTTGACTGCTTTCAACAACCAGCCACCTCCAACCCCTCTTTTTTTCCCTTGGGCATTTCCAGGAGAATCTTCGATGTAAAACAGGGACAGGGAAGATTACTAAGTAAACTTTTTCAGGTCATAGTTCAACACTGTCCAGCCCTAGACTTTGGCAGAGCAGGCCAGACAAAGAGCTTAGTCCACGTGTGCGAGCCAAGAAGAAAACACCAAGCTACAACCCAGGAAATAGCGACGATCCTGACTCCTCATGCACAGCAAACAGAGCTGTTTGCCACCTATGAGCTACAAGAAATCCCATTGTTCCAACCCAATCGGCTTGGTTGGATTGGTGGGATAAAAGCAGGTTGATAACAATGCTGTCGACCCAACTCCTCTGCGGCTGAGGACGATGCTCAGACAGAGGATTAGGAGCCACACAAAAGCCATGTGCTCTCCAGCCGTCCAGCCCAGCTACAGGGAATCCAAACAGAGCACAGAAAGCACAAACAGAGCCCCAGCCAGCTCCCGGGGACGAGGGCCTCTCAAAACAATCCTTCGGAATGGTAACGAGGGGCTCGGGAAAACACGTTTGTTTCTACAAATGTAACCTGACCAAGTCAATGCTTCTCAGTCAATGCAGTTCACAGCGATGACTCCCTGGAGGATTTATTTGAAAAGGTTGAGCTTCTTCAGAATTAAAGTTTGCTGCATCTTTCTTCTGGCTGCAACAAATAAAATGCTCACTATCCATCCACATTCCAGTAAATCCCCAACTCCAACAGGTGGATAAAAGAGTGAGAAAAACAAACCTATGCCACCATGTCACATTAGTCTGTGGACTGTTGTTGCACGTAAAACAGATGCAAAAAGGGGTTTTTTTAGTTTAAAAATCCACAGGCACAGCGAGCTCATGGAGGGAACTCTAGCTGAACGTCACGTCCTTGCCATTGCCACTGAGCTGGCGAGGCACAGGCTCCTGGCTGGATTACCTGACCAGCAGCATGTGGATCCTCCTTCTGCTCCCATCCTCAGACACGTGTGTCTGATCAAGCTTTTTAAGTGTCCTGCATCTCATTTTCCCCATACATGAGCATAACCTGTCCCTCCAAGAGCATTATCCCAAGGCAAAGCTGCTGAGGGTTGGGATGTTCTCCCCCATGTGCAGATCTAAGCCTCTCTGGCTCGAGCTGACTTGACCTTTACCTTTCCAAGCCATGCCTTCCTTACCTTCTGGAAAGGATCCTCCAGGAAAAGCTTTTGGCTCACTCACAGAAATGGACATAAACTTCTGTCTTTCCAACATTCTCCTACCACAACATTCAAATTTCTGGATTTGCTACCCACAAACCAGTTACTCCTGAGGGAAACTGTGCCATTTAAAACAAACAAAATCTGTACTTGCTAAAGGTTTGTTTTATTACAGGAAAACCTTTCCAATTTCTTTTATGTCCCAAAGAACAATCCTAGAAGGCTCAAAAGAACATTCCTAGACACCAGGTGGCTTGAGCTGACTATAAGAAGATGGATCAGTGCTGGTTTGCTCCTTGAAAATTAAAATAAATATGCACCAAAACCTTATACACAATATTCTGTGATACCTGGACCAACTAAACTGACCAGAGTTGATATTTCATGTGCAGTGATGCTTTTTACGTGCTGCCTGGAGTGGCCTCAAGAGAGGCCAGATCAGGCAGCCAAGGTAAGGCTGTGCCATGGCTGACATGTTTATCCATCAACAAAACAAAGTCACTCTTCCTTCCTGCACTAACTACCACTTACACACACACTTAACCACAGAACTGACCTCTGTTCCTAGGCCAAATTTACATTATTCTTTCCTAACTGAACTTGGCTGCAGACAGGTGCTAAAGGGAGACGAACTGCAAGCAGAAGAAAAAAAAAAAACAAACACATGAGACATTTCAGCTACAAATTCAGAAAAGAGGGTTCAGTGACATGGGTTTTCAGGCTGCCATGGCAGATGTTATTTTTGAAATGACTGTTCTCCCTCACAAGGGGGAAAAGCAGTGTCAGGATGCACACACACTGCAGAGGCTTCTCAGCAAATATCAGCACAGCAGTTCATGTTCCCAAAGACAAACCTGCACCAGCACTTGAGCAGATAATGGATTTCACCTTCCCATTCACCTTGGCTACACAATTCTACATTCACAGTGCTTACACTCCTTTTATGCCTAACTAAACTCAGCTTGGAGATGAGAAAAGGGTCTGAAATTTGTCTTGTTCTTAAAGCAGTTAAGTAAAACAAGTAATTTCCTAATAGAGCTGAATCATGAATTAATTATAAAATAAAATATTTAACTTCTTTTCAATCTTTTAAAAGAGCTAGAGTTTGAGTTTTTAATTTGTGCTGCTAACAGCTAACATTGGCTTCTGCCACTGAGATGCATTTTAAAGCACTTTTAAAAATCAGGCCTTCCAGAACTCATATAGTTAATTCTCATTAGCTACTGCCCATCAATAGTGACAGAACAATATCAATTAGTATGATAACAACTAAGATAATCAGAACATTATTTTAAAAGACTGGTTTTTCCCTTGCTTAAGAAAAAACTTAATGCATTTTGTTCTTGCCTTATATATATGAGACATTACAAAAGCAATTAAAAATTAACAGAGAAGTGGGTATTCCTCCTTGTGTACATTTCTTTCCTCTACAACACCTCAACTCCCCAGGCAGCAAGCTGGATGAAAAATCTGTAAGCTGTCCTGTTGGATATTTATACTCAAGTGATGAATTTAAATCTGTTTTGCTTAATGTGCTTTACATGTGCTTCCAAAACAACTCCAGCATATCCACCCAAACAGATTTCTTTTCCAGAAGCAGCAAGCTGAAATATGTAATATATAGTCCTATACATCACTGGTCCAGGGATATGTAAGAAAAGAAGGTTACATAGTAACAAAAAAATGCCTTTAACAACAAGATTTCCAGGCAAGATGTTCATTAATTTTTATGTTGCAGATAAATGGTACCTGCAGCCACTCACTAACGCTGGTGCACCACGATACTCATGTTAAGTAAGACTGTCCTCCTTATGGGACAGATGGGACACTGCAACTTCAGTGACTGTCCCATAAACCAAGCCCAATCTCACACCTTAAAATGCAAAACCCATTTTAAAGAGCTGCCCATGAAGAGACATAACAAAGGGAGACACAGACACAAAGCATCAGGTAAAGTCCTTCAAAATTCAGACATGAGAGAGATTACAAAGATTTAAAAATACTCAAAATGAGAACAAAAAACCAGTTTACGGATTTTTTCAATGTATTTTGCAAAGAGAGCAATAGTAATAAATTACCTTACTTCTCTTATTAGGAGTAGTCAGGACAATTTTAAATTACAACTACGTAACTTTCTGTATACAGGAAACATTCAACTGGCATGTTTCCCATAATTATCAACAGTGTTTAGCATGTAAATTGACAAAGACACAAAGTGTCTACAAACATTTATTTTTCAACTGTTTGGAGCACAGTTAATAATTAAATGTTTTTTCTCTTTGCCCACAGGAAAAGGAGAATAGAGAGGATAAGAAACACTGCTCAGCATCTTCCTAAAACTAATATATTTAATACATGTCAAATGTGCTGGGAGAAATGGCTTCGTCTTGCAGAAAATTATCTTTAAAAAAAGAACAAACCCAAATTAAACAACCCAATAAAAAAACCAGCAAGGCAAAACAAGGCATTCATCATTTGTCTGTTGATATTTTAATGATACCAATGATCTAATGATTGAGCTTTTGAAAGATACAACAAGATAAAAACTAAGTTATTCTTTGAAGAAAGACATGCAAGACTTCTTTCAAAAGCTGCAAAATCAGCTGCTCCAGCTTTGTACACTTTTGTTTTAGATGCAAAAAGCAGGCAGCATCATTTTCCCCTTTCTGAAATCCAAACTTTCCAAATGGAGCATGACAAAAGCTGAAGTCCTGAGTTAACTTCCACAGCAAACTACAGGCATGCAGGGGAATCTGGTGTGCCAGAGCAGTTCTCAACAACATTGTTATCAGAGAAAGTGCTGACATCCAGCATTTAATCTACCAGCAAAACTGGAATCTGCATTCTCTCTCACCAGAACCTCCAAAGCTCATTTGCAGCACAGACTGATCCATGCTTCAACAAGATATATTAGAAAGTAATTAAATTTATTTTCTGGTTGATTTTTGGATTCAAATAAAACATGTCCCTAGGCTATAACCAGCAAGAAATTCTTCACTTACAATTAAATTACTGGTTACTTTTCTGCACTCCTTGTTGGGGTTAAATAAGGGAAAAAAAAACAACCAACAAAGTGCCTGGGGTTCCACAAGGCCTTTCTCCTGCCATAAAACAATCAAAGCTCCATGGCCATTTTCCCACCAAACAATAAAAGTAATAAACACTATTCAGACATTCCCCAAACTGATGGGATTATGAAAAGAGGATGAAGGGTGTGGGGGGGGTAAAATGAGGTCTGACAACAACAAACTCTGGGGAACACAGAGAACTGTGGAGGTTCCACCAGCCCAGTTGGGGTGGGATCACTCTGGAGGCCACAAAATCCGAGGGGATTCACACACAGGAGGAGACACAGCAACAGCCTGGCACTGCCACCTCCTCCTCGTGAATGGAGCACCAGACAGACACAGCCAGGCTGGTGTGGGAGGTGGAAGGAAAGGACATTTTCCACACTGGGACACACCTGCAGCATCTTTCCCACCTCCCTGTGCTTCCAGGGCAGCAAATGCAGATGCTGGGCTTGGAGCTTCTGCCATGAAGCACAGTGAAATCACAAGGAGTGATTTCCAAAAGGAGTGGAATGGAACCCAATTCCACAGCTAAGCTGGTTTTGTGGTTTTATTTTTTTTTCTTCTAGCTACCTACAGAAATAGCTGCAATAATCAAAGGCTCTCTGACTTACAGGCTTAAAAAAAAGGAAAAAAAGCAATGGGAAGACCCAGTGAAACTACTGTCAAAGCCAACTAGAAGATTAATTATAAGGTGCCTGCTTAAATAAATAAATCCAGTGTAATTGCAGAATCTAGAAATTACTACTATGGATTATAAAAGCCACTTCTGGTTGGCCTGCTCTAAACCAACCAATTTAAAAACCCATCAGATATATGAATGGCATAAAAGCCTGGGTATAAACACCCATGTCAAGTGCATTGTCTGTCTTCAAGTAAATTATATTAATGAACCAAAATTGTTTGGTTGTTTTTCACACCATGAGACAATGTTTACACTTGGCAAAATCCTCTGGCCTAGATTTTCAAATAGGACTACTGGTTTCAGGCACCTTACATTTGATTTGTCAGACCACCCACCAGAGAGCTGTGGACCAGAACAATTCTTAAGAGAAATAAAATCCATTAATCAATCAGGGTATCTCACTGACAATACCAAATTTCACCTTTATTCTTCTTCATTCACAGAAAATGTTTAGAATGCATATCAATTGTTAAAATGAGATTTCAAATATTATGTTAGAGTATGATGCCACTGCTTCATAGAAAAAAAAAAACCACACTGATGACATAAAGAGTAGGGAACAAAAAACAAAATCAGTGGCAAGACTGCAGCACTTCTGTCAGTGACAGAAAGTTGATATATACAAAAATCCTTCCTATAAATTGGAGGATGCTTTATTTTATTGATATTGCCTTAGGATGGAGAGTAATGCATCCACTGAGAAATACCCAGCATTAATTCAGAAGCCCTGGTTTGCAAACTCATTTTGGCAGAATGTCCAGAGAGTAAGAATATGAGATGGCTCCTTAATTAAAGTCCACTTGATGTGGACAGGCCTCTAAAACACACCCCAGTCTAGGCTCTACCTGAAGCTGCTGATACCTGCACCACTCTGTCTTGAGCTAGCAAAGAGTTTCTCCACCAAAGGCACAGCCCAGAGTAGCAGAAATAATAGATGTAACAAATCAAGCAGCCCTCTATCCTCCATGCTACAAAGCAAACCATCTGGCCCAGAATATTTTTCTCCACAATTACTATTTTCTTGCCTAGTCCTACACAATAGGTAGCGAGGAAACAGACTAAAGCACGTCAATAGAAGCCTTCCAAAGGAAATGCACTTAGAACAGACCCTCAGGAATACTTTCCTCACCTGGAGACAAGACTGCTACAGATGTAAGAGTCATTCAAGTACAGATAATGATTTATCTGGAAGTCATTTTGAGAAGCAATTCCCTTGTATAATTAAGGCAGCTTGGCTCAGGGAGCAGGGAGTGAAAGTCAAACAAACAAGTTTGCAATCTGACTGTAACTTGTATCCATGTTTGTGCTCAGAAGAGAAGGGCTTGCTAAACCAGAGTTCCTGGTCCCTGTTTAACTGGTTCATCACTTGCCCCTGGCTGTCCCATTAGCTCTCACATCTGCAGCAGCACAAACACCGTGTTTTTATTATTTCTGCTAATCCTATTTTCCATGTATTACATACAACACTAAGTGTTTATTACTCCAGCATGTGGGTAGGTTAAACCCCACCTGCTTCACAGGAATGAAAAAAAAAAATTACCAGTGCAACAAAGCACTTAACAAGAAAATTAAAAAAGGGTTGAATACCTCCTTCACCTAATTCTACTCAAGAGCACATTACTATAATCACATTTCTATGCTCTTCCTCTGTTGGTATTGCAGTTACTACACTTCAGCTATCGCATCCTAGAAAGTCCCTGTTTCCAGACTGTCTTTCCAACAGTACAATGACAAAATCAACCTTCTGTACCTGCAGCTCCAGGTAAGACAGTCCAAGGTCTCTCTCCAGATACTTAAAATGCTCCATGGAAATGCTCAAGAGCACTGCTGGGAGTGCAGCCTCCCACAGCAGCAGCATTTCACTACATAGTCACTGAGAACCAAAAAAAAAAACTACTAAAATAAACTTAAAAGCATAGAAAGCTGAACCTTCATGTAAACTGACTCCAGAAAGCAAAATGACCAAAAGACCTTATAGCTTCCAAACTAAGGTACAAACATATTCCTTTGACTCCAGCTCTCTCACAATTAATTTTTCATCCACAAGACACACCCACTCACCCACACAAAGCAAAACGAGCCCAGCACAAACCCTATAAATTTAATCAAGGAAGGAAGAGCAAGCATGAAATGTTTATTTCTATTTTTAAATACTTGGGAGGTGCCCCAATTCTCCCTGCCTAGATAGATAACTAAGTAGGTGCTCCAGAACTGTGAGATCCAGTGCACGATCTGGCACGAGCAGGCACACCCAAGCAACAAAATATGAGAGAAGCTCTAAAGGTGATTAAGAAAGCTATTAAGAAAGCTTTTGAAATAATTGTTTCCTCTAAGCCAGGATAGACACTAACTCAGGCTGTTGCTGCAGAGAAAAAAAAAAATACAAATATATATACACACATATATATATGTCTGTATTCAAGCACACCAAAATGCCCTAAGCAGACTATGGTTTATAAAGAATAAGACAGTCTCCTCCTTGTTCCCACAGTTCGTTTCTGCCTCAAGCAAAGTTGGTTGCCACTCTGGTTGCTCTCTCCCTCACCCAAATGGTTTGCATAGCAGATATGCTGAACAATCAAGTTTGAACCAGGCCCTAATCCTGCTGACTTTTCTCGCAAAACTGCTGGAAAGGAATTCCTCCTGGCAGCTGCAGTGCCTCTGCTCATTAGTTTACCAAGCAGCAGCAGAATGAACTGGACAGGCACATCATTTCTGTGCTGCTGCAAAGAACAGCAATAAGGGCCAGGCAGGCAAAGGGAAGGCTCCCAGTTTCCCAAACACATATTGGGAAGGAGTACAAGAAAAGCAGAGGTTTGAGAAGAAAGAGAAGCTTGCAAGAGAACCCGGGCAAGTTACTGCCACACTTGCTGCTGTTGTGGGAACACAAGCTGGGAGGAAAATCCTTTCCCTCTGCTGTAAGATTTGGAGGTGGGGATGTCATCCTTTTAGGGGTTTTTTAACTCCCTTAGGGTATTGTGTTTAACCAGGCACGGCACAGTTATTCACACCAATTCCAGTGTCTCCTGGATACTAAAAGAATGAGTAGGATAACATTGCAAAATAGCTGTCCACTTGCTCATGACATTCTTTGTCCAGACAGCACCCTCACATACAGGTCAGATCATGCAGCCCACTCAGCACACACAGAAAAGCAAATGTTTTTGCTTCTTGCTATGCAATTTCCTTGAAGTAACCCCATTACAGCACACTTAATGTAAACAGAGCTTTGCACCGTTTATGGTGATGGGTGAGCCCCATGTTGTTGAACAACATTTCCTCCTCCTCCCTCATCCCAGGCCAGCTACCATTTCAATGAATATTTAATAAGTAGACAAGAAAACCAAGAAAGCTTCACAGCTTGAGATTTTCAGGTACTACATGCACCATGTTGAATTTATTTACTGGAAAGCATATGAACACTGTATCCAGAAAGCAGAGCATGAACAGCACAGGACAGGTAGAGCACACTGATCTGAGCACCATTAAAACAGCGCCACGATTAAAACAGCAATGCTGGTTCACAGAGCAAAACGTTCTTTTTAGACCAGACAAGAGGCTGGAGCTGGGACCTGAGGTCGCCACGGACTTCAGGGGCCTCCCACTGTCACCAGGGACATGCTGAAAGATTTCCACTGCTTTCTCCACTCCCAAAATGCCCTCACTCTCTCACACCTTTTCTCCTAAAAGGATCATCTATGGGTGCAGACAACTCTAACCATTCAAAGAACTATTTTCTATCCTAAGGGTAGAAAATAATAAATTTTTTGCCTAGGAAGACTATGACTTTTTTCATCTGTAAGATGAATTCCAATTACTTATATTGTCCTGTAAACCACTTGATCCTAAAGCAGCCCTTGAATTTAAAACCTCTCTACAGCTGGAAGCGGTATTTGTTTTCCCTGCCACCACTCTCTTCATCCCCTGGTGCAGGGTGTTACTGATTATTTTAATTTCTCTTCTACAGAAGAGAAATGGATACACAGAGACAAACAACTGCAGCGAGCAGAAGAGGAAGAAGGCTTCATCTCTTGAATTAGGGATTTGCATACTGGTTTTATCTGCAACACCCACTGCAGTACTTTATCCCAGACTCTCAGATCACAAAAGACAGAGCAGACAGTGACTCACTGCAATTTCGGTTCTGCGTGTAGCACTTCACGTGGACCAGTCAATTCTGATTCTGCCAAACAGCCTTCACAGGCACTCAAAGTAAACCAGCTCCTCTAAGAAAGAGCTCCTATTCATGTGCTGCCTTCACGAGGAAAGCTCCAGAGATGGAAGGGAATTTAGTCAATGTTTCCCCTTTGTGCTGTAATGATTTAAGATTCAATTAATACAGCTCGGGGAGGCACTAATTCCGAGACACCTGCCTTCGTGATAACTGGATTAAGACCTCCAAACTTGCTGCACTCCCACCAGTGCCAGCCTGCCAAATGACAGCAGTCGTCAATATCGACCAACTGGAGCCTGGGTTTTCTGCTACATCTCGGAGCACTCTTGAAAGAGGACTCCCCACAAAACAGGAAGGGGAAAAAAAATAGAAAAAAACACCCCACTTGACAGCTCTGAATTTGTTTAGCCAGAAGTCACAGCTCCTCCCCTGCAGGCTTTGAAGGCTCCTATCAGATCCTTTCAAAACCCTCGAAGGGAAGAGATAAAACCAAATAAAGGGATAGATAGGGCATCCTCAGAGACAGAGGTACTCCCTCACTGATCAATATACTCTGGGCTCTAGAGGCTTCAAAAAAATTTTGGGGCAAAAGGCTGGCAGGGAGGGGAAGAGCGGAACAGCTGGTTGCATTGGGAGAAGAGCCAACAGGTTTGGGGCTTAGTGCCGGGTTTTTCCCCTCTCCTTGTCCCCCTCAAAAAAAGGCTTTCTTTGGATTCGTTTGGGCAGCATGAAAAAAAAAGTGCCTCAGAATAAAGACCACACTGGTCTGAAATTCAGGGAGAAACTTTTGAGGCCGGTGTGCCAGCCTAGTAATTAACAAAGTGAAACACTTTCTTACCTTTTCAACACCACAGAAACTATTTCAACCGCACAAGAAGGAGCTGAATTTTTTTTTTTTTTTTTTCCTTTACACCCCTTCATCACCCGGACCTATTGGAACCACACTTGAAAGCTCTATCCGGAGCGCTCAGTGATACATAACTTCCATTTTAGTGAAACAATCCATCTGCTCCATGTGACTCAGAGCCTGCTTTAAGAATGCAATACTGTTTAGGCCAACGGTTGCACCGCACAAAGTGTTTTGTTCACATGCATTCCTTTGGGATGACAGAGCCTATCCAACGGCCCTAATGGTTGGGGCCTGTGGTTTTTTTCCCTCATCCGCTGAATGCTGCAGTGACTAAGCTGACAAAAATTCCTAGCCAATTATAAACCCACTTAAAGAGACAGGCAACCCCCCTGCAACCTTCCCCTTGCTATCCTATACGGGGAAGTTTCTATACATAGAAAAACATCTCCTCCTCCCAAGGCCTGCGTTGATATAAAAGACTTTCTCTGCACGCCCAACACTTCAAACATGCTTCCTAAATGGCATCATTTCCCAAAACTAAAATCTTTAATCATCCATCTATGTCCCTTGTACATCAACTGGAAAAAAAAAAATAAATAAGAAAAAAAAGTAATTAAGACGATTGCCCCCGTAATTGATTGAAAAGTATGAGAAGCCATTAATGGGGTAAGATGAGTGTGCTGGGGAGAGATGAGCTTGGATACCCATGGAGCACTGCTCATTAAGGAGGGAACAGTTAAGTGCCTATAAACTCAATATGTTGCAACCAGGAAAAAAATACATCAAGAGGGTCACACTCGGTATACAAAGCAGAAGTCTGACCCATCTAAGAGCATAAGTTGAACTTCAACTAGCAACAACTGAGAACTTCTGAGTTGCCCCTCAAATCCCTCCAGCAACCAAATTCCAAAAATAAAAAAAAACCACCAGCCTTTCCCAAGAGTCATGTGCTGAATTCATTCTCGCCTACACCGTCAAGGGCTACACAAATACATTTAATAACTAGCCTGGGCACACAGAACCGTGTTTTGGGCAGGTAACTACACGTTCACTTTGCCCAGCAAGAAACAGTAAACAGAAAAAAATTATGGAGAGAATGGCACACTGTTCCCAGCTTTAAAAAGCCAGGCTCTGGGGCACCTCAGACTCTCCCCATTTTATGGTGGGCAAACTCGTTGCTAAATCATTTTTAGCGCTGGGCTGATAGCACATGCACATTCCATTCCCGAGGCTCTAAAGGAGGGGGAGGAAGAGACAGTCAACAACTGAACCAGGCTGAGTTCACCTCAGAAGAAAAAAAAGGCAACTCAACAATCTGTATTAACGTATTATTATCCGAGCATCTTTTTATTAGAAGTTAATTCTCAGAGTCACAGACAGGCTTGAAAAGGAAATCCCACTATTAGTGGGGAAGGAGGCTAAACAAAGGCTGGTTCAGGACTGTTTGACACTGAAAAACTTGTTTGCCACATAAAAATGGTTTATGAAAATGCTTAAGAACAATTAATTCCTACATTCGTGTGTGTTTGGGGAAAGAAAAATAGGAAAATGGTTCCTCCTATTCAAAGTTTTTAGAAACAAGATTCCTATCCAGGATTGAGCCTAAGTTTCCCTTTCCTTTAGCCCATTTCAAATTTAATTGCAGATCAGTCATCACAAAAGATGCATTTCTATATATTCCATGAAAATGGGAACAACTGGACAGGTGGAGGACAGATCACTTTAGGGCCCCCACCAGGATAAGAAGACTGCAGCCCAAGTTCACCCCTTGTCTGACATCCACACAAGCATTACCTGTCAGAACTGAAATCCCCAGGAAAACTCACAACCCACTCCAAGCTGGACTCATTGCATGGGTAAGAGCCACAGAGAACTGCAGAAAATGCTAAACCAGGCTGAGTTTGCCTTGTCCCTGTGACATCTGCAAGAACACAGTAAAAACACAGCTTTCTTTTAGTTTTACACTTGACATTTCCCTGACATTTTCCCTGTAACACTGCTAGCTATTCCCAGCTCCCAGTTGTTTTGCAAATTCATCATAAAATTAAAGCCTTACATTACACCTAATTAACTATCCAATACAATTGTCTATTCTATTAACTAACATTTGTCTAACATATACATCAATGGCCCTGGAAATCCATGTTAAGCACATAAATGAAAGACTTGGTTCAAGTTTAGATTTGTATTTAATTGCATAGATTTAACGTGGCACTGCTGCACAGGAAAGTAAACCAAAAAACTCTCTAAACAGGGCATCACTCTCAGTTGCTCCAGGATGAAAACAAATCGTTAAAAACACCAAAGTGTTGCAAGTAAAACCAAAAGCATCCTGTTTCCAGCCCTAGCTAGCATCAGATTATCAAATTTCTGAAACATTACTAAAACATGGCACCTCTAAAAGTAAACTTAGGATGTGACTGAAGTTTTAAAAGTTTGAAACTTTTGGTTTTCTTATTTTAAGTTTAAAACAAATTGACATCATCTTAGAAATCCTCACTGAATGTGATCACAGCCATCATTTCCCTCTCCCCCTCTGCTCCACAGCCTCAGCCCCCTTGGGCTGCAGAGTAATTCCCTTCTCCCATGAGCTTCCACATGATGTGAGGTTAGACCAGGACTTCTTTCCAAGCACTCCCTGCTAGAAGGTTGTCAGGCACACAGTGTGCAATCTGCTGATGCTTTTGTATCCTCCTGTAAGGAAGAACTGGCACTCTTTTCTTCACCACACAGCATCAGAGGAAACTGAACTGAGGAATGAACACACACACACAACCCAGAAAACCAAGGAATTACTATTTCCTATCAGTGACCTCTCAACTGCATTTCTACAGGGTTTTTTCTGATAGTGAAACAGTTTCTTGGCACAAGACAGTGCAAGTTAATCCATTAAGAATGGTCTCTATGTAAAACAGAGTTTGTATTACTCAGAGGAACTGGGCACATACATTTAATCACCCCACCACCTGTAAGGAACTGTAGTGCCACTGAAATCATGGCCTCATTTACTGTCTCGTTCCACAACACATGGATTACCCTTTCCCATTATCTCAAACAACACCAGGAAAAATCAATTTCTCCAATAGCATGGATGGCCACTAAAATGTGGCTACACATCACCTGGTGACCATAAACACACCTCTGGGCTGACAAAGATAAAGCAAGTTGCAGCAAGTGCAAAATGCAACATCTTCAGAAGATGGAAGTGTGTGTGTGAATAGAAAAGACACAGGGTATTTTCAAAAATTTCAAACTTTTTTTCATTCTTTATTCCAAAATGTGGGGGAAAGTTCTCAATCTTTTCAAAGTATTTTTAAAAGTTTGGTGTTTTTTTCTTTTCTTTTGTTTTGGAACACGTAGCAAAGCAGTGGACCGAGCTCACTGCATCATCTTTTCATACTGGAAAATGAAACTCTCAAATTAAAAGACCTCTCAAAACAAACAGTCCTCTACAAATCTTTGTGCCAAAAGAAACTAGGAAGCCACGATGAGTACTTAACATTATCACATAGTTTTTGGTGGCTAGTGCAGGCTGCAAGATTCCTTCCCAGGTTATGCCATTTTATAACAGAACAAAGAAAAATGGCAAGTATACATTTGTTTAATTTTAGCCCTTTTCTCAGAATATAAACCACTGCTTCAGTAATTAACTGCAGATTGGCCTAAACTGCTCTGCGGCCATTCCAGCTCACTAATTAAATATGCTCTCACAGCCATAATAAAAATTCTGGGAAACCTCTGGCTAGAGAGCAACTCAGGAGGGGAGCGAAAGTCAGCAAAAAACTTCATTCAGAAAGAAAACACTAACAAATTTTTTTTAACGTTCCCCAGATTTTTCTAACTCAGTGATACCAACTGTGTCTTTTACAATTATTATCTTTTCGTCTGTTTATTTCTTTCAGAAGATGTTTATTCGCTGGAGAGTTTGCATACCAACCAAATACAACCAACAAACAACCTCTCCATTTCAAAATACGGTCAGGTTTATATGATACTTAATTTTTTTTAAACCAACAAAGGTAGTATTAGTGTTACACAGACCAGCTAATTTGCCTGCTGAAAGAGTAAAGCTTAAAGCATGTTGTCCTCTGCTGACATATATAATATCTACTGTATTTCACTGTTTAAGAAAAAAAAATTAAAAATAAAAAAACCAGCAGCAAACAGGAAAAAAGAAAAAAGCATGCAAACATAATTTTCAGCAAAATAAGAATTATTTGATTCATCATCTCTGGCACCCAACTTCTTCCCCTCCCTTTCTGCCTACACAGTTCACGTACGTTCACTGTTTCTAAAGGACAGGGGAATACAGTGAATATTCCTCAGAGAAGGGAAGACAAGGAGAGAAAGGGGAGGGGGGGAAAATGCAGCACATGGTTTTCAGCACTACTCTGCTGAATCAACAGGGAGCAGATTCCCAGCTGGTGCACACTGTAAGCACTGCACAAGTCAATGGAGCCATGTCAAACGACACCACTCAACTGCATTATCTTCTGAGCTCCGTGTAAACAAACAGGAGCAGATTCCGAATATTTGTGAGAATACATCATGTTACTGTCTCCATATGTTTAAACATTTTAGTAGAAGGCACATATGGACCACTCTTCCCACTCACTGTCATTCTCTCCCTCCTGCTCCTCATACACCGTATCTTCTCGGGCCATTGTCAAACCAATTCAAAAATGAGTAAGGATACATTTTCATTAAAAACATTTTGTGCTCAGCTGCCATCTGCTTCATCGGCCTCCAAATCCTCACATGCCTTTTCCATGGTCCTCAGTTTCACACATTCAGAAGCTTGAAGTTTCCTCCTGTTGTAGTGAGGTCTACATGAGCTATTGTTTCATGCCAAATTCACCTCTTCTGAACGAAATGCTTAGTCCTTCCAGCCCTAATGCATGTCCCCTCTACAATGCCAGCTTACACATCTTTTTTTTAATGCCTAAACTCTAATCCTAAGAGCTCCCTCACACACTTCAGATACTCCCCATCATTGTTTTTATGAGAATTGTGGCTATTCCATCCTCTCTGGGAAATGAGGGAGCTCTAATTTGCTTTCTCACAAGGGGAGGGACCCAGACTGTGCTCTCATCTTGTCCCACAGAAGCAGCAGCTGAAGACAACACCTCTTTCCTCACAGACGTAACAGCCTGTCTCCCCCACAACCAGACCCCTTGTCTCTTCTCTGAGCAGGGAAAGTTTCAGCAAGTATTTGACACTGAGCATCTCCAGCTTAACTGGGGGAAAGAAGACAAATAATCAGGATAAGGGAAAAAACCCAACAGGGCACCATAGGTCTTACTTACAGATCACTGTTAGTTTTGCTATTACTTTCCCAAATAGTTTGCCCAGCTCATTTCTTATGGCCCTAACAATAGCAGAAATGTCTTAGGAAGCATTAGCTGGACTTGCTTGAAAAAGAACACAAAGGTTATGGTAGACAAGGGATCCTGAACTTCCAGGCAGCCTTTCAAGGGTGTAATTTACATTTGGTTTCTGCAGACTTGGAAAGGCCTAGTGACTAAGGCAACAGACCTCAAAATTTAATCATCAGCAAGAAGAATACAGAAAACAACCAAAGTTTTCTTTACAGCAGACCACTGGACAGGCAGAGCTAGTGTGTCATCAGACACAAGCCTTGCAAGGGGTACAGCAGGAACAGTTTTTCTGGTTCTCACATCAGCTACTGAGTGAGATGCAGGCAGCTTCCATAAACCTTTCCAGCAGTCACAACTGCCAGAAAAAAAAAAAAAAAGAAAAACATAAAAGGCCATAGTCTCATTTGTATGTCTGGACGCTCAGTTTTTATCTTTTCCATCTCCACCTGTGCCCCAAAGCACCGATGCAAACAAACAACTTCACTGCTCTCCTTTTATCTTGAGGGATTCTTCTTTGTGGACCTGCAACCCCAGCGAGGCACAGCTGGCACTTAATACACCAACATAAAAGTAGGTGCAAGTCGGAGAGAAGAGAGTGTGCCAAGCCCAACACAACATGCTGCAGCTCCAAAGAGAGCAAACTCGTACTGCTGCTGCCTTGGGGCACTCGAAGGTAAAGGAATGTACACTACACAGAAACCAGGGCAACCAAACTGGCAGCAGAGCTGCTGACGCTTTTACACTGAACCTTAAAAATACCCAGAAAAATGTAAAAAAGTTACAGTTCCTTTGTAGAAGTTTCTTCTATAGGAATGTCCATGGATTATTCTAAGTCAGACACAGCATATCCTTCCCTCCCTCCTCCCTCAGCATTGTTCCTGCACAAGTTATATTGAAGGAAGCACAAGCTTCTTCCTTTGTTTGTGAGCAAGAAAAAGAAGGAAAAAAACAACTTCCACTCAACGGCAAAACTAAACAGAAGCCAGGCTAGTTAAAGTACTAAGTGTTCCCACACAACATTTACCCACCAACTTCAGATCTTTCAGTGTAAAACCTAAACAAGGACAAAAGAGATTTAATACACACTCCTCCACAGAGCCAGAGCAAAGAAAAATAAAAAAGACACAAAGGAACCCTGAATGATAGAGAGCATTTTCAGCTGAACATTACTGTGACGCACAAGGAGAATGTCAGGGTTAAATTAGATACTGCACCAGAAAAATATTCCCTGGAAAATAACATAGGTGTCACATCTCAACCAGTAGGAAAATGCCAATTGAAACACTCAGTAACTGAAAATTCCCTCCTTCTTTTCTTTTTCATGTCTTGTGTGATTTTGTACTGCAAGAGCCCTCTCCTGATCAGGAGTTCACTGCCAAAGTCCCTGAGCAATCAAGTAGGGGAGACAAAAAGCTTCCTTTGGAACAACTGCACTTTTATACCTCCCTTGTTTTTTTTCAGAGCGGGAGTACTTTGGGGTTGTTTTCTTTTCAGATGAATGGCCTGCAAATTTTAAGTCATCTTCCTCAAAGTCTGTGGCTTATCACAACAAATAGATTAGTACAGGTCCAAATTTCTCTCTCTTTTTATTGATTAGAATTTGATAATTTCTTTTTATGCTGTACATCCTAAGATACTCTAAACCAAATTGTTTTTCCACACTGTAATGCTCTTAACAAGCCTTTCAAGGCCCTTTTCCAATACTTGCTTTCTTCTTCACAATCTCCCATGAAAGGAGATGAAAGCATATATAGAAAAAAAAAAACCATTACCTACACCCTTGCCTTCAAAGTCCTGCTATCACAGTCTATGACCTCATTTTATTTAAACAAACTTCTTCTCATGTGTATTTAGGATCCAAATCATTTCAACAGGCCCTCAGATGCCAAAAAAGTTCTTTTGCACGTTACTTTTGTCTACTCCAAATAGGCAAAGCACACAACAGAAAGCAAGCAGGTCGTTATATCTCATTAAATACACTCTCGTTACATCCATTCAAACCACTAAGGGCAATGAGGTTGCACAGGAGTCACCTTGGTCACCCTCTGTAGACAACAGAGTTACACTCTATTAATGAAGACATAAATTTGGCCTGCAGGACTCATAGCAACACCCCCCTTGCCCTGGGCAAAGCACAAAGTCTCCCAGTAACAGGCTGAGGGGGTTTCTTTGCTTTGTTTAAAAAACGAACTTTATTTCCTGTAAGTATTGATAAAAGCACATACTCCAAATGCCTTTTTGCAGAAGTATTTTTGGCATGTGTTGACTGAAACTGCCCCACGATTGACTTTAATTGCAGTTCTAATTGAACAGGAGGACTCCACAAGGAACTGACAAGCCACTTTAGAAAAACACAACATCCCCAGATGAAGGTAACCCGAATATAGCCCTGATATCTCTCCCACTGTGGTGTTTCCTATCATTATGGCAGCTTTGGTCAAGACTGCCCATGGAATTTAGGAACTGTTCCTCCCAGTTTGTAACGAAGCCCCACTGATACTGCAAGGCTCAGCTTTCGTAAAGTTACAGGATGAACTCAAAAAGCCTGCTGTAATCATGTTACCTGAGTAAACTATGTGTTTGTTTACTCTATTTTTAAAAAGTGAGAAGAGATCAGGTTTTGTTTTTGCTAATACTTGCTATCAGAAAGACATAAACCTACCAGATAAGAACAAGACACGCAACAGTAACTTCACTGGGAGTCAAGATATTCATGGACTCTGGGACTCTACAGAGTGTACTGAGAAAATTAATGTCAGTAAACAAGTCCTTACGCACAGGATTTACCATTACAGGAATGCCTGGAGCTGCATGCCAAGAGAAGCAAAAAACAAAGTCCAGTTAACAGCTTCAGCACGGCAACAGCCCTGGCACACATGGAATGTCACTTCAGCAGGAGGAGATGGCACTCAATGGCCACCTCCTGCCAAAGTCCTCCAGGGAGGTAAAGCTGCCTCCAGCTTTGCTATAATGGCATTGGTTCCATACTTACACTTCCCACCTTTTCCATGAGGAAGTAACTCAGGGAGTTTGTTTTACAGTTGCTGATTGTTGTTTCCTCTTTTTTTTTTTTTAATTTAAGTGAAACAAACCTTTAATGACTGGGGAAGAATCTCTTTGTATGGCAACTGGGTAACTCGTGTTACTAGAATAAAAGTTTCAGCTGCTGAAGAGCTTAAAACAAAACCACAAAACTAAATGTTTGCTTCCAAAAGAGGTAACAGAAACCCAGGATTATCTACTCAAATCTTACTTTTCTGGCAGTGGTTGGTGGTCCAGCAGCGGTAGTTGTACTCATTGTTAATAGATGTCTTCTCACACAACGGCTTCTCTTCCATTGTTCCTGGACACAAGTCCCCACACTCCTTTGGAGGTTTATTCCCAACGATGTAGTTGTTGGAAACTGCATCTAGGATGAGAGACCAGTCCACCGTGGAGAGGTAACACAGGTCAGAGTTCTTTTCGATCCGGATGGCCCCGCGGGTGATGTTCCTCAAGTTGTGAAGCCCAATCTCTTTCAGATTGGTCATTTCAAAGATAACCAAGGCATAGTTGTAGAAGAGGTTCCTGCCACGAATGACCGTGAGGTTGGGGAAGAGATCGCTGAGGCTCTCCAAGCCCGCCACACGGAACAGCAGCAAATAGTCAGTGATGACGGTGAGCTTGGGGAAGCGGAAGTTGCGGTAATCCTCTGCTTTGGAGATGAGCAGGATCTGCAGGAAACCCTCGATCACCGTGCAGTTCTCCAGGCGCTTCAGCTCGTGGATGTCGTTGCGAATGTCGACGTTTGGCCCGCAGACTGAAACGGGAGAGGAGGGAGAGAAGTCAGTAAATCAGGCGTTCCCGAGCCTTTTGAAACTGGAACGCGAGAAGGATGCTCTTTCTGATGGCCGTAAAATTTTAAACTTTTAATTAGGTTGCAGTGTTAAAATAGAAAAGGAGTGCTTGACTTACACCTACATGGAACCTTCATTTCATTTAACCTATCATGCTAAGGACTACCAGGAGCAGCTCTCCCTGTATCCTGCAGCACACAGAGAAATGCTGATTTATTACTGCTGATGACAAGAGCTCCATTACACCGAGGAATACAAAGATAAACCAAATGCATTTGCACACCCTGCTTCAAATTAGATCACGAATGTGTGCTCAGAGCAGGGCTTGAGCCCCATCACTTCAAACCAGGCAGGTAAAACAGAGTGATCCACTGGTCATCACATTACTA
This sequence comes from Sterrhoptilus dennistouni, assembly GCA_013397095.1. NCBI lineage: Eukaryota > Metazoa > Chordata > Aves > Passeriformes > Zosteropidae > Sterrhoptilus > Sterrhoptilus dennistouni. The sequence goes on along the minus strand of VWZU01016617.1, from coordinate 28,634 downwards.
ATTCACTCCCCACCCTGATTAAGACACATGCAAACAAAGAAGGCATTTCCCCGAAAATTACAACTGAGGCCCCAAATCACTCTTTCTGTCCAGGGTCACACGCCAAACAAGTCCTAATTCTTGGAATACTGGTCTTGCAGTAGGTCAGCAACAACACTAAATCCACAGAAAGCTGGTCAGCACTTCCTGCTCTGTGACTGGGAAGAGAACAAAGTGCTTGGACTTATAACACTGAATTCCTGTTTGCATGTTCCAGTAAACCATGTTTCACTAATTTTGGCACCAAGATATAAAGAAGTCTCTTGAGTTCTAAGAAACACAGGATAAATTTATGTTTACAAGAACATGCAGCATCACAGTGAAGAATCTTTCCTTGAAAACAGCAGACTGAACTCTATGAACTCTCAAGAAAACAATGACCAAAAGGATTATTCCCTAATAAATCTATATATTAAGTCTTCCCATATTAGAGACATATCACAATAACAAAGGGGCTGGAAGACATGTGTGTTAATAATGTAATATTTAGACACATACAATCCACTTGGATGTAAAACAAAGAACTACCTACAGAGTGTAGAGAACTGTTGTTCTTCAAAACCCTCAGAGCTGGTCTTCTTTGGAAAACACAGAAAAAAGATTCCCCATTAGAGATACTAAGTTGCTTGTAAGTGAACAAAGCAAAATGCCTATTTATTTAGGCAACCCAAAAGTCAAATAAACCCCAAGCAATTCAATTTTGTGGAAAAGTTCTCTTTTAATGCATGCTAGGCTTAATTATTTTAAGAACATCTTTTCCTCAGACAAGGGAAAGGTCTAAACAAGCACTGGAGCCAAAAAACTTAAATTCTAACCCAGACAAATTGTCCAGAGATTCAGAAATTGCACTGACAATAGAAAGCAGTCCTTCCATCCCACAACACTTATCTAAGGCTAATAACTTAAGCTAACAAAGGATCCAGAGCATGAGCATGCTAAAACCACAGCAACTCTAATACCCAACAAGGACTTAAAGACTTCTAAGTCTTTAAAAGACTTTCTGGTTAGAGGGACAGCATAAAAAAATAAAATAGGGCGAGATCTTTGTTAGGAAACAGATGTTTCTACACAAACTATTACTTAATCTTCCTTCTGTAAAGATTCAAGCTGAAAGCAAAGGCTACTAAATGTGACTTGCTGCACTGAAGTAGCTATGTGCAAGGAAGTTCATTCCCTAGATCTTAAAAAAATATATATAATAAACACCAAGACTAATGTGCCACCAGGAACACTTGGTCCTCCTGAGCACTGAGATGGGAAATCCCCATTTTTGTACATACTGATTTCAGAAAAACTGGTTTCTACTGCTGGAACACGTGCTTGAACTTCAGGAAAACATTAAAAAGGGTGAATGGGTTGGCACTAGCCAGCTTTAGAAGCCAGATGGAAGAGGAAGAATGTTAAAGAACTCCAAGATAGGTTAGTGTAGAAGAAGTGAGGGTTTCTCCCCTGAACCTGTAGGAAAAACAACCTCAAGCCTTTTAATGAGCTGTACCCACGTCTTGATTTCACCTTCAAAATGAACACTCCAATCCACCCCAGTGACTGTGCCCTCTGCCCAAAGGGTATTTACACTCTGCCAGTGGGCTTCTCTTGTTTGGAAAAGACAAGTCAGAACACAAAGAGTGTCCCCCATTAAACCCTTTTGTTTTCCATCTCTGCCTGCTGGCAGGCCAAGGTGAACAGTATGGCAAAGCAAAAGTAGCGGAATTTATTTTCCTGCCATTAAAGTTTAGAAAGCCTAACTGCTCCAAGCCCTTTATTTTGTTAAAGAAATAAAATTTGCACTTGTGCTGACATTTTGCAGGCAAGGTTCCAGAGTGATGGGTTTAAAAACAGCTGAGTTACAATACCCTAAAGAACAATTTGTAAGAGAAATGGCAGCAACCGTTAACTGAAGCATTATATATCTGTTCATGTCTCTGTTTGAGGCTGGGCTCTCAAAGTCATATTGCTTTTAGCTTTGTGTTTGTTTCAGCTCCAAAGTTACTTAATTTTAGATATTTAATGTTTTTATAAATCAATTAGATTTCTAGGGCTTTATGGCAAAAGTATGCACTCACTTGCCTCAGTTATGAAACATCATCCCCTTAGTATAGAAAAGGATGAAGTCCAGTGGGGTCCCACATTAGAAATTGATCACAGAGGAGTGGCTGTTGACATTTTTGATTTAAGAACTTATTAGTTCATCTAGTGAGTTGTGTTTTGCAGAACTTTGCACATATAATGAGAACTGCAGAGATACAAATGTGAAATAGGACAAGCATTGTGGGCCATCATGACACTTGGAAAAATCAGTTCCCATTAAAGCAGATAGTTTTTTAAAGAAATTTCTTTTAAGTTCACATTGTTCAGCAGAGTTAATTATACCACAATACATCATCTTTTTCTCACATTTTTCTCGCTGCCCTGAAAAGGATTATATGAAAAACAAATTAATCAGAGCTCAAAGTCAACTCCAATTTCCATCTGGCTGTGCTGTGTTTTCTTTGGATGCCATTTGAGAGAAAGCGTATATGGACTTACAATATAAACTGGTCTGTCAGACACAATGAAGTGCACAGAAAATGCTCTTTACAGCATTTATACCCCATTTAACAGTTTTGGATATTCCAGTTTAGAGAACTTTTTTAATATGACTAGGATAACTTGCCTTTGTTTCACGTTCAACTCAGAATTGGAAATTAACTATTATGTATTTATTTTGCTCACTAACAGAACATAAAAATGCAACAGCTGTTTATTACCCTGCCCCACTAGTTCTGGGTAGATTATAAACACCCAGGATAATTACCAATAGTCAGATTCATGCTGTTTTCATTCAACTGCCTACAGACTTCTAAGCCTTTCCTTAAACTGCCTATCATTTATCAGACTCGGCCTAAACCAAGTACCTAATTCAGAGTCAGAAATTTGCTCTTTAAATACAAATGTATTTATTTGTTTAAAATGTAACTACCCAATATGGTAAAATACTGAAGAGAAGCAATGCACTCTTTACTTAGATAAACACAAATGCTTCCCTGGAAACAGCTTTAGTCCAGAAGTCCTGAGCTCTACCTGGTATCCAACAAGAAGCCCACTTGTGCTCTTTTTTTCTGGGACCATCCCACGGGCAAACTGCAGGGTACATAAACTTCCAAAGGCAATAGAAATACACACTCCACACTCCAGTCATCCAGATGACCTGCAGCCCATTCCTAGCCAGAGGACAGATCCAGGGCTGCTGGTGTAACTGAGATGGGGTCAATGAACTACCAGGAAAAGTGATTGCACATAACAGGTTCATACGACGAGAGTAATTAATGCTCCTTGATCTGGCAGAGCCTCCTGGCAAGTCTCTGTGTAAGTGGTGCCCTGGCTGGGAGAGCTGGGGCTGTGAACACACACACACACAGCACCACTGCTGAGGACAGGCTGGGCAGGCTCCAAACAAGCTGTGTCACAGAGTGCAGTGATCCAGCAGATTCCTCTCCACCTTAACTACGATTTGCCAAAGCTTACTGGGATCATTAAAACCATTTTGACATGCAGAGCTGCCTTGTCACCTTGAGAAACACCTGCTATCTCCTCACCATCTATTTACAAACAGTCACTTACTCCACACAGCAGCTCTTCACTCTTTTCCTGTATCTGCCAGTTACTTCAGGTCACTGGTGACTCCTGAAAGGGCTTGGCTGTTGCCCTTCAGTGTTTGGAAGGAAACCTTCCCTTTTTTCTACAGAATCTCATGCTAACACAGACAAAGCAACAGAAGAGTTTCTGTTTAACCCTACGCTACAACTTCTGCTTGCTACACCACATCCCAGCTGGACATAAATTCATCACAGTTAATTTACTATCAATAACAAGATGTTCCTGGGCAGCATTGACAGTTTACATATTCACTGGTTTTAATAAAAGAAGTATTCATTTCCGACAAGAATAATTTCATCATGATGTAGTTACAAGTTTTGTATTCCTCCAGGTTGCTCCATTTAGAAGTTCTAAAGAAACACAACTACATACATTTTTTGTGAAAAAAACCATACTCAACATTTTAAGCCTTGCCTTTGACCCTTTGCTTTTTTGGATGACATTAGAGGGCTGTACTACACTGCAGGGTCTCAATATCCTCTCAACTAGCCAGAAGTTAAAGATGGAGCAACCATCCCTGTCTGGCTCTCCCAACACCAAAAGGTCTCAGACAAAGCAGCACCAAGACAGCTCTGAGTCACCAAGTCAATCCAGCACATCCCTTTCACAATCCTAAAGCCTTTTCAACACAAGTCTACTCCAGCTGGGTCAGGCTTCCCCTAGCAACAGAGCCTTGTTCAGCCTGAGCAGTCCTTTGCATCTCTGAAATGAGAATGAGGATAGACAGCCTGCCATGAGCATCTCACCAGCAACCTCAATGTCAACTCACACTCACCTTTTTCCTGATTTCCCTTTGTTTTCCCCCTTCTGACTTCCCTTCTGTGAAAACTGTTTCCTTTACTTCACAGCAGAGATGCAAAATTAATCTTAAATGAGGATACCTTCAGTTTTACAAAGAGCATGTCTTTACACCAGTTGCTGAAAAAAGCACTGAAGGTGCAGAAATGGTTTTAATTCCATATTGTTTTCCTGCCATGGGGTTGTAACACCCATTCTGAGGGCCAAGTCTATGATCCACAAGGGTCCAAAGGGTTCTTTTTTAAGGGAGGGCATGAGGTTGCTCAACTTCTCATCTATCCTGAAACTCTGCACAGTTGGTAACAAGCACAGTGTGTTACCATCAGCGCAGGACCAATTCCCACACAAAGAAAGAACTACAAGGCTTAATACAAGAAGACAATTGTGGCTGGTTCTACTTTTAGAGTAGCTTGCTCACACCACCACAGCTCACTTTGCCAATAATGGCTTTTCTGAGCACACTCCACTCCAAGGAGAGGTTGGCTTTCCCAGACAGCTACTGCTGCTCTCTGGTCAGCAGAGAGCTGATGTTACTGAGAGCAGAACATTTCTCTCTCCCAAACTGCTGTAATGAAAGAGGCCTGACCACACCACCCCTCAGTAATGTCAGCCCAGAGCTGTGGGTCTTTCCGGGAGATCAGCACATCTTCTGAACAGTGTTGTTATTTATTCCCAACAGAGCCACTTCCTTTTCATCATGTGTTTTTTAGTTTTAATCTATGGCAGGTCCTTATAAAGAAAGAGTCCAAAACAGCTACTGAATGTGGCTGTGGTCCAGCAGCCCTCATCCCAGATTCCCAGCATGCAGCATCCCTTTTCAGGCAAGCATCTCCAGAGTTCCCATCCCTCTCTCACAACAACAAAACATGTTTATTGCACTGAGTGGATTTAGATCTGTATAAAGTATCAGGGGCTGCATATTGACATGTTTACTATTTACTGGATCAATCCAATGGAGAGGTTGTCTGGCACTGGAAAAAAACCTTCAGGCTCTAAAAAAATTCCTTGAAGACACTAAAAGGTTGAATCATGTTAGGAAAAAGGAACTGAACTTAAGATAAAGCTAATCATCAGGTTTACAAGGAGCCTCTATCCTACATGACTAATTGCTCAGAAGAGGAGCAGAAGGACACATCAGTGAAAATTCAGACGGAATAGTCTGAAAATGTGATGCCCACACAAACTACACACAGGGGAAAGTATAACTTGACCTTAGTATCTCTCTTCATTCTTACTCCTAAGAATCATGCATGTTTTAAGGAAGCCATCCCTTTCAATGACATGGCAGGCAAAACTAGAAAGTCTGAGAAGGAACAGCTTAGCAACCACAATTTCCCTTCGAGCCCATGAAAAGTTTCAGTACAGTTGCACCATTTGCAGACGTAAGGAAAAAAAAAATTACTACTGAAGTCTCAGGATTCTTTAATTGCATACTCTGCAAAGAAGAAATTAAATGTGGAGTTCACAGAAATCAGTGGTTGGAGAGATTGCTTATGACACTTTACATTAACACAGGATTCCACCACCCACTGAGCTCTTGGTTTTGCCTCCATAGTGACACTATGAATGAGATATATATTTTAGTGTCTTTAATGTACTTACACAACCTCCCACAAAATTTCTGTACTCTCTAAGCTCACCTATCCTGTATGTGTCACATCAATCACTAGATCTCTTCCCAGGGAAGCCAGCTTCTGTGTTACCTCTTGGGATGTCAGAACCAGTAACAAGGAGGGAACTAAATCGACATCACGATTCAAGCTGCTTCCCTACCCACTGAACTATTTCTCTTCACTGAATATGAGACATAAACCTCTTTACATTTACCAAGATTTTATGAAGCTACATCTCTCAGGGTGGGGAGGGGACAGAAAAAAAGGCACCCCACAACCCAGAAAATGTCAATCGTTTTAGATTTTGCTAAGCAAGACCATAATTGAATTTCAACTTCTGTATTTCCAGCACCAGCACAACGCTGCCATCTTTGGCTTTCAAAACATGAAACGGAATACTCAAACCCAAATAAAACCCCACTGTTTCCATTTGAATACAAGTCCTGAGAACATTCTTCATAACGTATCTAAGGCCAAGAAAGAGGGCTTGGGGCTTTTTTTCATTTAATTACAAGTTAAGTTTTGGAGGACAAAGTCAGACCACTACGATCTTCAAAACACTCACGGGACTGGAGATTATATTGCAATGTAGCTTGTAATTTCTGAGAAATACAGTATATTATCATTAATTTACCTCATGCTACTCATCACTCCTATCAACCTTTTACAGAACTGTTTTCACCCAGATTTGGAAGGAAAAAGTGGTGTCACAAGAGGCCAAACAAATTTGGTGCAAATACTTTAAAAGGCAATTAGATTCCCCTTCTCCACACACATTCTCCTTGTCTCCCACAGCCCTTAGAAAAATACACAGATTCTACTTTAATTTTCTCTTCTGCCACTCTACTAACTATATATTCCAAATCCAAGGGCCACTATGTTACCACGCTGACCAGAACAAAACATTGACAAAAATAACACACAAAAGGGCTACAACCCACATCACAAACTAAAACTGTCTCTGCCTTTTTGCTCTTGCAATTTTCAGCTGTCATTGGCTAAAGATATCTCTGGCATTGCTGCTTTCCATGAACTTCCTCCAACTTCCCCGTAAGTTTACACAAATAAAATTTCAGAATAAATCACATATCTGTCCCTCATCTCACTTTCTTTCTCTCTGCCAACATTTTACTTTGAGTATCAACAGGAACAGCAGCTTAGCAAAAGCAGAGCCAACAAAACGAACTGCATCCCTTTAATAACACTGATTGATGCCTTCTCTGCACAGCTCACCAGAGCAAGGAGGTCTAGAATTAGCCCAGCTCACGTGAAAGCATCCTCATGACAAGTCATCCCCAAATTAATCCTCTCTGACCAAGACTGCTCTGATACACCACATCCCTCAGGGGTTCCTGTGAAGCCACATCCATTACCTCCTGCTGCTGAAAAAGCACATCAGTGCCTGGGCTGGCAGGGAATCCTGCTCATCCTCGTGGGGGCACAGGGCAGGAATGGAAGGAGGAGAAACATCCAGCCCAGAACCCCCGGCTATCAAAGCCAGGAAAAGAAGCACCAAACTTTTAACCCTGATCTCTAGCGCCCAGGTTGTGGGCAATGCCTGTAAGATTCTCTGCCAAAGAAGAAGAAAAGAAGAGCTAAGGATGAACCTCACCAGCAAATTCCTCACCCATTAACACCCCGTAGGTGTCAAACACTGAAAGCCATTGTCTGAACCTTACCGTGGCTGGAGCTGAACGCTCTGACCTCTGGCAAGCTGCTCCTGTGCATTTATAGGCAAAGGAAAAGGTGTTTAGAAGCACCAGCTGAATGCAACTCTAGGATAATTCCCTGCAACACTGCAGAGTCACAGCCTGGTTGAGTTTGTGAGGAAATTGTTAAACAACAAAAATAAAACTGCAGAAGAAAGCAGGCAATGCCTAAATCACTGAAGATGAGCCTCCTCCTCACAGGAGACTTCAAACCTCTGCACTTTTTCCTATCCCACACTCTAACTTCCCTGACAGCACCACAAAATGAGCATGTGCCATTCTACACAAAATATGTAACATACAAGTGAGTACGTGGCACATTATGATCAGTAACTATGAGAGTAAAACATTTTTTTAATGGTGCTAATAAAGTTTAAACCCAATGCCAGCAGCTTCAGTCTAATGCCTGCTAAAGCAAAAATGGAAGACTGAAATTACAAGCTGTTTATAACACTGAATTTATGTTTCACAATCTGTGATGACAATAGAGCTTAGCAAAAATTGTCTCTCCTGGGGACTGTTCTTTCCACCTTTAAAAAAAAAAAGTTGTGCGCGTGATTTTATTTATTTGTTTTTAAAACAGTTGTCTGCACATCCAAGTGACTCAGCAATTGGCTGACAAAAACCTATGGGATGTACACTTAGGTAGCTGGGATAAGCAGCCAAATCCTTCCAGAATGGAAATTCATCATGTGGCTGGGCTCAGCAACTCACATTTAGGAAGACTTTACCATGCTCTCAGCTGCCTGCCACCCTGCAGTAATCTAGGAAAGCTGTCACTCTTTAAAAGCTTTTGGGGAATCTTTTTAGCGTTATTATTTTCCAAAAACGGCTGGCTAATTAGGCCAGATCATTCAGGCTTCATTAGAAGCCAACTGACAAAACAGTATCATAACATACAATTGCATCCATAATGGTCAGCAAAGGATTTAATAGTGAGTCATAGATCCACAGAAAAATTACAAGTCTGATGCAATTACTCTTAACAATATGCAACACAGGGCCCTACTATGCTGTGCTAACCAGCTCTTAAGCAATCAAACACAGAAATCTCACATTCTCTGGCCTTCCACAGTAATGTTTCTGTTTTAATAAACTGAACTAAGACTTCTATTAGTCCATTAGTATTTCCACCAAAATAGAAATTTAACGTGGTGCTAAAAAATAAATAATGATCTAACTGAACAGAAGAAAAAGTTAATGCTATCAAACTTCATTTAACAGTACAGGGAGCTCTCCCATCCCTCCCTTCACATGGCAGCTACACAGCTTAAAAATCACATAGGTCATGCTGTAACCTGCTCTCTCAAGGCAGTTAAAATATGACCAACTTGCAATCCCCAAAAAGGGCTTTAAAGGTATTAAATTACATACATGCAGGTGCTGTGGGGCTTTCCAGCCATGAGCTAACTGGATTGAAAAAAGAACCTTCCTCTCCAAACACAAGGTAAAACATGTGGGCTGGCGCCAGAGACAAGGTAACATAGTTCAGGCCTTATCAACCAGAAACACTTGGACCAGAACACAGTTTAAAGCAAATGTAAACTAAAGTAACTATACCAGGAGGAGTTCTTATGTGAACTCACTTTTCTGATGAATTGGATGCTTCTGACTCACTTTTACTATCACAAACACAGCCCAAGGGAAGTGTCCTTTGTACCACGAGGGCAGCGTTCACACGGTATTAATTGTCTCAGAGGCATCACAGCACAATAACCACGGAAAAAGAGAACCAAACACCTCTGTGATACCACTCAAGATGAGCCTCTCCTCAAACAAAACGTCCTTAATGCACACAGGTAAGAAGCTACCAGATAAACAGGGTTAAAGCATGGGAAAGCAGAGCTCTTTAGGCACAGTCAACCACTGGAACTCCAGGAGTTTCATTTCTCTGAAAATACAAGGAAAGCTTGAGTATAGGATTTTCAACATATCTGTGCAGATGTTCTCATCAGCAACTGATTGAATCTTACCGTAAAACAGTAAAAATAAAAAATAAAATAACCTAAATTTATACAACTTATTAAAAAGAGAAGAGCCAACAGTGGTTTCCATCCACCTTCCACATTTACATTCAAGGTGATATTTCAGCCCATACTGTCTATTTTACATTCACATACTGCCCAAGACATTGGATTTCCAACCTCAAACACAGTTTTTAGACACTGCCTAGAAGCACTGTGGGTGATGCACGACGCTGCAATTCTGGTGAGCAAAACAGTTTGGGTATTTAACCAGCCAGGCTCTGCTGAGTTCTATTGCCTGGCAACTGCAATTCCTGTCACCATATCCACTTTTATCAGAGGAGCACTGGAATGGCAGAGCAGGCAGGAGATTTACTGTTCACCCTCTGGTGGGTGGTTGTGGAGAGCCTGGGGTGCAACACGTTACCCTGATGCATTTCTAACAAATTCCCCCATGAGAAAGCAGTGGGTTCAACAGGGTGAGACAAATAAATCCACGGCACCTTTCATTCAGCAGCTCCTCATCAGGGATTAGCTACTCCACCCCCTTCTCAGCCAAAACTGGGGGGAAGAGCGTTGCAAGAAGGGTGTTGCAAGACTTGGGGGGGAAGAGGATGCAGGAAGTTACAGGAGATGGGACTAGGACACACCAAGCAGCAAATATCAAACCTGGATGCTGCTCTAGACACTCCCAGCTCCAGGAACCTCCCCTCACTGGGATCTGCAGCAGCAGAGATTTATTCCAGAAGGTAAATCAAGGCAAGACCAAGAGGGAGAGCTCAGTCTGCATCACTGTTTTTACCCTGTACACACGTCACTCTCCTAGGTAAAGGCACAAATGAAGAACAAACGCTTAACCTGACTGTAGCCAGTTCCCTGGTACTATTTCACTATTTGTTCTCATCATAAAGAAGATAACATAAGAAATTAGAAGAAATTTCAGTCAGAAAAGATGGTTAACACCAAGGAGAGAAAAACAATCGAGTGAAAGTTTTGCTTTGTTTTTATAGCAGATATCTACAGAACGATGTACACAAAACAAAATTTTAACTCCAGCACACAATTTTCAAGTAATCTTTAAAACTAGCTTGTTGCATTCACCAGGAAAAAGTGGATCTAAACATGCTTTTCTAGGTTTAACCTGAACTGATCCTTGACAGCCATGATTTTTGGAAAGATTACTATCTTAAAAAATCTCATCCTCTCAAAAATCAATTTTCATCTTAGGCAGGGGGAGCACGATACACTAGAAGTTTTTAGACTCAAATTTTCTTAACAGCAATAGAACTTAAGTGCCATGACCTGTTTGATGGAATTAAAATAAAAATATTCTCCCTGCAGGAACTGTGCAGTTCCCTGGACAACTGCTGTCAAAAAATGGTTTAGCACTAGAACACCTGGAATCTCAGCCTGTGAGCAGGTGTGTTTCTTCAGCCAATTATTAACAAATGTATACTACTTAATATTTAAATTATTACGGAAAATAGAATCAACCTATGATAAGAAATCTTTCCTTAGAGAACTTAAGATTAAAAATTGAACAGTGAACTTTATCCACTGCAACAAATAAAAGGAGGAACTAGACAAAGGGAAGCAAGAGAAACCACAAGAACCCTGTAACACACTCCTAAATATATAAACCTAAGTGACATATCCTTTAGTTTCATTGCATTCAGAAACCTTTTTATCATGGTAACAATACAGACACTTTACATTCTGCAAGACAGACAAAAAAATAAAAATATTAGCTGATCTCAATAGCTGCCATCTCTCAAACAGAGGAACCACCCTAAAAAAAAAAAAAAAATCTGAACATCTCCCGATGAGAAGGAAACCAACACAGGCAGAAGCTGCTCACAAGACTTTAGACTTAGGCTACATGATTTCATCAAAGCAAACCTCTCTCTGGACCCAGACTACATTCAAAAACATCTTAAACATCTTGGTGAGACTGTTTCCTTCAGACACAAGGAAGGTTTCTCCAAGCTCTGAAATCCCACAACTAATTATAGCACACCCCACATCCTTCCCCACCATCATCAACAGCAAAACCAGCTGCCAATCTGGGAGATAGAAGAACAATCTAATCTCCACTGTGCCACTACAGCCACCCCAAAAAAAGGCATTCTTTTGCCTGTAGTTATGATCTGCCTGCCCAAACAACACCAATCCCCACCAGCCGCAGAGCTCCTGCCAACACAAACTGCGCTGTCGGGGCGGGTGTTGGGTGGCACGGCCGCGCTGGGTAACACTGCCACATCCACATCCAAGGCTTTAAACCAAGCCAGAGAAAGAAAAACATAAAGCAACAGAAGGGGGGGAAAAAAGCACAGGTAAAAAGGATCTGGGCAAGAACACCCTCCTTTCCAGCTGCCAGCCTGAAGGTGAACCGGTGCGGGAGCAGAGGTGACGGACAGACTTCGGTCTGACAGCTCGGCCGGCCCCGCTCCGCTGTTGTGAGAGAAAACCACGGTATTTGTGCAAGGCTAGTTGGTTCCATGTTAAGAAAACACATCTAAGCCGACAGTGCTTTGCTTTACCACATGCCAGCTTCATTCAGCTTCAGAGGCAGAAAGCAGGACTCGGTCTCCTCATTGCCTCCCCAGTCAACCGGCAATTTAGGACACAGACAGTCCTGAGCTCCGAACCGCCCCCAGACCTGTGTGCCTTTAACAGAAAACTTCCTCGTCCTCTTTGGAAAACATGAGTGCCCAAAGAAGGAGGTCCCTTAGTGACAGCAATGACTGTGTTGGGTAACACTGTGTAAAGACGTGTACAATGGAACAGATAAAAACAAAGAAATTCAAAGAAAGAGACCGGGAAGCAATCTTTGTTTTGGTGTCAATTGGTGCCCAGCCATGCCGGGAGAGGTGAGGAACGGGAACAGGTCATCGTGGAGACCGTGCATTTATTATAATGTCACAACAAAAAGAGAGTAGCTGTGACTAACAGAGCCAGTGAGCTCCGGGCAGCTAAACCAATCCAAAGGCTGACGGTTTATCGGAAAGGAAAGGCTGGTCAAAAGGAAGTAATGAAGCAGATATCCATCAAAGAACAAAAAGCAGGTCTGAGCACAGAGCCAGAAGCGAGACTGCACCAGAACTTACAAATGAAGTGTAAAACATCAGACTTGGCAATCCTGCTGCCAAGGAATTATTTACCACACGACGATCAATATTACAATACACACAGAGACGAGTATTTTTATCTCAACCTCCATTTGACCCGGTGGGAGCTACAGACACTTTCTCACACTAATTCACATACTTCAAGGAGAGTCAAGATGGGAAAAAACGAGTTGGAAGCATTTCAGGTTCTGTCTCCTTTCAGCTCATTTTCACTGAATCATACCAAAACTATCTGAGGGAACAGTTCAGACCAAAACCATCTGAGGGAATAGTTCAGAATTGATTTGTGCTACCCAAGACCTGATCAGTAAAGCAAAATATTCAAGGATCACAAGAAAAGGTTTTGTTCATGCATTGAGCCAAATCCTAGTTGTGCTGTCAGTCCTTTCAAGTCTTTGCCCTTCCTTCACTGCATCAAAACCATCTTTTAAAAATTCCTCTGAAAACCCTGGACAAGTGCCTGAACTTCCAAGATCTATTCTCTATAGCCTTGAGCAAGAGTGATGAGAAATAAGCTTTCTCTCTCAATGGCTACTTTTAAGTTAAAAAAAAAAAAAGGAAACCACTACTAGACCTATTACAAATTTGGAAACTGCAGCTCAGAAAATAGGGAAGGAGGGGAAGGCAATGGAGGGAGGAAGAAGAGGTCTGATTTTCAGACAATCAACTTGAAAAATCCTTACTTCAGTGAACTGGCAAATAATGTGTTAGACATCTCGCTTCTGAAACACAGCCATGCTAAAGGGAAAAGGGTTAATTATATCCCTTATGCTCCAGAGTATTTCAACAGGCTACGCATTATGTTCTTCTGAAGGGCAAGTTGTTATTTTATTTATTGTTTAAAGCACAAACATAAACACAAAGTGTCCAACCCTAAGGTGGTGATTACCACTTTTACTTAAACAGAAATGCAGGGCTGCAGGCTTTCTCTGCTATAAAGCTTTTAAACCTGTTCTGTTCCTCTGACATTTTCCCCCCTCACTCTTCTCTGATAGAGATCACAAAAACAACTAAGACATCTGACATACAGGAGAACATCCTGCTGATTAAGAGAAAACAAGAGCACATTACTCTTGAGAGGATACAAAGCATCAGTTCCTAATGCGTTCTACTCTGTCAGCACAACGGGCTTCTTGTCATTTCAAAGGGAAACTGGTCATATTGATTTTTCCAAAACACAAGTATTATAAAAATATTATACATTTAATTGGTCTTAACAAAGTGCTCTTGTAGTGGGGACATCAACAGAGATCCAATAGGACAAGATATAAGGTATCAAGGTGTGGCTGTAAGTATTTGAAGATTCCCCGCAAGCAACAGCATTGAGAACTGCCAAGATCACTCCTCATAAAGCTTCCTGCAGCTCCTTTAAACCTTACTACAACTGAGAGATGTCTTTAAAGTGTGGCAACTCTTACTCCTGAATTCACAACACCCTGAACAAACATCATACTCTGCTGAAAACCACTGTCCCTTCCACGCCTCACCAAATTTCAACCATGCAACTCAGTGCTCCATGTTTGCTCAACTTTTTTCTAGAGGAAAGGAAAAGTTCTTTACACCCTCTCAGAGCAATTTATTCCTCTCGTTGTTCCCTTGCAAAAGCCAGACCAACTGAATCAGCTCCTCTGACTGCAAACCGCACACCCTGCCTGTCAGGAAGCCGGCAGGATTATTTTTTTTCCACTTTTGTTTACAAATTCGAAAGCTGAGCTGTTCTAACACAGCAGCATCAGCCATCTCTTTCTCCCTCATTCCCAGTTTTCTACAATCTTAATTAAGGAAACACCAGGGAAAATTTGTACATGCTTTCCAAGGAAAAGGTATAGATTTCTTCTTCTCTTGGCTCTTTATTTCTGTTTGAACACAATCTATCAGAGTGTACAGCCAGGACAAGTCTCAATGGTTCAAAGACCATCTGAAAAGTCGTTAGGCAGAACACAGGTTGTTACTTTCCCTCTGAGAATACTCCTTCAGAAAAATTCTTTAAAATCAGAATTTTGTGAGGAATGCAGCAGAGGAGCATCCTCCCACCTCCTCTTAGTCCTCCAGGGAACTAAACTAAGTTCTCTCTTCCTGAAGTGATACTTCAAGGCTCCTTTACAGCTTGCTTCCAGTGTAACTCAGAAGAGGGTACATCCTCCCTTTAATTTCTTCCAACAAATCCCCTTTCAGCAGAATTTACTCTCACATATGCAACGTGGGCAGAGTCTAGTAATGTGACTTAATAGTTCCTAACCAAAAAAAAAAAAAAAAAAGGTTTTGCTAATAGTAAATTCTAGGAAGGAAAAAAAAAATTAAACCTTACCTGCACACAGTTACCACAGTGTTTCTAATTAGTATCTGTCAAAAGAGCATTTTCATCACAAGAACAAAGCTGCAGAATGACAATTTGCCATTTATCAAAAAGTAACTGCAAACAACAACAGACACACAAAATGTTCTGTGTCCCACCCCACTGCTGCCCCTGCATCCCCTCCTCTGCCTCTGTCCCTGGCTGCAGAGGAGCAGGGCACAGCAAACAGCATTGGCAGCACGGGGATTTCAGGGCACAATGGTCTGAGCCAAGCAACAGAAACACAGGTCAGTTAGAAACAACTCCAGTAGAGGAGACTAATGAAAACTTTAATCTTCAGCTTCTATCATTAGCCACTTAAGACACCTCTTCCCCCCACCTTGCTGCGGGGCGAGCGTATTTTAGTGCGCGGATTATCATTCCTGGGAGGTAACTCAGCCAGCCAGACCATCACACACACACCTGTTCTCACTGCAGACATCCCTGTCCTGACACCCAAGGCAGCGTTGAGTTACTTCATAGAGAGTCACTTCCACATTCCAGCCTCAAACTCCCCTCCAAGAAGTGATCAGTCACTCTCGGCTTTCACACTCCAGTAATTTTGGAATCAACAGGAAATGGAGATCAATTGTGATTTTACTAACTCAATAGTGACTCATCATTCAACTCCCTGTAGCCTTCGAATTCATCTGTGAAGAGACATGATAGCGAGGCCAAATTAAAAATAGCAAATCTGGCTCACTCACAATTAACACTCACTTGTCCATCAGATTTGCCCTGGATTGCAACATTTTCGGGATTGCGACATTCTGACCGTTTTGCGTCAGATCCCAAACGCACTCACAGTTTGTCTCTCTCAATTCAACGAGGAAAAATAATCAATAGGAAAATTTATTATAGAAACCAGCTGTACCACACCCTCTAACATCCATCCATTGCTCAATTTGCACATCTGAATAAGAGTTAACTCTGCCTATTGGTGTTAGCAGCCACTGACAACGAATCTTCTATTCTCTGTATTATGAAAATACTCTCAAATCATTAATTTCTTTCTGCTTACACAACCTTCAAGCCAAAAAAAAAAAAACCCCACATTTGCATGAAATCGAAAGTCAATAAAAAACAATTATTTCATTTACAAAAATAGAAAATCGTTTTATATAAACCATTTAAATGCATTCTTCTAAAAATAAACTTAATTACAAATCTAACATGAAACTGTAACAGCATATATTAGGGCAAATGCCTACTGTAATTTAAATAAAATAAAAATAGTAAGCATATAATTTACACCAAAAAAAAAGTTGGGACTGGTGAATTTGCTGTTCAGTGCTCTCTTGAAGCCACTCTTTGATGAAATGCTCAGAGAGCTTTTACCTTCAACAGCTACTTCTGCAGTGCCTCATTTCAGTTTTCTCCAATGGTTCAATTCAACCAGCTCTTAATCCCAAATTAAAAAGGACTCCTGCATAGAAACCTGTGAAACAGTCAGTGGGCAAGATCTATGAACTCTAAACTTTTGAGAAACAATGACAAACTATTTTTTCTGTTTATTTTTTTTTTAATCATGCCTCTCCTTCACACTTGGAGTTTTAATTAAATCTCAAAACCCAGATCTTCTGCATTTCAATTAAAATTCCATTTTCCATCCAAATAAAAAAATAACACAAATGAGAAGTAATCTACCAGAAAATACATCATTTGCCATTTTGTCACTTAAAAATGTGAAAATTAAGGATCTGAGCCAATGCATCCAAGGCATCTAATTATTTACATGAATTTGTAGAAACACATTGCTATTCACCAGCAAAAAGGTCTGTACTTTCAAAAATGGTTGGTTGTGAATCAGAGTTCTAACAGCTGTCAGTCATTAAAAAAAATCCAACTAAAAATACGCAAAATGAGATTCAAACTGTATATTCAGAGTGAGCTCTTCCTGCTTGCTGCTGTAAGTCACTAGGAAAACCATTTACTCCATATCAATAAAAGAAAAAAAAATACTAGTAGTGCTCTAAGGCGTTCATACTAAGGAAGAAATAAACTTTGAAGGACAAATTGGACCTAAATTGGCAACATTTTCACCACAAGGTTGCAAGATCCCATCCCCTTGGCCTCTCACAGGGCACTTCCATGAGAACAGAGGGGAATGAGGGCAACCAGGGTGTGCAGACACTCTAAATGAAGCATCCCTCCCTCCCCCTGCAAAAATCAGTAAACATGATGTGACAATTACATCCTCAGCCCCCCTGCTCTCCCCTTAAACAGGATTCACCTCTTCCCATGTCAGCAGCTCTGGAGAAGCTACAAGGGCATCAAACACAAACTCGAGGCAGGAGACACTGGGAGCAGGGAGAGTCATGCTCAGCTCAGAGCAGTGTTTTGATCCTGCACTGAACAAGGGCTGTGGCCACACATGCAACAAGCAAGAAATAGCTGCACACTTCTGTGAGCAGCTGCTCCTGAACAAGGAAAAGAAATCCCATGGAATGAACAGAGATTATCCCAGCACATCCTCACAGCGAGGCCAAGCCACGCTCAACCCACCTCAACTTTTGTTTCATTCTTGCTGCACATGACACCAGGTAACGTTCACAGTTGCCTGCGAAGATCTGGGTGTATTTTTAGCGTAATATACTATCTCCTTATCAGTCAGCTGATGCCAACACCCCCATCCTCACACTTCTGTTCAGAGTACAGTCATCCAACGCCTGGCAAGGAGCAGCTTCCCAGGGAAAGTGCTGTCACCTGGATGACAGAGCCACACGAGCATCCCAAGTCACGTCCCTGCTGCAAAAACTGAGCCTTTAACCACCCCCCAAGGACTGCACTTTCTGTCTTTTACAAATGGGGAGGGAAATACAGACACCCGGAGGAGGAATACAATTTCTTCCCAACCCTTCAATACTGGCAGCTCCTAAAGCACGAGATGTGATCACTCCCTATTTTAGCATGCATGACTACCAATGCTCACACAAATTATCTGGTTCCTTTTAAAATCCAGAATTTAAAATTACAGTGTTTAACTTGAGGCTTTTCTATCCAACTAGTGGATAGACAGAGGTGAATGCACTGATAACTTCTTGCTACGCTTTATTTGCTCTTCGTTAAAAAGAAGACCCTTGCTCTGAATTTACGCTTTTCAAATCAGGATTTAAATAAAATCAGATCTGGAAAGAAAAACAAATGTGAATACAACTGTGAAGCACTATGATACAGCATCTGATTCTCACATTCCAACTCTCTCGCTCCTCAGCCCTGCAATGTATCACAGACAAATTTAAAAATAAAGTCACTGGTATCAACTACAAAGACACCAAGAAAATCCTCAGACACTGTTGGCTTAGCCAGTGGAATGTGTAATTCTTGTCTACATACTATCACTTTCTTTCATGAAAAATACTGGAAATATCTTTTTGCCAGGTTAACCAACTCTAACTTCAATCTCGCTGACATTTCTTAAGCAGAGCTGAATAATTCCATTCATATGCAAATGGTACAATAAGTCGTGAGTAGCAGCATTTGCAGCTCCCTCAAAGAGATGAGCATTTACTCTCTCCAAGTCTCATCTGCAGTGATGTACCCAAAATGTTATCGGGCCCAAAAGGTACAGCCCCAGCGATTTACAGAAGGAATATTTTCAGCCTTGATGTTGATTGGAATTTTTTTGTTTGGTTTTTTTTTTTTTTAAACTTTGTGGGGTATTTTTAAATATTAAAGAGATGAAAGAATCGAGAACTGAGATTGCATCTGTTGCCATCACAATTTAACCACAGTCCATGTATTTATACAGTGGAATCTCCAAAATAACACTGCATCTGTTAAGATGACGGTGTTTTTCCATGGGCTGCACTGTGTTGTAGTGGAGTTACTCTAAAGCTGATGCTTTTGAAGTGCTGATTGCGATCCACCCCGAATTCCTTTTGTAATCTTCCTCAAACGTGTTGAATTATAAAGCCGTTGTGTTCCTCAGTGTGGCTTGGGAACAACAAAACCCTCATACATCTCATCAGTGGGCATTTGGCACTGAAGCCTCACAGCTAATGCAACATGTTTATTTAAACAATGAACTACCCAAAGAGCTGCACAGCCCGTGTACAAACAGATGTGTGTTCCATGTGTGCTCTGCTGCAGCCCAGAACCTCCACCACACACACTCCACTGCCCTTCTCTGTGCCTGATTTCTGCAGGACAACAACTGAACTGACTTGGAAGGGCCTTTGTTCCTTCACTGGCCACTTCAGAACCACAACCCACCTAAGAATATCTAAGCCTGAAACTTAAAGAGAATCTCACAACAGAATTTGAATATTCAATATGTATGTCATGCCTCTTGTTGAGACATAGTATCAGTGAAAATATTTGTCCACGTAGTCAGCCTACTCCAATGTGACAAAAATATAAACATTTTATTAGCACTCACACAAAAAATAAACAAACAAACCTTCAGTCACTCCCAGGCAGGACCCTGGCAGGCTCAAGTCAGTCTCTAACCAAGCCAAGTCTCAAGTTTGAAACAACAAATTTGCTTTTCTTACACCCCATTGCTACTCTTTTCTACAGGGACAACTGCAGAGACTCCAGCTCCACCAAGGGCGTAGCTGCAGGGAATACCAACATCACTTAATAACACAGAATCTCCACATCCAAGGAGCACAATCAACAGGACTAACAACAGACCCTTTGACTTTCTACATCCTCCTCCACATACAAGTGGTCACACATCCTACTAGTCTTCAACTGCCCCCAGTCTCCCACCTCTCAGGTCTGAGGAAGAGGAGCAAAGTGCACAGAGTAGCAGCAATTCACATGGACCTCTGAAAACACCTGGATATTCACTCATTCCATACATCCCAGGAGACACAGCGTGCAAGGGACCGATAAATTTACATCCATCTCACAAACAAACAACAAGACAAAAGCTTCAGCCACAACGAGCTGAAAGGTGATGTTAACTGCAATCAGTACAGCATCACAAGCTGCTTCCTCCTGCTGGGGCTCACAACAACCAGAGAGAAGTAACAGCTAATCCAGTAGTGGAAGTCAGGCTCTATCACAATTCCAGTGGGCTCCCCCTTCTATCCAGTGGAATTCTTAAAGTTTGTGCCATCACCCTGCTGAGTCTCTCTAAAGTTGGTTCTCAGCAGAAAAAAAAAAGGTAGAACCACCTGAAAGCTTAAAAAACCCAATCCATTCTATGTAAGCCCAGCAGTATTTTTGAGAACAAACCAAATCCCCAGTGGGACACATGGAATTTGACTAAGGAAGACAACAACTTAACGACACATCAAAAAATCCCAGAAAAGAGAAAATAAGAACACAGTAAAAACTAATTTCTGCCCTGGCAGAGTACGGGGACAGGGTAAACAAGGAATTTCCACTGCCATTTCAACTCTTCACACTTCAGCCAAGTGTTACTCTGAGGTCAGCTGAGCTGAGCAAACACGCGTCCGGTCCTACAGTGCAGGGCTGGTTCCTCACTCCCTGCCCAGCAAGAACAGAGTGCACTCTTCAAACCTTTCAAGGCTACTCTCACACACACAGACCCAAGGGGATGTGAGAAGAGCAGCAGCAAAGTAAAAAGTATTACTTGTAGAAGGTCAAAATGTGGAGACAACTCTAAATTGAAGCCAATGGAAATAATAAGGAAATCAGCCCAGTGAGAACCAGGGATAAAGCCCTTCCCTGCAAGTACAAGCCAATTCTCTCGTAGAAAGTTGGTTATAGACAGTTTCCAGGGGCAGCTGTCACCAGATCTTTCTCCAAAATGCTGTATCCCTTTGACTAAGGCTTAAGATTTGAACTATCCCTGTCTACAAGAAGACCTTTCACTTTGAAAAACCTGCGATCATTTTTATGGCTGCTCTATCACACATCATTATGGGGCTTTTTCCCCTATCCCATAAATTCCTCCAGGAGCTTGCTTCTCAAATATAATGAGCTGCCTGTCTACAGAATCAGGAAAATCAGCACTGAGTCAATTTATGCTTGGGGGAAGCCGTTTCTGCATCCAAGAGATCTGGAATTCTCTTTCCCCACCAATAACGCTCTCCAAACACAACGGCTCAGCTCTGGCAAACCTCTCCCGTGCACACATCTCCAGGAAGACTTTTCAAACCCAGCACCACGATCCTTATGCAAATCAGACACCTCTAAGTACAAGCATCCACTAAGTACAAGCACCTTGCTGGAACACCTCTTACAAACCCACAGCAATGTTAACAGAGAAGAGTAAATAAAACAAAGCGATGCCACCCTAACCTCAGCAACTAGCAGACCCTTTCAACTGCTGTGCTTACAACTTTTCATCCCATAAATGCTCTGCCTGGTTCAGCAGAAATGTGTCTGTAACTAAAAACAAAGCGAGCACCTTGGTCCTGCCTGCTGCTTTGTCTCATCTGTCTTACAGAAGAACTGCCACTACACCACAGTTTGAAGATAATGATGTACTCTCACTTGAGAATCACACACTCGGCTGCAGCTACCTACTGTATTCCAGTAGTAACAAATGGGAGAGATACTTCAAAGAGCACATTATCCCAGCTCTAATTTATGCATGCTCCCTCTTACCATCAAGCCATTTATTTTAAACCTGTCAGATATACTTGTAACGTGGCATCATGAATAATTTAAAAAGTAATCTGTATAAACCAAGTTTATAAACTTAACAGCAGGTACAGTACCTTTCATTCAAGCAGACTGCTCTCTGATAAAGTACAAGGGATCTTTGACTACTTCAGCATGTATTCATTTCATGCATTCTGAACTTCAAAAAATTCTTCTTTCCTGCCTCCAATCAAACCCTCTGATATTTGAGCACTATTGTGTAAGGAGATCACTTAAATGAGTAACGTAATAATTTGCAAATTGTTCATATTAAAGGAAAAGAACTACAAAGCTGCAGGAAACAGTCAGTAAAAATGACCCATCACCAATTCAACAGCAGGGGGAAAACCACTCGTGTAAAGTTTGCCTCTGCCATTAAAAGCTCTTAATATTTCCTGCATCTGCCTGATGTTGTCACTTTCTGACACTGCTCCCAGCACAGGCAGAAGGGATGCTCGACAAAGAACTCCAAAAAAAGCCCATCTGTTAAGAGAAAGTGTTTTGATCAGTTGATGCTCACACTTCCAAGTAAACAGAGCTATCTTTACAGCACGTAATGGCACCAATAAGGGGTTGGAGATAACATTCCCTGACCGGTCACAGAGCTATTGCAGCAACTTCTGCCTGGCTGGAAACACAGGCAAACAAACTCATTCGGCCAGGGGAGCTGCCCCAAACACTCACCTTCACAAACCAAGTATTCACCAAAGCAGGACACACACACACTGAATTAATAAACTATGATGGTAAAGCACATAGGTGTGCAGTACAACTATTTCCTGCTTTAAAAGATTTATTTGTATCATTTACACTTTTTTTAAAGTCAACAATGAAACAAAGTCTTAAAACTCAATCTGGTCAGCAAGGTGACAACGGGAATTGCTGCCCTAAGTTATTATTAAAGTGACTTGGTGCTGCTGCAAAAGTGTACATTCGATATTCCACCCAATTATTTACTAGTGGATTTGGTCCTCTAAAGGAATTAATCTTAGTACTTTATTGGTGTGTGAAATCCCTTCTTCTCAGACAGGTCAGAGACAACAGGTCAATCTCATTGAAAAAAATTATCTGGAAGGTCAGTGAAATATACAGATGTTTGTTTCTGCTCATACCATCAATTTTACCAAGAAAGGAACAGACTGACTGCAAATGTACAGGCCTGGCTATTCCTAAATAAATAAATTAATTAAATTCTGTGACATTAAAGCTTAGGAGTCATATGCAAATCGATCTGGAAATAAAGAAGCAACAATTTTGCTTTTCAGCACATTTTAAACAACCTTGTGCCACAACAGCAACTTCCTGAGGATATCAACAGTGAAGAAGTTAATTGGTGTCTTGCAAGATATCCTAAGGGAATGGCTTATGTTTTGCATTTGCAAAGGTTAGAAAGCAAAACTTTCAGTGATAAGGGTGAGTTAAATCTTCACAACACACCCGGGTTTGTCAGAATGCATCTCCTTAATTAATTAATAAGTCAAACTGTTATCAAACTTAATGAGCAAAACCAACAAGTCCTGTCTAAAGGAACCAGAGTCTATCTTTGAGTTTGAGGACTCGGTACAGCTCTGTTTGCAGAGCACAGAAACATAAGAATGAACACTGTGTGTTCCTGCTGATAGTTTGCCGGTCCTCAAAGTTTCTCTCAGACATTTCTGGACACAAAAAAAGACAAATATAGTACTCCAGAAATCAGTCCAGATTGTACCTGTCATGACTTGGCTAAGAGGGAAAAAAAAGCAGCCCAAAAAAACCACACACAAGACAGGCTGGCTAACAACCACCAATGTGTCTTCATCAACTGCTGTTTGTTGAGTTCTGCTTTTGCACAATGAGAAAAAAAATGTGAAACTATTCTTTTTAAAGTGGCTTTCATAAATCATAAAAACTAATCCAACTAACCTACACAAAGAAGCTGTCTATACAATTTACAGTGATAGAAAAATTACACATGTCAAATAGATCAAAATACTAAAACAGTATTTCTACCTTTCAAACACATCACTACATTCCCAAAGTCTTTCTGCACACAAACTCTTAAAAGCAGCACGTTCCATTAGCACCAAAGCCCAGAAACCTTAAAAGCTCAGCTCTGTCAGGAAGATTCAAATTAAACTGCAACTATAAATCTGCAAGAACTTTAATTATGAGACTCCCGAGACAATTACTTAAAGTGCAGCTTTTTTTAAAATTTAGCATCCACAATAGTTTTCAATAATAAACTGCAGTTTACCCATTCCTGTGTATGCACTCACACATAAATAAAAACCAGCTGCTACTTGATAACATCCGAAAGCATTTCCAAATGTGAAAGCTTTACACTAAAATCCAACTAAGAATGTATTTCATTTCAGAAACCAAAGTTTCATGAACTTTTTCAGCAAGTTGCCATCAGCTTTTCAAGTACAATAATGCCCATGAAGTTTATTAATTTAACTGCAGACAAGTCAGAATAAATACCCTAATGTCTTAAAAATAATTTAATTCAGCACATTTTGTAAGTTATGAACTTTAGAGCCATTACAGATGATGAGCCAGATAAGTTGTTTGCTGTGTGGGATCACAAAGTTAACATCCAGTGTGAGAAAAACAGGTTTCCTGCATGTATTATTGCCTCTCTCTCTCTCTCTCTCTCTTTCTCAAAGTTCAGGACTATAAACAAACTTCTCTACAATGAAGTTTGCGGTAGCTCACAATTCACACAGATGGAATATACACACAGTATAATTAATCATTTAACAAAACTGCCTCTTCTGCTCTCACTGAGATAATCGTCCCAGTGATCACTGGTAAAATCTACCTCAGAGTAAAAAGAAAACAAAAATTACTGGGGAAGAGAAAAAGCATTAGTTAAACATGAACTGAAATTATCCTTTAAAGCTAATAGTTTCAGCCCTGGAATGGATTTTAATTTTAAATGTTAGATGCTTTAAAAAAAATTTCTCCTCCAAGATCTCCTTAGTAAATGCCAGTTTAGCAGAAAATTAAACAGGATTTGAAACAACTTTTCCCATGGTAACACATACTGATAGAAATTAATTATTTACAAATGAAGACTGATTCAAAAATCATCACATGGATGTTTTTTAACACTAGATCTTGTGTGTATCTTTCAAGATGAAAACAATTTCAGCATCACTGGCGTGTGTTTTAACTATACCCTAGAATTAGTTTGGACGAACAGCACGTCAGGGAAAAGCTGACACAAAAATTAACACAGTAGTTGATCACATCTTGAGCAATTTCCCTATTAAACCAAATAAATCATGTCTTCTGTTGTGCTGAAGTCAAACTAATTGATCTATCTCCTGGCTCTCTGCAGGCCCTCTCTTCCCTCACTTCTCAGAACGTAAGAACTAAGTTAAATTTCCTTCACTTTACACACACAAAAACACCCAGTGTCTCTCCCTCAAATGTTGGTTCAACACTGAAACTTCCAACACACCTTTTTTCCACACCCATCCCTCAGCTTCCTCACGTTCAACACATTTTGTCTGATATTAGCTAAGTCGCTTCCATTTCCTAACCCTCTCAGTTTCTGACTCACACAAGCCTTTGCTCCAGTTCTGGTTTGCAAAGTCCAACCCAACCCAATCAAAAAAAAAAAAAAAANAAAAAAAAAAAAAAAAAAAAAAAAAAAAAAAAAAAAAAAAAAAAAGCCCAACACTGCCTGGCTCACTCTCCTTCCTCCGGACTCCAGGCACCATCACTCCTTGCACACGCCCCTCCTTCTCCCCTTTCTGCTGAACCCCTCCTGATGCCAATTTCCTCACTGGCTCTGTGAATTTTCTATTCACAACCTCAATTACAGCAGGAATGATCCAACTTCCAGTTACCAACATTCCCCAACCACTGGGTGTGCAGGAAAAGGCTGATGCAAAAAGCGAGGTGTGTAACGCCGACACTCAGCAGGTCATGAGGGCTTTTACTGAGCAACCTGGGAGAGAGATTAAGCATCAGCATGAGCTACTGTTCATTATCAGAAACACAACATCCAGCCTGGATAGACAAACAAAAACTAACATGAGCAGACCCATCAAGATACCCATCAATTTGAAGTATCATCACACCTAAAATATTATTTTCCTTCCAAGTGTTCAACCCGTTCCCTCCTAGACGTTCCCTCTGTAAACACACAGAGGGCTGAAAATCAAAAACCAGTCGTTCTCAAGGGAGAAAAGGAAGAAAACCCCGTGTTTATGTCTCATCTTAAACCCACCCCCAGCATCAAACAGCCTCCAACAGTTGTAGCTTTACAAATCAAACACACGGGTACAGCACCACAAACTCCAGCTTAATGAAAGGTCTTCTCATTTCCATTTTTGTGCCGTTCTAACACAATCTCAGGGAATTCTCAGCATTTTTTAATTACTTTTTCTGAATCAGAAGCTCTCCACTGAAGCCACCTGCATTGTAAAGAGGTTTCTGTCACACAACTACAAACACATTCTATATAATTTAGCATTACAGGGATGGGTCTCTCCCCTCCTGTTGTAACTCCTTTGTATTCCTATTTAGGAATGCCTTGCTTGTTTGACCGAAAATGGAAGTGCCTTTTAGCTATGACACAGTATATATGAAAAACAAATAAAAATTAAGATTAATCTTCCTTCCACTATTGTGGGGAGAGAGAAGAATATGAAGAGATGTAAAACATCTGCTCTGGAGATCATTTTTCCCCCTAACAGCAAAATTCTTTCAGCAATAACTCGTGAAAACAAAGGCTATTAAACTGTAAACTACAAAGACAATCGATTAGAGGCAGTATTCAGCTAAGACAAGTTTTTCAGCATATCTTCCCATATTTAAATGCCTGGATCTTCTTCAGAAGATATTTCATTCAGGATGTTCATTTTAGGTAAGTGGTAACCACAAAACACTTCAGAGGACTACAACCTAAAATGCTAACATACTCTTCCTGCATTACTTCATTGCCAGGGCTGGGTGAGCACTTTTATTTCAAGGTACTTTGTACCAGGTAAGACCAGGAAAACAATTCTAAGTGTGTATCCCAGCAGTTTAAGAAGGCACCAATCTCCTCCTCCTCCTGTTCTGTTTCTCCACGCTACTGGATCCTTTGTAAGCCCTTCCCTGCAAAAGTGCACGGGGGGGTTTGTTTTTAAACTTAAAGATTAATGTTCCCTCTTGAAAACAGCACTAGCCAAGAAGTTCTACTCATGGAAGTAAGACTGCAGCTCTCCAGACCTGGCTGGTCCAAAAGCCTAAACTGGGCCTTAATTTGCAAGGAGTTAACAGGCATTTACTGCCTAACAAAACATAATTATTACTCAACATGTATTACAGGCTCTATGTGCTTCTTGCTCACTTATCTTTTTTTGTGTGCTCAGCCTCACTGTCAGTGCATCCAAAGAACTCCCCTTTCTTTTCAGTCTGCAACCACTACTTTAAGAAAAGCCCTTCTGCCTCCTAAATTCTTTACATTTAAAATGGAGAAATTTGATCTCCTCGTTCCTTCCCTCCAACAACGCGTATCTTTCTGAGAGGGAGAGGCACACAACAGCTCCAGGAGTGTATTGAAAAACACATGGCAGAAGAAATTAAAGCATCAGGATGCAGCACAGAAACATCCCTGTTTCTGCAGACGCCAAAGGAGACGGAGCACTGTTTAAAATGGTTGGGCTCCAAGGCACATTTACCATCTCTCCGTCTACAGAGATACTCCGGGAAACAAGGGGAAGGCTAATTTCATGCAAGAGATCCTCAATCCAGCGTGAGCCCGACATACCAAGAGAAAACCGATCAGCCCCGGGATTAATCCGGCGATGATTGCGGTGTAATCAATGGCAGCGCAGCCCTCCCTGCCCCCTCGATTCCCCCTGCGCCCGGGAGGGGCGGGCACTGCAACACAATCACAGGTTGGAAACGCACAAAAACAAAGTCGGGGCTCCGGCAGCTCCCGAGCGAGGCGGGGGGACGCGGGGTTGGGCAGGGGATGAGAGGAAAGGAGGGAGCGGGCCCGGCTCGGCGATCCGCGTTCTCCCGGCGCTCCCGGGGAAGCGCCGCTCGGGGCTCGGTGCACCGCGGCCGCTTAGAAAATGCATCACCCCTAAAATCGCAGCCCCTTCTGCCATCAAACCTCTTCTTATTTACGCGCAAACGTAAAGCGTCAATGCGCGAATTTTTTTAATTTTTTTTTTTTTAAGGAAAGGCAGCCCGTGACCTTTAGATTGCGGGATGCCGCCGTAAATTCCGCACCCCGCGCACCAGCGAGCGAAACCCCGTCCTCGGCAGTAAAGCGGCAATAAAAAAGGCAAGGCGTTCATTTCCAGGAATTCCTCTCTCACTACGGCCGGTTACTGCGACGA